>JARHVA010000699.1:2677500-2785000 GCA_037957365.1 Torreya grandis | reverse complement strand
CAAGAATATTAACATATCTTACTTCACATTCCCAAAATGATTATTAATTTAGTGTAAAAATTATGTAGTGAAGAACAAACTATCCAAGGACTATCATCATCTACATTTATCATACAAAAATAATCAATCTTTATACATTAATAAATGAAGATAAACTTATTTAACTTATTTTAAAATTACCTCAATATTACACTTATGAAAAATACTAATACTACGTCTTTCACAAATATTCACAAGCTTATTTGGATGAACACTAAATATAGATGTGTATAAAACTAGATGTATAGAATATTAAAAAAATGTGCATTCTCATAGGCAAATTAAAACTAAATAAGATATGAAGACACTCAAATTGGGTAAAAAATAACAAAAATAAAATTTTACACAACTTAAGGATTGAAAAAACTTACAAACAAATAGATGTGTAATTATAAAGTTGCAAAAAAAAACATAAGAAAAATTATTAAACAATATTTTTTTTTGGGTTTTTATAATATTAAACGTGAACTTAAATGATCTTGCATTATCTATTAATGTTTATATTTTGAGGAAAATCAAGGAGATATGTATGTGTGATTTCATTAATAAATTTAGTTTGACAATTTTTCTACAAGTGATAACCAAAGTTCATTTTCAATAAAGTTCCCATGTGTTTGCATAGTTATTGATAAAAATGACTACTAAAATATAATTAATTATCATATACCATATAAAAAGTATGTTTCTAAGAAATAAAATATGCTTTAGGATTGTCATGTTCATGGTAGAAGTAGTGTAAGGTTGGGTAAAGGCAAATAAATGGGCATATTTGGAGAGGCAACACACTTCCATCAATATGACTAATCTAGAACTAAATTTATGAAATACATCAATAAGATACATTGATATATATATATATAGATATAGATATAGTCATTGTAAAATTGATAGTGGATGGAAAACGTCTATTATTTCCACTATTTCAACTTTGCGCCTTTGACATATATCACGCTCTTTATCATTTTTGTTGATATTTTTCACAATCCATTACCAAATTATATTTAGTCAAACTCACTCTTATGTTATTAATAAAACCAAATGACCTGATGAAGGTGACACATGAAATTTATGTGTAATAATATTTCAATACATGGACCTAAGAATTAAGGCTGTTCAACCTTTGTATCTTAAATATTGGTTATGATAAGTTTAGGTTGGTTTGGATGCAAGGACAATGCAAAATTATTGGATGATATAATGCATGTAATTATCCTAGTTCTATTTTACACTATTTTTTATAAAATAATTATTCTAGTTAATATTATTATGTGTAAAAATATATAAATATAAGGATCCTAAAGATGTAAAACAAGTAAAAATTAGGATTTTAGAAATTTAAAAATATGGAAAATTTTATTTTTGGAAAACATAAAGAGTAAATGTACTTAGCTAAAACTAAGATTTATGTTGACTGTTTTAGATGTCTACAACTGGAAATAAATAGAATATGTGATTGTGTATGAATAAAAAAAATAAAAAAAATTATAAACTCCTAGATATATCCACCTTTATTAGACTACAATGTAGGTTATTAATTTACATTAACCATGGACTTGCTATAGTTGACTATGACTAGTGATGGATAGAGAAAGGCATAGAAATAAAGATTTTGAAAGTGACATATTAGAAGAAAGATCAAAAGGTATTTATAGATAGGACAATTATAAGTGGAAATTAGCATATATCACTTGATTCCATTTATTACAACTTGTATGAGTGGATTGTGATAGAATTTTTACTATTACACCTCATATGCTCGAGTCTGCATGATTCAAGTTGTGTTGCATAAAATTCATTTTTTCAATTTTATGTTTAAAACCTTAAGGTCAATTTTTTTTGTTATAAAAATAAAAAAATAAGGTATTTAATGGGTTGATAAGACCTTAATCACATCATTTATGATAAAATACTACCTATGTATGCAATACTTGAAAGATGGAAATCAACTGCATGTAGTTATCCCGCTTAAAGTGATTTTGTAATTGTGCCTTGACTATGTATACGTATATATAAATATCTATTTGACACTTTACATTGATAATTATTGACTTGATTTGATATTCTCTAGACTTTGATCATGGATTCTCCTTAGGAATGATCTTAAATTTGAAAAGAATAAGGAATATTTTATTAATGTCTAATAGTGTGCAAGTTAGAAACCATGTGATATAAATTAGGGGTAATTAATGAACTTTGGTGTGTATTTATATGAAACCTTCTTATAATATCATTTAGACAACCTTTTGATAATATTAATTTTAAATTTGGAAACTAGTTATCATTTGGTGTGGGACATGGCTGCCCTAGGTGGACAAGAGAATGACAATGTTCCTATACACCTAGATTGGACATATAATGAAATATCAAGGACACTTATACTGAGATAGATATAATATTAAGTGATATTAAGAAATTTGAGTATTTTAAACTGAAATATTTATGTAATTATGATGGAAAAAAATTCTTGAGTTTTTTACTATATAAATGTGTTAAAGTAATGATGAAAAAGATTCATGTATTTGGGTAAAATTCATGTGGTTTAGGTTGTGTCAATAATTATAATTTTAAATTACATGTGACTATATTTATGTGCTTAAAATTGGCCCCCTTTATTCTAGTATTGAACTTAATAGGGTAATGGATAAATAATTATAACATGAGGGCATATAACCCATTTTGTATTTGTGATGATATTCCAATTGGTAGGGAGATTAAATATATCAAACCCTAAAATAACACATGAAGTATTAATATTTCCATATTTGAAGTTTTAAAAACTATAAAAGAGAGAAAGGAATGAATACACACATATGTAGATGAAACCTAATTTGCTTGTAAACTATAACTAATGATGGATAACTATTCCCTCTCATTGGAACACTTGGATAATTTTAATTGATGGAAAATTAAGAGTGATCATGCCCCAATTTTTAATAAATAATCAATACCTTGAGTTGGAAATATGTATATTCCAACTCTCATGAATGTGGAACAATATTTAAAGTGGTAATTCAAGAAGGCAGGACCATTATGGCTTCTATTTAAGTGATGTCAAGTCCATTGAGTGTCAATAGTATTGAATGTACACCACCCATAATATAATATGTAAACACATAGTGGGATTTTTATAATTAACTCCAATGTCATTGAATGTCACTTAAATTTTGTGTAAATTACCTATAATAGGTCAAATCACACCATTGAAAAAAGGATTCTAATTGCATGAATGAAAGAGAATGGAGAATATCCATGCCCCAATCATGACCACATTTCTCATATATTTTAATTTCAATAATAATTAATTCATTTAAAACTATAACTATGAAATTAAAAAATGTGCATGAACAAGTATCATGCCTTTGGAAATTTTAAACATTAATCTTTGAAAATGTGCATTAAAAAGTGTCAAGGCTTTTTTTAAAAATTCAATATGTATATATGATCATGAATAAATTTCATTCCCATTAAAAATATTCCAATGATATAGAGTTCCATTCACCTATATCCTTAATTTTAACTATTTTTACAACCTAGGTAAGTGCATGGAGTTGGGGGATAATTATGTGGACATTTTACATAACGTGATCATGTTAATAAATAACATGATCACTATTGGGCGAATATTTTGTTGATCAGCTAACTGATAATAAAAATAGGTCTCTTCAACCATAGCATAGGGAAATTATTCAGCCAGATGTGCATGTTTACTACATCAAAAGGGGACAAATCTCTCCTCTCATCAAGGGGAGGTTCCCTGTAAATATGTAGGAGCTATATACTATATATATAAACAAAAAATAACACTCAAGGGTAGGATAAACCATCCATCTCTCTTTTTTTAGAGATGATGTTCACAAATCAAAGGAGAAATCCTGATGAAATGATAGAAGACACTCCTCTTCTTTCAGAAGTGTTGTTCAGCAGACAAAAGGAATCTTTTGGGTGATGACAAGTAACTGTAACAAGGCACAGTAACACAACAAGATGAAATGAGGCACAAAGTCTCCACCTCAACTATCAAAGAGTAAAATATGAAATATAATGAGGGAATAAATTCATCCCAAGGTCTTTTACATGGAAATATAATATGAAGGATAATGAGGGCACAAAGTCATCCTAAGATCCTTTACACGGGAATAGAAAAACAAACAAACTAAAGACAATTGTGATAGCACAAAGTCTCTCCACAACTGGCTTTAGGACACTTTCCTAATCACATTCACTAATTCTAATTATTCAATTAAATGGACAAAAAATGAATTAAGGAAATAGACATAAGAACGATTTCCCCAACAACCAAGCTATTCCAACACAAAGTTTGAAAAGTCACTTGTTTTCTTATTCAAATAACAAAATATGATCAACAATCTAAGCTCAAAGTCTTAGTAATGCCTTTCAATTTGGTTATAGTTTTGTTTTTGATCACAGACTAAGATGCTTAAAATAATAAGAGAGAGTCCAATATATAGTGCTCCAAGAAAGACTTGGGCACTTTGTTTCACAAAAATGTGTTATGATGCATTCAATGCCTTTAATTCATTTTAAATTCTATCCATGAGCTATTCTAGAATCAAGCATTGGTTTTTAATATGGGTTTATTGATGTGTTTATGATGTGTGTGCAATTGTTTGCTTGATTCAATGCATAAAAATGGGCCACGCCATTGAATGTTCATTCTCTTCCAATGTCCACCTAGTGGGCTACTTTACCTTCTAGAAATATACCTTATGCATAGATATTTCTAATCTTTCTCCATCATTCCCCATTTCCTTGTTGTATTTCATCCTTATCTATGCGATCTAAGCTCTCAGGCTATCTCTTTCAGTCTTACTAGCTCCTTACACTCTTCTATCAGTGGTTTTTCCCTTTAGCATTTTGACCTTTTGCATTTCGGTCTGTGTTCCAGCTTTCAAAGATCAATGGCTATTTCATTTCCATGAATTTCACATCTTCGGGCCCATCATCATTAGGAAACTAATGGATAGTTTGTTACCCTAAATTTGATGACTACGAGGACGTCACCAGACGTCTAGATCTCAATGGCTAATTCGTGACATTCAACTTTGACATCTTCAGGCCTATCATATTCCTTGGCAATTCCTTTAGCTTTCTTGTTTTGTCCTTTCTAAAGGGGAAGAATCTCTTTAGGGTCTTGAGAAATGGTTTGCTTTGGGTCGAGTGGAGCCCCCCGTAAGGGTATCTACCTTTAAGAGTCTTTTAGATGGCCTTCAGGCTTTTATTCCTTCAGTGGGATTTTGTTCTATCAGCAGACTTTTGCTTCAGGCTTTTCCTTTAGACAAAAGTCTGAAGGAATTGCTTCAGACATTTTGTCTAAAGGAAATGGTCCTTCCCTTTGTCTTTTTTCCCACTTGCTTCTACTTTCTGTCAGGCTTTCTCCCCAGGTGAATTTCTTCAGACAAAATGTTTGAAGGAATTCCTTCAGACATTTTGTCTGAAGGACTTATGCCTTATTTACTTTTTCATGGGAACCTTTTTGAAATAATTCCTTGCTCTTCACTTGGTCTTTGAAATGGTCCACCTATTCCCTACTTGCCCTCTACAGGGGTTGTTTGTCCTTATTTCACTTTTCTGAAGGAATTATTTTTGTTCACTTTTGCTCACTATCCTCCACAAGAGCACTCAACTTGGTTCATTTCCCTTTCAAATTTTTACAACAGTCCACTTTGGCTCCTAAATGCCCTCCGCAAGATTACATGTCTTTTGGGCTCTTGGAAGACCCCTTTGAACTTCTTGATTGAAAAAATGGCTAAGTGTTGAACCTGTTTCTTTCCTATAGAGTCCATAGAAACCAACCTATAGAGCTTGTATAAATGAGTCCATAGAAATATTTTGTGAAGTCCATAGATTCAAGACTGTAGAGTGTATAGATTCAAGCCTATAGAGTTCATAGATATAAGCCTACAGAATCCATAGAACTTGAAAAATCTTGAAAAATGGAGAATTTGAATGCCTAGAATAATTTTTGAGAAGGGGAGAGAGAATTTTAGTCTGTTGGACCAAAATAGTTCAAAATAGTTTTAATTTTGTCCAAAAAATGAGTGATATTTTTGGGGGACAATAGTTGGCTCTAGTTGGGGAACTTCCTTCAGTTGAAAACTTGGAATAGCTGAGGGGAGTAGAAACTAGAATATATAGTGCCTTAAAGTATGCCATTGGGCCATGGAGTCATGTTACCCAAAAAAGAAATGCACCAAAAATGAAATTGAAAAGCACAAAATAGAACCAAAGACTATACAAATGTACATATGTATAGGTGAACTTATCTGATACTTCAAGAATTGAAGTGATTCAGATGTTAGCCATTTTGAGACAATGAAAATGGCATTTCATCCTAATAAATTAGTAGGAAACCATTTTGTCCCCAAAATCAGTGATGGGTGAATGGAAGTCTCCACTAGGAATCACATTTCTTGTGCACTCCTTTTGGTTCTCTCTTTTTACCCCATGGCAAGATGTGGTTTCCAATCCAAAAACCATAAATCTTTGCTCTCTTGGTGAAGAGTTCCTTTTATTGACTTCGGAGCATAGCAGTATGGTCCACTACCATAACTCACTATTATGCTAGTTCAGTCTAGCACATGTTCTGATTTTCCCCCTTAGACCCCTGACAAACCATCAATTTAGCATCCCTTTGGCATGAAGAAGTTGGACATCTTCATCCTGAGTAGCCTTTAATCTAAGTAACAGAGATCTATACTCGACAGTGTTGTTGGTGTTATTGAACAACAACTTGTGTGAAGGAGGAAGAATATCTCCTTGAGGAGATATCAACACCATCCTAGCTCTAGCACCCGTAGAGGAATTACTACCATCAAATTCCTAGATCTAAACATCATCAAAAACTGATCTTCTATCAGATTTTTCTTTATTAGAGATGCAAGATCCTTTTTCATCTATACTATGCCCTACTAATTCTTCTAATGTTTTGCTTGAATCAATCTTTGGATAGACACCTACAGTAATTTAATCTACTAAAACATGAACATCCTTGGTGGATAAGAAGTAATTACTCCTACATGAAGACTCAAATAGAATCTAAACTTTAGGTGCTAATGTCTGAGCGACAACATATTTTTCCTCCTTTTTAAGGAGCAACCTCTTCATGATGCCTTTGACAGGGATCCTTGCCTCAAATAGGTCCATGCTCAACTTGCCACCCACATCCTTGTATAAATTTCATCCTAGCAAAATGTCATATGAGGTTGGGACATTGGCCACTAGGACTGCCATCTTGATTCTCTTTGCTGGGAATGCTGCAAATGTAAATTGGGTGTCCTTGATCTATCCTAGTAGTGTAACTTGTTTGTTCTCTATGGAGAA
The DNA here is from genome assembly GCA_037957365.1 of Torreya grandis. Classification (NCBI taxonomy): domain Eukaryota; kingdom Viridiplantae; phylum Streptophyta; class Pinopsida; order Cupressales; family Taxaceae; genus Torreya; species Torreya grandis. The sequence goes on along the minus strand of JARHVA010000699.1, from coordinate 2,777,620 downwards.
ACATATACCAAATGTTTTGTTTAGTTTAAGACCAAGAGATTTTTCCACTTTGGTAGGCATGACATTGTTAGATGCATCAGAATCAATGATGAAGTTGCTCAGCTTGTCACTGTTTATCAATAGGGAAACATAAAAAGGCTCTATTTTCCCAAGGGTAGTAGTAGGAGTGATGACAAGATTGTTTGGGATGGGCATGTTCCTTAGGGGATCATGAGTTACCTTTCTAATCTCTTGTCCTATAAGGATGACTATATTCTTCACACACTCCATCAACTTGTCCAACTGCTTAGGGTTGGCTTGTAGGAATTCAAATTCAATCATTTGAATTTTGGTTTTCTTGACATGGTCAATTATGTCAAGTGACTAAAATGGACAAGGAAGAGAGGATGGGAGTTCTTCCTTTTGGTTTTTAGGGGGGGAGACTGATCTATATATTTTAAGTATAAGGTGTAGGGATGTTTGATGTACTTACCTTCTTAGCAATCACCGGGTCCTTTGGCTGGAAAGGCAGAGTGGTCCCATGTTTAGCAATTGAAATTGCTAGTTAAAGTCAATCCTATATCTTTTATTTATTAGCTTTATAGGCTGACTAGTTCTTAGATCAGGGGAACATTGCATATGATCCCTTAACTACTTCACCTTTACTTCTAGGTTCATCCTGGTAATTTAGGAAACTAATGTGGGAGTCACCAACTGACTCTTTTTGACACTCCATGAAGAGATCAATGTCATTTTCTTGATCAAACTCAGGTTGGAAAGAGAAATCATGTTTAGTTTCCATATATCCAACTATTGAGTTGGTTGGAGGTGTTTCAAGGGTAAGGTTCCTCTGTGGGGGAGGAAGATGATTTGGTTACCCTTGATTCCTGGTAGCATTGCCTTGGTATGACTGATTAGGGAATGTCCTTGGAATATCTTGATTAGGAGGAACAAACATACCTTGGGCCATTTGCCTTTTCAAGGCTAGCAATTCATTTGTTAGCTTTTGTAACATTTGGTCAGTGCTGCATGTATATGAATATTTAGAAGATGAAGAGGGTTTACCTCAGTTTGGGTCTCTCCTTATCTTTCTAGCTAAGATAAGGTCATATTCTACCTCAGTAGCCAAGTCTTGAGTAGTAGCAAGGTCTGTGTGTCTAACCCATCTCAGTAAAAAACTCAGTTCACATAACTATGAGTTGATGAAGAAACACTTGAGATTCTCAAGTGTTAATTGGGCAATCATGGGAATCCTATTCCTTAGCTTGTCGAACTTAGCAACGAAGTCCCTTATAGGTTCATGGGGCTCTTTCTTCATCTATGTGAGTTAGGCTAGCAAGGCATGTGCATCTTCTATAGGCTTGAACCTTGCTTCAAATTTGGCTTTGAGTGTGTCCCAGTCAGTCACTAACCTATCTTATAGATGTTAAAACTAGTCTGTAGTAGCACCTTGTAGTGTTTCTATGAAAAGCCTGACTACTACATCCTCAAATTCCACTCCTATTATGCCATAGGCTATGCTGAAGTCTGTAATGTGTTCTTTAGGATGAACCTTCCCATCCCTAAATAATTTGGGGAAATTCTTTCTTGAGCTGCATGGAATTTCATGTAGAGGTGGAGTAAAATTGAGTGGGCCAAAAGAGTTACCCCAAGGGCCTTGAACTACCATAGTATAACTATGGAAAGGTGGAATAAAAAATCTTAGAGGGGTAAGTATTGACAAAGCCCTATTGATAGCAAAAATGGAGGAATTTTTTGGTAATGGAGACTTGACTTTAGTAGTAGGAAAGCTCTTGGTTCGTTGGAGGTGAGATGGTGAAGGAAATAGATCAAAATGACTTTGCTATACCAACTCAAATATAGGATTAATAATACCTTTATCCCTTTGTCTTCTGGTATAGTGTGGAGTTACCATATTATAAAACAAAAATGGGAAAGAACTTGCACTACTTCAATTTAAAGCTTGAGGCTTCAAAATGTGCATTTTATTCTAGTTGGTGTCGAGGTGGAGGGATATGGTAAGGCTATAATGATAATGCGTAAGATATAGAATGGAGTCACTAGAGTCTATAATGAATAAGGGTAGGGACTACTTCAATCTAAAACTTGAGGCTTCATATTACATGTTCATCCCCAATAGAGTCACCAAAAACTATTGGGTGAATATTTTGTCGATCAACTAACTGATGAACAAAATAGGTCTCTTCAACCATAGCATAGGGAAATTGGTCAGCTAGATGTGTAGGTTTACTACATCAAAAGGGGACAAATCTCTCCTCTCATCAAGGGGAGGTTCCCTGTAGATATGAAGGAGCTATATACCATATATATAAATAGAAACTAACACTCAAGGGTAGGATAAACCATCCATCTCTCTTTTTCAAAGATTATGTTCACAAATCAAAGGAGAAATCCTGATGAAATGACAAAAGACACTCCTCTTCTTTCAAAATTTATATTCATTAGATAAAATGAATCTTTTGGGTGATGACAAGTAACTATAATAGGGCACAGTAACACAATAGGATGAAATGTAGCACAAAGTCTCCACCTCAACTGTCAAAGAGTAAAATACAAAAGACAATGAGGGCATAAAGTCATCCCAAGGTCTTTTACATGGAAATAGAATATGAAGGATAATGAGGGCACAAAGTCATCCCAAGATCCTTTACATGGGAATAGAAAAATAGACTAACTAAAGACAATTGTGGTAGCACAAAGTCTCTCCACAACCAGCTTCAGGACACCTTCTTGATCACTTTCACTAATTTTTCTTATTCAATTAAATAGACAAAAAATGTATTAAGGAAATAGACATAAGAACAATTTCCCCAACAACCAAGCTATTCCAACACAAATTATTAAAAGTCACTGGTTTTCTTATTCAAATAATGAAATATGATCAACAATCTAAGCTCAAAGTCTCAGTAATGCCTTTCAATTTGGGCAGAGTTTTGTTTTTGATCACAGACTAAGATCCTTAAAAGAATAAGAGAGAGTCCAATATATAGTGCTCTAAGAAAGACTTGGGTGCTTTATTTCACAAAAATGTGTTATGATGCATTCAATGCCTTTAATGCATTTTAAATTCTATCCATGGGCTATGCTAGAATCGAGCATCAGTTTTTAATATGGGCTATTTGATGTGTTTATGATGTGCAACTATTTGCTTTATTTGATGTAGAAAAATGGGCCATGCCATTGAATGTTTATGCTCTTCCAATGTCCACCTAGTGGGCTACTTTACCTTTTAGAAACATATCTTATGTGTAGATATTTCTAATCTTTCTCCATTGTTCCCCCTTTCCTTGCTGTATTTCATCCTTATCTATGTGATCTGAGCTCTCAGACTATCTCTTTCAGTCTTGTTGCCTCGTTACACTCTTCTATCAGTGGTTTTTTCCTTTGGCATTTGGCCTTTTACATTTAGGTCCATGTTCCAGCTTTCAAAGATCAATGCCTATTTCATTTCCATGAATTTGATGTCTTCAGGCCTATCATCATTACGAAACCAATGGCTAGTTTATTACCCTAAATTTGATGACTGCAAGGACATCACCAAACGTTTGGATCTCAATGGCTAGTTCATGATGTTCAAATTCGATGTTTGTAGGCCTATCATATTCCTTGACAATTCTTTCAGCTTTCTTGTTTTGTCCTTTCTAAAAGGGAATAATCCCTTCAAGGTCTTGAGAAATGGTCTGCTTTGGTTTGACGAGAGCCCCCCACAAGGGTATCTACCTTTCAAAGTCTTTTAGATGGCCTTTGGGCTTTTATTCCTTTGGCAGGATTTTATTCTACCAGTAGACTTTTGCTTCAAGCTTTTCCTTTAGACAAAATTTCAAAGGAATTCCTTCAGACATTTTGTTTGAAGGAAATGTTCCTTCCCTTTGTCTTTTCTTCCTGCTTACTTTTTCTTTCCATCAGGCTTTCTCCTTGAGGAAATTTCTTCAGACAAAATGTTAGAAGGAATTCCTTCAGACATTTTGTCTAAAGGACTTGTGCCTTGTTTACTTTTCCATGGGAACTTTTTCAAAAGAATTCCCTACTCTTCACTTGGTCTTAGAAATGATCTGCCTATTCCCTGCCTACCCTCTGTAAGGGTTGTTTGTCCTTGGTTCACTTTTTCAAAGGAATTCTTTTTGTCTACTTTTGTTCGCTGCCCTCCACAAGGGAACTCAGCTTGGTTCATTTCCCTTTCAAATTTTTACAATGGTCCACTTTAGCTTGTAAGTGCCCTCTACAAGGGCACTTATCCTTCAGGTTCTTGGAAGACCCCTTTGAACTTCCTGATTGAAAAAATGGCTAAATGTTGAACCTATTTCTTTCATGAAAAGTCCATAGAAACCAACCTATAGAGTCTAAAGAAATGAGTCCATAGAAATCTTCTGTGAAGTCTATAGATTCAAGACTATAGAGTCTGTAGATTTAAGTTCATAGAATTGGGGGAGTCCATAGAAATGAATTCATAGATTTCTTCCTATGAAGTCTATAGAAATGAGTCTGTAGATTCCTTCCTATGAAGTCCATAGAATAGAGTCTATTGAAATGAGTCCTTGGAACTTATCTTGAAAAGTCCATAGATTCAAGCCTGTGAGTCTTTAGATTCAAACCTGTGAGTCTGTAGATTTCAAGCCTATGAGTCCACAGATTCAAGCCTACAAAGTCTATAGATTCAAGCCTTCAAAGTTCATATATTCAAGCCTCTAGAGTTTGTAGAAATTGAAAAAGCTTGAAAATGGAGAATTTGAATGCCTAGAATAATTTTTGAGAAGGGGAGAGAGAATTTTGGTCTGTTGGACCAAAATAGTTCAAAATAGTTTAAATGTTGTCCCAAAAATGAGTGATTTTTTTGGGGGACAACAATCACATTATTTAAATTATGGCCTAGTAATTACCAAGACATAATTTGACTACATTAATGTATAAATTGATTGCATTAATAGATAATGTGGTCATGTTATTGTAAAACAAAAACATTATCATATTACTATTATTTTGCATATTTAAACAAATGGAGTGAATGTAATATTACTATTTTTTATAGTAATATTTCAAAGCCCTGAAGACAGAAAGTCTATATTGTGTCACAATATTTTTTCTTGGGAGGGCAAATTTCCTCTTATGGCCAAACCTTGGCATAAGGATTTTAATCCTCTCTCGGAATCCTTTAACAAGATCCCTATATGGGTGTGGCTCCCTTATCTTCCAATACATTTGTGGCAAGAGGCAGTTTATAAAACCATTGGAAATGCAATAGGGGAGTTTTTATATGAAGAAGACAGTTCGAAGAGTCACCATTCGACTTGTGCATGATTTCTGGTTGACCTGGATGTTTCAAAGGGCCTTCCTGAGGTGATATGCATTGAATCCCCAAGGGGTACCTGGACACAAATCTTGGATTATAAGGGGATCCCTTTCTGGTGCAGGAAGTGTCACCAGACAGGACATATTGCTACTCGTTATGTTGCTGGGAAAATCAATCCCAAATGTTCACCTTCTTGGTGGCCAAAGGATTTCTCTGAACATAGCATAGACAAACTACCTTTGGAAACAACAACAGATTCCGAGACCGAGGATGAGGAAAGATTGCAATCTGAATCAGAAGATGAAGAGGAATCTCTAGAGAATCATTCAAATCAAGCCTCTGAGGAGGCTGTAGTTAGTGATACAGCTGAGCCTGAGGAGGAGGTGGTGGTCTCTCCCCCTATTTTGGAGGATCTTTCTAAGAGCCAGACTGTGTTTGAATGTCACAAGGAGCTTATGCCTTCTGGTGTCCAAAGTTCTTTGGCTTCTGAGGCATGGGTTGCTGAGGCAGCTAAGGTAGAGGATGGTTGGACAGCAGTTAGAAGAAAGAAGTCTAAGTCTTTGGTCCCTCCTCTAGATATGAATCTTCGGTCATGCAAAAAGAAAAATCTTAATTTAAAAGATTCATCCAAAGCTCCTTTCTGCTGATTGGTTTTTTGGGGGCTGCAAACCATTTTTTTTGGTTTGCAGGTTACTGGTCTAGAAGCTTGTTCAGCTTGCTATTCCATTTGGTTTACTTTCAGATCAGTGTTTTGACTGCTATTTTTTCTCTGTCTTATCTGTTGGTAACAGGTCCCTATAAAACCTGGTTTTGGTTCTTTTTTGTTTTCAGGGTCTTTTGTTAACCTGGTTGTGCTTTAAGGTTTATCTTTCTCCTTGTGCAAGGTTTTGGGGTCCCTTCAAAACCTATTTTTACCTTAATCAAAAACAAATGGAGTGAATGTTTGTTAACAATTAACATGATTATGTTATTAATAACACAATCACATTCCTATTATTTTGCACATAAAATCATGTGGAAGTTACACATGAAGGTAACTTTGGTTAGACATTTTTTTAAGCTTATACAACTTATCTAATAGAGTTGGTCACTCATCATTTGATAAAGTTAGTTTCACATATGCATTCCTTACGATGTGGAAAATAATTTTTCAAAATCCAATAAGATCAATAATTAGGTATTTTTAGGGTCTAACTATTAAACCTATGGGACATAATTTTTGAAATTAATGTCCATTTTTGGTACACATATAGTCATTTTCTAGGTTTTTATGCCTTCTAAATTGATTCTTGGCATTTTTAGGAGGCTTAGGTTTGTCAAAATTAATGATTTAAAACCACTCACTTTTAAATTAATGGAAATTGGTTTGATTAGGGTAGCATAGGTCACATGGATGACCTACACATGCCAAATTACCACTTGATGTTAATTTCACTTGTTCATCATCCCTCCCTCATCCCTAGTCACTTCCTACTCATGCCTCATCACCCGTAATCACTTTCTCATCATTATTCATTGTCTCTAATCACTCCCTCATTAAACATAATTATATTTAGTAATATCTAATCACTCCCTCATCATCCATAATTACTCCCTCATTGACCCTCACTATCCCTCATCTTCCCTAATCACTCACTCCTTATCCCTCATCATCCTTCATCACTACTTAATTGACCCTCACCATCCATTGTCATATTTAATCACTTCCTCATCATCCTTAATCACTCCCTTATTAGATCTCACCATCCCTAATCACCACTTCATCATCCCTAATAGCTCCCTCATCATCCCTCATCATCCCTCATTAGATCTCACCATACCTAATCACCACTTCATCATCCCTAATCACTCCCTCATTATTTATCACCATCCCTAATCACTCCCTCATTATTTATCACCATCCCTAATCACTAATTCATCATACCTAATCACTCATCCTCATTCCTAATCACTCCCTTATTTAACCTCACTAGTTCTCATCATTTATAATCACTCCCTCGTCATCCATAATCACTTCCTAATTAACCGTCAACATCCCTTATTATCCCTAGTCACTGCTTCATCATACCTCATCATATTTAGTCACTCATTCCTCATCCATAATCACCTCTAATCATGCCCTCATTAATCCTCACAATCCCTCATCATCCATGATCATTCCTTCATCATCCCTAATCACTCTCATTGGCCCTCACCATCCCTCATCATTCCTATTAAATCCCTCATCGTCTCTACTCAATTCCTCCTTATCCATAAATTTATTTCCATATGAAGACATTTTATGATCTGAATAATTACATTAAAGGCCTTCTATTTGTATTTCTATTTATTGAGTCATCATACTAGAGAGTGGAAAATAATTTTCAAATGATTAGAATAAGTATTTCAAGATTTGAAAGTGGTGCTTAATTCATAAATTTAATATTTAATCCAATGAAGAGTGTCACACTATGATCTCTTCACTTTCACATCTCAAGAAATGGGTACAAGTTACCTAGCATTATAAAAAGGTAAGTAGATAATATATTATGAAATCGATGATATGGTCAGTACTAAAAATATCTCTACTTCCTCCAAAAAGAAATTATATGAATTAAAAATATTGTTTCATTAATAAATGTAGATCAATGGTAAGATAATACACTTCTTAATTTTAAATAGAAGTTAGAATAATTTAATTTTTCCTAAAGCATATTTTCAAAAATTGAACTCAAAATTACACATCATCAATAACCATATGCTCGTGTATGGTCTAGTGTAGGCCTTCAGAAATGGATCACCTAGTAATGCCACTTGGTGTACACAATAAAACATTTTAAAGATGCAATCCTCTGTGACATATCATCATTAGATATGTGTGATTTTTTACATTTATTCAAACATATATTTACCATTATGTCTTTTATGTTAACTCATGTAATGGATTCATTCATTTCAATGTGTTGAAAAACATATTTAGGTGCTTTACCTATGTCAATTTTTTAATCTACCTTGATGACATTTTAATATTTATAAATCATGGGATGAACATCTACACCATGCTAAAATAGTGTTTCACATTTTATAGAAATATGATAAGATGAGTAACTATTCATTTTTCATGAAAGAGATAAAATATTTGGGACACAATACACACATAAAGAGTGCATGTGTGAACCTAGCCAAAATTCAAGTCATAAAAGAATGGGAAACACTAAATAACTTTGAATCTAATTCAAATATTTTTAAAATTAGAAATTTATACAAGAGATTTTTATTTAATTTTTATCTTTTGAACCATACTACCAAAGGTGGAACCAAATAAAGTTTCAACTAGTCAGTTTCACATCAAAGATAATTTGATGAACTAGAAATTAGACTCTATTTTATGTTAGTATTTATGTTAATTAAATATAAATTTGGAAGATCATCCAATTAATTAAATAATAAAATTGACTATCACAAATGGGTATTGAAAACACAAGTCCTAGAAAAGAGTTAATTTTTATTATTGTAGACACCGAAAATGTGTCTGCACCTTGGTCATCTTTCGTCCTCCCCCTTGTCCCCGATTGACCCATATCCTAACCCTTATCCTAGCCCCATCCATTTATCAAATTAAAATAATTAAATATTTGGCCCCTTTCCACCTCACCCTTGCCACCTTGGATCCCCTCCTTGGATCCCCCCACCTCTCTCCTAGCTTTTATTGCCCAAATCTCCCCTTTATCCTTCCTCCTGCATCCATTTATGTCTTCCTCGACCATTTTCCCATGACCCCTTGACCTGACAGTGTACAAGAATAGACAGAGGCTAATTTTAGCCTCTGTGCCCATTTTGCCCTCGTCGACGTCAGTCATTATTCGGCCGACGTCAGCAGTTCTGCCGGCATCGGCACCCTTCAAAACCATTTTTTGCAACCATTCTACCCCCCTACGAACAAAACTCTTTGGATGCTCTTTGGCATTCATATTCTCCTTTTTCTCCACCTCATACAGTAACAACAGTAGGTACAAGCACTCTACATCAGTCATTTCTTCTTGCAATAGGCCTTCCACAGCTCCAACAATAGGCTCCTTCATTCTTCAATCAATAAGCAGGAGGTAAGTAGTTTCATTGTTTCATTTCATTATTTCATTTGATTTCATTTACCTATCCTATCCACTGTCTACCACTTGCCCTGTCCTTCCCCTGAGAGGCTAAAAAGCCTTTTCAGACCTTGTCTCCTGTTCATCTTCCTTTTGCCCTGTCACCCTTTCAGTCCAGTCCCAGACAACATTTCAGTCCCTTAAACCCAAGACAAGTCCCTCAAACCTCCAAGCAATCCCTCAGACCTCTAAACAGACCTCCCTAACCCTCAGACAAGACCACAGTCCATTTTGTGTGTCCATAGAACTTGTCCATAGTCCTAAAACCTGGCCTGACCCATCCCTAACTATTGCCCTGACCGACCTCGACTAGTACCCCTACTAACGTCGACAGTATAACTGACGTTGTTGACCTTTGTGACCGACGTTGGCAATACCACTGACATCGATGACTGTGCAAAGGTAGATAGCTTCTAAATAGGTATGCATTTGCCTTAAGTTCTTTCTTTCTATTTTACATCATTTATTACTTTTTGTTTTTGATCAGCATTCTATTTTTAATAGTGGATTGACATCCTCCAAGAAGCCTTTGCGCTTCTAGGACCAAGCTCTTGCTTTGCAGTCCACCCTTTTGTCATCTAACATTTTTCATGTTTAGTGTCTTTCTCTTTTAGGTGTCATTCCTCCACAACCAAAGAGGAGTTCTCACAATGTCTGAATTCTGGTGCACACATCTACAATCTGGGTACATACAAACCCTCATCTATTTTCTTTAAGTTTCTCATTTCTCTATCTTTTGAATGTAGAAAGCGATTTAGCGTAGAAACATTCTAGCACGCCCGGTGGGACCCTAGGGTCTTCCTTGGGTTTCTTTCCTTCTTTTCATATAGGGTGCATTAGGATCCTCCCTTTTCACCTCTTCTTCTTTTCTAAAATGACATCATAAGCAGGAATAAAAAGAACTATTCTTTTCTTTTCTTGCATTTCTAGACTAGTCAAAAATCATATCCTTCAACCCTTTCTCAACTTGTTTTTCATCTAAACTTAACATTTCGACTTGGGGTTTAAAACACTTTGCATTCCATTTCTGCTTGTGCTTGGATTTCTTAGTCCACACTTAGTAATTAACAAAATGCATATTGAATTAATCATAGATCACTTGATGTTACACAACCTAAACCACTTACACTAAATCTAAACATGAAACTTACTTGAGACAAGGCCCAATTGGGATTTCATCCCCCAGCGGATACCTTACTCGTCCCAGTGATCCTACTTGGATTTCATCACCAAGGGGAAAGCCCACTATGTTCTCTGGTAGAGTCTAATCTCTAGGGAAAGTATATTTTGGCTAAGCAAGACCAGCTTATCACTGGGCTCATGAAGTGAGGGGAGCTTGCTCCTTAGCACCAGGCCATGTACGGAACCTAACCCAGACTTCTTGAGCACCTAAACATAACCTAAAACCATCCATAGACTACCTCTTCTAGGACCCAACTCAAAAGCCAATCTTCCTACACACATTTCTAAGGCATAAGCCACCATGATCCTAATAAATTTCTAGGGATTTAACACTTAGGATTTTGCTTGTGCTCTTCATCTTTTTTGTTCTTATCTGCTTGTTTGAGCTTATGAGGATGACCTTTCTTGCCTTGAATGGTTCTGACTCGTAGTCAAGCCAAGGTTCTAGTCAACCATGCGAGGCATCAACCGCTTCCATCTACTCCGTCCATATCCAGTCCTATAATGGAGTTCCACTCAGAGACTGAAAGAACTCCTACTCACCCAACCCCACCCCAGACTCCTATTGTCCCAGAAGGGGACCAAGATTTGGCATGATTCTTGGACCTCAATGTCAAAGCCTTGCAACACTATCTCGTGCATAGCGAAATACGAGACTCCTTGGGCAATCCAATTTATGGAATGCCGACCTCGCTTGTTGTGACTATAGCCATATCGATAGCGTCCGTAGTTTAACCTTTAGACACCCAAGTTATCACCTCGACCAATGACCAGCCTTTGACCAACCTTCTAAGTGTGGCCTCTCCTTCCATCTTGGGGCCCACTTCCACTGGGGTTTTGGCCCCCTATCAACCTCAGCCCACTCAACTGCTCTCCACTCCTTTCCAAAATCTGGTTGTATCTATTCCACCTACCCTAGCCCCTATCAACACCAGGGTGGCTACCTATCCATTGGCCCCTATTACCATAATCCAACCTCTCATGGCAACATTGAGCCTAGCTATGCCTTCCACCCAACCACCCTTAGTCTTCTCTTCTATCCCTACGACTAGTTATCCCTACGTTGTGCCCTTACGGGCACAACCAACTACGTCGTATGCCTCCTCTAGCCTCTTCCAAGCGCCCTACAACCTAGGGGGTGCTCCACCCACCAATCCGTCAGTAGATATCATAAAAATGTTGATGGACAAGATGTATAGCCTAGAGACCTCCATTTTTGGCTCATGAAATGCTCTCTCATATGAGCAAATTTGTAATGAGCCCATTCATCTTTCTGTCCCGATCAGGCCATATCCCAGCTAGTGGGAACTTCCTAAGTTTTCTCATTTTCAAAGCAAGGAAGACCCACAACAACACTTATGGGCATTCAGACATGCATGTTACCTTATTGCCCATGATGATGCATTACTTTTATGCATGTTTTCTATGTCCCTCTCTGGTGCTGCACTTGACTGGTACAGCTCCCTTGCCAGCCATTCCCTCTTCACATTCACATAGTTGGCCCAGCTCTTTCTTGATCACTTCTCCATCAAAATCACCAAGAAGGTCTTGATCACATACCTCTATTCTATCCACCAATTCGAGGACAAATCCATAGCTAACTTCGTTGCTCACTGGAGAGGCCTCATCAATCAACTCTCCTTTTCCTTACCCCAGCCTGAACTTATTGAACTTTTCTCCCAAGCCTGCGCCAAACATATTTCTTACACCTTGAGGGTTCAGACCTTCCACACCTTCGACAAAGCCTTCACGATGGCCCACAAGCTTGAATTACATGCCATCAAGGAGAATAAAGTCAAGTTACAGAGAAAGAATCCCAGCTCTAGCACCAATGACTCGTCTTCTTCTAAACCTTCCTCATCCAATCCTAAGTCTAAAGCTTTAGCTAATGCTATGGTTGTTAGACCTTCATCCTCTTCACCTTCAACTAATCGGCCTGAGCCATCCACATCTCAGAGCGCCACCCACCAATTCCAGTAGAGGTACATATAATGACAGTATACTCCTCTTAGAGAATTATACGCATCTGTGCTAGAAAAACTTATTAAACAGGGGGTTCTCAATCTCCCCCAAATCCGACCACCTCCAGAATTTGATCCCTCACATGCCATCCCTATGTGGTATAGGGAAAATGACTTCTGCAACTACCACCATGTTAAAGGACATGACATAAGAAACTGTAAAACCCTTTAAAACATAATCCAAGACATGCTTGAAATGGGTGACCTCGCCCTAGACAATCTCAATGCACCCCCTAATCAAGGCATCAATATCTTCAAGCAACCATTCCCCAATCATCCCCTGACTCAAAACAATGTCTAGACCTTGATTAACGACACTCATGAACACAACATTCGATAGTCAATACGGTCTCGCCCTTCATCCTCGACCAACCTCAAGAGGTGAGTCCATTTATCAGTCCATCACATGTGGATGAGCCTCCTTCCCTGGTTAGTTCTCCATCAACCTCTCTCATTTTGGGGGACACTTCAACCTTACTAGCACCACCGATCTCACCATCTTCCTTGCTGCCTATGGAGGACCCGACCCTTTTTTACTCCTCGACCACAAGTGGAGGGCACTATCATCCCTGCCCTTTACCCGCTCGAGGAGCCTCATTCTCTGGTTTCTTCTCCACCCAAGGAAGAACCTACCTCTCCTTCATCTCCAATCAAGGACAAACCTGTCACGACTTCACCATGCCTTGGGACTGAGACTGCTACCCCCATCTCATCTTCGGTCCCGGAACCATCAACATCTTCTCAAGAACCCAAATGTCATCCAACATCTTCTCAGCCATTTTCATAATTAGTGGAGAAAATCAGACTTCTCCCTTCAAGGAAAGTTGATGCATCAGGTATTGTGGGAGCATCTTAAAGCTCTTCAACATGCCCGTGCCCTTTCATCTCATGCTACCAATCCTCCCAAGGCAGAATCTCCTCAGACTCTCAACAAAGACCAGACTCCCTCTTCTAAACCTCAACCAACCCCATCAAAACCAAAACCCACATCTACCCCATCTAAACCTATCAAGTCACTTGGCATTCACTTTGTCTCTACCCTCACTCACCCACAAGTGAAGGTGGACTTAGACCAGACCTCGACCAATAGTAGTCTTCCAACCAAGTCGAGGAAGACTGCTAGACCATAGAAGCAAATGCCTCCTCCCCTGTCACCATTACCTTCCATTTTGGGCCCCCATCCTTCGACCCTGACCAGAGTCCTTCCCACTCTAACCTCTAATCAAAACCAGTTGCCTCTTTTGCTTCCTTTACCTACCTCCAGCCTACCCTCTCCTAAAAAGGTGGTACCTCTCATGAAGAAAGTGCCGTCTACACCTATCAACGCACCATCAACCCACAAGGTAGTATGGAAACCTCCTCTAGCTTATCCTAAGCAAAAGTCACCTACCTCGCACATATCAACTAGCACGGACCCTTTAATGGGCTCATACTCGTTGATATTGCACCAACTCTTGCAGACTTCCAGCATAACCCTTCCACCCATTCGGCCTTTCCAACCTCTCAGGTCCAAGCCCTTTTGGTTTGATGACACGAAGATTTGCTTATACCATCGTATGTCAGGACACGATACTGAGACTTGCTGTGCCCTCAAGGCCATCATTCACCGCTATATGGAGAAGGACACTCTTCTCCTTGAGGACACTCTTGACCGACCCTCGACACCTTCCCATCCAACCTCTTTAACCACATCAACATCTCACCAGTAGGCCATGACCCCTTCTTCACCTCCTATCTTTGAAATCAATGCTATCCACATAACCACTAGGTCGCAAAAGGACAAGGCAAAAGAAAAAGCCACCATTCCTTGGACCTACCCTTTCGTCAAGCCACCTCTAGCGCCTAGCCTAACATTTCTATCCTTGGTGCATCTCAGCCTTCTTCTTCTTCCTCTTTCGGGCTGATTCATGACTCCATGTTGAAACAGCTTCACCAAACGCCCATGAAGATGTCCCTCTATGACCTCATCCAAACCTCACCTCAGCATCGTCAAAACCTCATCAGAGCCTTGCAGGCAGCAGAGGTCTAACCCGAGGACCCCCAACCACTCGCTACCCTCATCCATTCTTTATCTCCTATTGCCTCCATCACAATCAACAATTCTAAGATTCCCACATCCAACACAGAAGATCAGGACACTGCCCTCTTCATCACTACCTATGTTGATTGAACATGCATTAAATGCATTATGATCGATGGAGGTGCCATCATCAACATTATCTCCACCCATGCCTTTGATCAGTTGGCTCTTCTCAAGAATTATGTCTCCAAAATTGATGCAATCTTATGCTCCTTCAATGACACCACTACCACGACCATTGGCACAATCATTCTTCACATTTGCGTTGGTCCACGCATAATCTCGAAGCTCTTCTATATCATCAAAGGAGAGTTTCAATACAACATGTTACTGGGCTGACCCTGGATCTATGCCATGGCCTGTGTCCCCTCCACCTTACACCGTTGTGTGAAATTCGAGCACGACGAGAAAGTCCACACCATTCCCACTGACCCATCACCCTTCAAAACTTGTAACACAACCTACCGTCTAAATGACGTCCTCATTCCTATTAAGCCATCAACCTTGGCACTGCCTCCATCTGTGGAAGCTTCAACTAGTTCTTAACCGGTGGTCACCCTTACCCCTCCTCTACAAGCAATGGCCCAAGACCCCATGGAAGACATCTTCTAATGAATTTCACTGGGGGAATATTGCTTGTTGGCCTTAGACATGTTCCAAACTCCACAAGAGTATGGACGCCTTCACCACAGCCCCAGTTATGACCCTCAAATCGAGATGGTCGTGCCTTATGACCCTCCTCACCTCCAAACCAATCATGTCTATGGGGGGCACAATCAAGCTCCTATTGATGGCAACCCTCTCTCTTCACCCCAACCATTCACATCAGACTTCTCATTTCTTGGCAACCCCACCTTTGCACACACTTATCTTTACAGGTGTGCATGGAAGGGTTTTCATTTCAGATGCTATGAGGAAGGCTCCCATCAACCTATTGAGCCTCTCAACAATGATGATGCCAAGAAACAGTATGGCCTGGGATATCACGACCCCACTCGGGCCCCTTTAGACCTTTGTCTCGAGCCACCCATTAACCAATCTCCTCCAGGCTCACCCATTCCTCCTCTTTCACCTACAGAGTCGGTGGTTTCCATCCCTCCTAGTTTTTTTTCCATAAACACCATCCGCTTGAAACCCCTGACCTATCAGCTAAATGGGGTGTCTAGGTCCTTCCCTCTCATTTATCCCAGCATGATAAAGGATGAGTCGGTGACCATTCACACTATCCACTACATTGACGACAACACCATCCTTTCCTACATGGGTGCCAATGACTCTTTCATCAAGCGCTACCTCCCTTCTGAGACCCAAGTTATGTTAAATGAATCAACCATTAACATCAACCTCCCTTCTTCTGATTTTCCTCATGTCTGAAGATTGGCCAATCTTTAGATGCTCAGAAGTAGCTTGACTATACCCAGTTCCTCTTTGACCATAGCAAGGCCTTTGCCTGGAATTATAGTGGCATGCCTGGCATTGACCCCACCATTGCTACCCATAACTTTGTCACCAAACTAGAGGCTAAGCCTATCCAGCAAAAGCTTTGAAAGATGCATCCTCGTATTGTGCTCCTTGTCAAAGAGGAGCTTCAGCACCTTCTTTCTATCTCTTTCATCCAGCCCATCGATTATCTACAGTGGGTCTCTAACATCATCCCAATCACCAAAGTGACTGGGGGGATCCAGATCTACATAGACTATTGTGACCTCAACCTAGCCTATCCCAAGGATGACTTTCCTCTTCCTAACATTGACCAGCTTGTTAATCTCACAACCAGCCATGAAATGCTATCTCTCATGGATGGGTTTTCAAGATACAATCAAATCTTGATTACATCATAAGATTAGCACAAAACCACCTTTATCACCCCATGGGGGACTTTCTGCTATTGGGTCATGCCTTTTAGCTTGAAGAATGCTGGCACCACATATTAGCGTGCCATGACCTACATTTTCCATGATCTCCTCCACAAAATCATGGAGGACTATGTGGATGACCTGCTCGGCAAGTCCAAGTTTCATCATGACCATCTGACCATTCTCAAGATCATCTTCTCTCACCTTCTTCAATACAATGTCTACCTTAACCCCAAGAAATGTGTCTTTGGGGTCCTCTCCGGCAAGCTCCTAGGCTTCATCGTTTCTTTCTGTGGCATCGAGATAGATCCTACCAAGATCCACACTATCCTCGAGATGCTGCCCCTGACCAATCTCAAGCAGCTTCATAGTCTACAAGGGAAGCTCCAGTCCATTCGCCGTTTCATCTCACAACTTTCTGACCACTGCCAACCTTTTCATCACCTCCTTAAGAAGGACATCACCTTTAAATGGGATAAGTACTATCAAGAGGCTTTTGAAGCCCATAAACATTATCTGGTCTCTCCACCAGTCCTCATTCCACCTAAAGACGACCACCCCTTCTACCTTTATATCTCTGCCACCAACCATTCATTAGGTGCCATGATCACGCACCAAGATGAGCACCACCATGAGCAAGCGGTCTACTATATCAGTTGAACATTGGTCGACTATGAAACTTGGTACACCCATACTGAGAAACTCTATTTGGTGTTAGTCTTTGCTACTACCAAGCTCTACCATTATCTTCTTAACCACAAAACCTTCATCATCACTCACACTGACCCTCTCAATTATATGCACTCCAAGCCATATCAGAATCAATGTATGGCTCGGTGGCTCTTGCTGCTTGCTGAGTTCAACCTCGAATTCATCCAATAGAAATCTATCAAAGGGCAAACCATCACTAACCAACTGGCAGATGCCCCTCTTCCCAACAATCAACCTTTACAGTCTGAGTTCCCTGATGAGTCTATCACCCTGCTTTCCATCGATGACACTGTCTACCAAATGACCATGTTCTTTGATGGCTCCAAATGTCAACTCAGTGGGGGTGCGGGTGTCATTCTCATCCCACTCAAAGGTGAGCCCATGCCTCTATCTTTCAAGCTTGACTTTGATTGTACCAATAATATGGCTGAATATGAGGCCTTAATTTTGGGACTTTATACTGCCCTTTCTCTCAGCATCAAGTCTATCAATATCTTTGGTGACTCGCAGCTCGTCGTCAATCGAGTCAATGGTTCATACCTCTACAAAAATGAAATTTTGCAAAGGTACAAAAATTGTGCTGACATTTTTTTGGCATCTTTTGACCATTACCTCTTGCAGACTATTCCTCGATCCACGAACAAATTTGTTGACACCATGGCTTCTCTTGCCTCGCATATTCTATCTTCATCATCTTCATCCAGACTTTTTGTCATAGTGCATCGTGTGCCATTGCCTTCATACATTTCTCCTAACATCAATCATGTCACCACCATAAATTCTAGTCCATGAGATCATTGGTATAAGCAACTTGTGGACTATTTATCTCTTTCTGTCACTCCTCTCAATCTCCCTAGCAATGCACAGTGAGCTTTCATCAAATGCATGGCTCGCTATATCATACTAGGGGGTCTTCTCTATAAGTGAGGCTTTGACGGCCTCCTTCTCCATTGTCTCACCTCCACTGAAGCCTCTCAAGCCATTAAGCAAGTCCATGATGGGATTTGTGGTAGACACTTCAGTGGGAACTCAGTTGCCAAGCGCATCCTTCACCTGGGCTATTATTGGCCCACCCTTCATCAAGACTATAGCGACTATGTCTGGCATTGCATCAAGTGTTAGCAAGACTCTAACCTGCTTCATCTCCCCAACCACACCTTACAAGTCACTCAGGACTTTTGGCCTTTTTCTCAGTGGGGCTTAGATCTCATTGGTGAGATTAACCCTCACTCATCTCTTCATCATCAATCCATCATCACTGCCACTGAGTATTTCACCAAGTGGGTGGAAGCCATTCCTCTCATCTCCACAAAAGCTGACAAAATTGTTGACTTCATCAACAGCCACATAATCTATCATTTCGGTGTTCCTCACAAAATCATCACCGATAATGGCAAGTCATTTAAAAACAAGACTGTCCAAAAATTATGTGACTCATTTGGCATTAAACTCAACTTCTCTTCACCTTACTACCCACAAGCAAATGGGTAGGCCAAGGCTTCCAACAAAATTCTAACTAAAATTCTCATGAAGGTGGTCAATGACATAGGAAGGGATTGGCACATTCACATTCACTTCACTTTGTGGGCCTACCGCACTAGCATCCAAACCTCTACAGGTGCTACTCCTTTCTCTCTCATGTACAGAACAGAGGTTGTCCTACCTCTTGAAGTACAAATCCCATCTCTCTACATTTCCCTACATGACATTCTCTCTAATGATGACTTTCATCAAGATCACTTAGCTCAACTTGAGCTACTTGATGAGCATCATCTTACTGCCCTCAGTCACCTCCATGCCTATCAAAATTACATTAAGCGAGCCTATGACAAAAATCTGTGAGAATGAGATTTCAACATCGGAGACCTTGTCCTCAAAGAGAATCAGCATGTGACCAATATGGAGCGAAGTAAACAAGGCAAGTTTGCCCCTAATTGGCTCGAACCTTTCATCATCACGCACAAGTATCGGTCAGGGACTTATCGTCTGTCTTCTCTCGATGGATGGCCAGAACCTAAGCCTCTTAATGCATTGCATTTGCGACCATTCTACTGTTAGTCGAGTACTCATCCACTTGACATTTAACTTGAGCTCATCCCTTGACCAATCCATGTCCTCTTAATCCTCAACCCTTTTCACCCTATTTCCCTTAACAAATCCTCTATGACCTTTTTATAAAGTATGGATGCTTTGTCCTAATAAAAGGGAGCCCTTGACCTTCTGTAGTCTTGTCCATGACTCACATTTCTATCAAAAAAAAAGTCAAGATGTCAAAATATCCAAGGTCACAAAATCAAAATCAAAAGGCAGACTGTTCCCTCAAAGGACAGTTGTACTATCATTGTTGTAGCTAATAGACTACTCCCTTGAAGGATAACTATTCAAAAGCCCTTATATATAAAGCAAAAATATAGACCACTCCCTCAAAGGATGGCTATGATTAACTCTTGCTACAAACAACACCTTTCTTATAATCTTCCCACATCAATTAGCTTCACAACTGACCACCAAGAAAAATGATATCTCTTCGCAGACTTCCCGTATTGATCAGTCTGCTAAAAAAAAAATGGGCCATGGACTTGTCTTATAGTTGTCTCAGGGTCTCCTATAAAAAGGGGGCAAGGTTATCTCTACTCTTAAATGGGTTATCCTATTCTCCTATCCTAACACCTGCTCAAAGGACTTCGAGCTCACTTTAATGTCAAAGTGATTCGATTACCGCTCTAACATAACCTCTGGTCAATGACGTAATGCATGAATGGGGCTCTTAGTTCTAACAACCCCTATCTATGCTATCATTATGGTCCTTGTCAATGAAAGGGTGATTATGACCTTCACTTATTTTACACTTTTGTCACATTCAATCATTTGTCAGTTATCAAATCAACTCAACCCTCTTTTTTGACCACTCACCTTAACCTATTCACACTAGTTTCTATGGACACCAATACACATGGAAACTATAGACCACTCAATTTATGTTCAGCATAAACCATTACTTACTGAAGCATAAATAGACTCATTTCATTTTTGGCATATGTCCATCACCTAATATGGGCAATTGCTAGCGGTGAAAAACCTTGACTTTTTCTCATCATTTCAAGCATGTTCCCTCAGACATATGGACATGCTAGACCATTCTCATGACTAGACCAATCATCGACCACTTTATCTCCTTGTCTGAACTACATCAGTCTAAGGCCCGCCTAACAACTAGGGCTATGTAGGTATCACTCAGATGACATGATTGTCTTCTGGGGTTAGCTCGACCACCCCCGTTTGTTCATCTACATACTGGACAAACCTTATCCTCTTCTAACCATGACTTGACCTCGACCACAACCAATCAATCACTTCGACCCTCTTCCTCCCTCTTTGGGAGAACTACATTGGCCTAAGGCCCTTAAGACAAGGGCTATGTAGGTAGCACTCAGTTGACATGGGGTCTTCTAGGGTTAGCTCGGCCATCCTCTTCATCCTTTCTCCCGTCTCATTCTTGTCACCTGCCAGTCACATCACAAACAATCACATATTTTCATAATCATTAACAAAATCAAAACATCAACATCAATATCATTAATCATCATCATATCATCATTTCATTAGCCATCACATTCATCATTATATTAGTCATCATAATCACAAACATAACATCATAACATCCTCATCATACACATCATATTAAAACATACATCAAATCAAAGTGCCATAACTATTAAACACATCCATAACAACATCCAATAATCCAAAATAATCTCATCATATATATATATATATATATATATATATATATATATATATATATATATATATCTCAAAGTTTTATATAATCGCACAATCTGTGCATCTCTCTCTCTGAAAAGTCAAATACATCTTGCATCATCGACATGCAGGCTGATATATACATCATGTCAAAACTCTGCCCTCAAGGCTGTGGCTGTGGTGGTGGTGGCGGTGGCCAGGAAGATGCTGTATCCTCTCCCACCTCTGATCTGCACCATCTACGTGAATCTGTAGCAATTGCCTGTGACATAGATCGCTACCAGCTCAGCTCTACCCTCATATCTAAATATCATTATATCTGAGGAAACCCCCTAATGGCTCCCTCATAATATGCAATCTCGTCTACTGCATTATTGTATCTAACCATAGATACAGTCTGTAGTGGACCCATCTATCCTACTGCCATGCCCTATGCTAAACCCTACGGCTGTGAAAACCTTGGCTACACTGACACTGACTAAGTGGGCTATTGAACTGGCTACTGAGATGGCTACTACAATGGGCTCTACCCTCTAAAACCCTACCCTGCTTGTCCTATCTGTGCCTGGGTTGTGGCCAGCTAACCCTACAAAATAGTGACCTATCTTATCAAAGCAGCCACCTATCCTGTCACCCCCGCCAGCTGCCCCTATAAAATCATGACCTATCCCTATAAAATGGTCACATAGACCTGTGCCACATCCCTCTCCTACTGTGCTATATCTCTCTCCTCATGGGCTGCATCCCACTCCCTGGTGATAGCCAATAAATCTAGTTGTGGCCCTGCCTAAACTCTTATGTACTGCCCTACCCACCATGCTATGTAGGCCTCTACAACTTGGGTCAGCCATCCCAGGTCCTGCTGACAACTCCTCAAAATCTGGCTCATTTGTCTCCTTTGGTAGTGGGAGCAGCACCTCAATATCATCCCACCTATACTGTGGGAATGCAAGTGGTACATCCTGTAGTAGCCCATACTAGCGCCACACTCTCTCCACAGGCACCCTCTCGAGCTCATCAACTCGCCTGCCCCTGACCCATCTCTGGCTCTACACTCCAACAAGTTGCTCTCCCTGGTCTCTAAATGTTGGATACCCCAAGTACGGTCTCCATATGATATCTGCTGAGATCAGGGCCTCTAGTACCCCTCTATAGTGGTCAATATCTCTGACCACTCCATCCACCCGCGTCTATGCCATCACCTCGCACCATCATCTAAACTCGACCCTAAAGCTGGCTTGGATAGCCACTGGGAGGCTGAGAGGTCATGTCACCATGATGTGCTCATATGCCCAGTAGTGCAAAAGGTGGCCCACGCACAAGCTGTACCACCACCACTGACTAATGCCCCACAGCTCCTTGTAGACCTGGACCAAAAAGACTGATGCCCAAGAGAACACTATCTACCACTCAATCATGTTTGTCAAAACTCCAGTCATGGCAACCAAAAACCTACCTCCCTCTGCATCTGGTATTACATAGACTGTGATCCCAATCATCATCAGGATAGCCAGCTGATGTGCACCCTCATCTGTCGCGTATAGACACTCATAAGCAAAACTCACTGAATGGTAGCTCATCTCAACAATGTGCTCCCCAAAAAGCGTGACCATGTGTATGTCATGTGCCTCTCTCAAGCACACATAAATGTCTGCTTCGTGTACTGGTAGCCACAAAATTTAGTACATGTCCTCGACCGTCACTATCATCTCCCCTGTTAGCAAGTGGAAGGTGTTGGTGGAATGATCTCACCACTCAATCAGAGCCACCATCAGGCTCACGTCCCTCACCACTCGACAGTATCGTCATAGCCCACCTAGTCCCACTATGCTCATATGCACCCACTCCTCCCTAGTAATGTCTCGATGCATCTGTGTCAACAATGTTAGCAGTCAATCCCACAGCATCAGAGTCTACCTCACCTGCATCAATCAATCTCATGTTAACAATTTTCCTCTTATTTCTATTTTTACCAACCTATTTGACCATCTATGCCTATCCTGACACCTGAGAAGCCCTTGGCATAGCTTCAACCCTTTGACTTGATAGTTTTCAACCACCTTTGACCAGGTAGCCACTGACATCAGTTATCATGCTGGTGATGGCACTCACCTAACCAACGTCAATCACTTAGTGATCGACGCTGGTCACTAATCGACTGATGCATGTGAACTCGCTGATGTCAGTGACTGGTTCAGCCCTAGGGCCAAACGGGGTGAGCCCTAAAAATTAGGGCTTCCCATTTGACCACCCTTTTACCCCCCAAAACCTTCCTAAATCACCCTAAGATGACCTACCTACCCTTCTCACCCTCCTAGCTACCCTTCCCCCTTGATTTTTGCCTAAAAGCAACTAAAATTTCAAAAACTAAATCCAAAACAAAAATAGTCCAAATAGGGTTCACGACCCTCCTACCTCATCTTGGCATCATCAGTGTGGTGGCACGATGGGTGCCACTGGTAGTGGACCTCCCACGGGTCCTTTACTTCCCTTTGCCATGTCCACTGTGTCTCTCTGCCCTCACACTTAACCTAGCCCACAAATGCCTCTATAGCCTCCAATCACTCTCCAACTCACTCCCTCTCTCCACCAATGCCTATCTGCCACCTCACCACTTCTCTAGTCATCTCTGGGTCACTTTCACTCACTTGGCTCTAGAGCTCTTTTCTCTCAATCAACAAATAGCAAATTACTTTTGGTGGGCCACCAATCTAGTTTTGTTGGATTTGGCAGGCCACTAACATCAGCATAGGCATGTGCTAAGCCGCTGACATTAGCCTATTTCTGTCGACATCGGTCCATTTGGGGCAATGACGTCATTTTTATCACTGACATCGGTGGCTGTCAATCCTTATTTTTTTCATCACCTTGCCCCACAATCATGCCCCTGATCAGTCAGTTCTCTAGACCAAGTTATCTTCACCCCCTGGGGCACCCTGGAGACCACTTTTTGCCTCCACCCGCATCGACCACCCGACCTTGGTGATCATGACCATCTCCTTTGACTGTGACTGCTTCCAATACAAACATTGCCTTGGTTGTTTTTGCATGTCTGCTACCTCATGAATGGTTAGCAAAATTGTGCACAGCCCATATTTTTGACCCCCACAAGTATAAGATCGCAAGCCGGTTGATCCCCACTACTTGTGACATTTTCATGTTTCTGGGAGCACTTCCTAAGCCTGAGATACTTGGGACATGATGACCATTATAGCTTCAACTTAGATTGAATAACTTGATCAGTTACGACTAAAAGCTAGGGCCCGGTTATTTCAATTTTGGCACTCCTCGACCCTCGACCTGTGACAATTTGACTCGACCATCCCGTGAAGTGGTATACATGTAATCATGAGTATTACAGCATTCACACTCACCCTCTCTCTATCCATCTCTCTGTCAAATCAACACTCGATCTCAGGTTCCCTTCCTTCGACTCTCACTTTGAGGGGGGAACATCTCATCCCATTCCTGGGGCAACCAACTCCTATTTTTATTTTGCAGTTCATCAAGAATAACCAACAAGACAAAAGGGGCAAATGTAGACACTAAAAATGTGTCTGCTCCTTGCTCATCTTTCATCCTCCCCCCTTGTCCCCCATTGACACATATCCTAACCCTTGTCCTAGCCCCCTCCATTTATCAAATTAAAATAATTAAATATTTGGCCCCTTTCCACCTCACCCTTGGATCCCCTCCTTGGATCCCCCCACCTCTCTCTTAGCTTTTATTGCCCAAATCTCCCCTTTATCCTTCCTTTCGCATCCATTTATGTCTTCCTCGACCATTTTCCCATGATCCCTTGACCTGGCAGTGTGCAAGAATGGACAGAGGCTAATTTTAGCCTCTATGCCCATTCTACCCTCACCGACATCAGTCATTATTCAACTGACATCGATGGTTCTGCCAGTGTTGGCACCCTTCAAAATGGTTTTTTTCGACCATTCTACCCCCCCATGAAAAGAACTCTTTGGATGCTCTTTGGCATTTGTATTCTCCTTTTTCTCCACCTCGTACAGCAACAACAGCAGGTACAGGCACTCTACATTAGTCATTTCTTCTTGCAATAGGCCTTCCATAGCTCCAACAATAGGCTCCTTCATTCTTCAATCAACAAGCAGGAGGTAATTAGTTTCATTATTTCATTTGATTTCATTTACCTATCCTATCCACTGTCTACCACTTGCCCTGTCCTTCCCCTGAAAGGCTGAAAAGCCTTCTCAGACCCTGTCTCTTGTTCATCTTCCTTCTATCCTGTCACCCTTTCAGTCCAATCCCAGACAACATTCTCAGTCCCTCAGACCCAAGACAAGTCCCTCAGACCTCTAAGCAATCCCTTAGACCTCTAAACAGACCTCCCTGACCCTTAGACAAGACCACAGTCCATTCTACACGTCCATAGAACCTGTCCATAGTCCTAAAACCTGGCCCAACCCATCCCTAACTACTACCCCAACCAACCTTGGCTAGTACCCCTACCGACATTGGTAGTATAACCGACATCGGTGACCTTTTTGATGGCAATACCACTGACATCAGCGACTGTGCAAAGGTAGATAGCTTCTAAACAGGTATGCATTTGCCTTAAGTTCTTTCTTTCTATTTTCCATCATTTATTACTTTCTATTTCTAATCAGTATTCTATTTTTAATAGTGGATTGACATCTTCCAAGAAGCCTTTGCACATCTAGGACTAAACTCTTGCTTGGCAGTCCACCCTTTTGTCATCTAACATTTTTCATGTTTAGTGTCTTTCTCTTTCAGGTGTCATTCCTCCACAACCAAAGAGGAGTTCTCACAACATCTAAATTCTGGTGCGCACATCTACAATCTAGGTATGTACAAACCCTCGTCTATTTTCTTTAAGTTTCTCATTTTGAATGTAGAAAGCGATTTAGCGTAGAAACAATTATAATGGATTAAACAATATATTATTAGAATAAAAGATATTTTTAGAGTATATACTTAAATTATTTGATGAGTGAGTGATTATGGATGGTGAGGGTCAATGAAGGAGTGATTAGTGATTATGATGAATGAAGAAATATTGATTATGGATTATGAGGGATGAGGAAGGAGTGATTAGGGATTATGAGGGATGTTGATAATCAATGGAGTGATTAGGGATGATAATATTAAGTGATTAGAGATGATTAGAGATAATTAAGTTTAATGAATGAGTGATTAGGTATGAGGAGGGATGAAGAGGGAGTGAATATGGATGTGACAGATATTAGGGATGATGTATGCTAAGGAAAGAGTGATTAGGGATGATGAAGGATAAGGAAGGAGATATTATGGATGATGAGGGATAGTGACGGTAAATGAAAGAGTGATTAGAGATGATTGGGGATAGTGAGGGTCAAGGAGGGAGTGATTAGAAATGATGATAGAGTGATTAGAGGTAATAATAGATGAGTAGGAAGTGATAAAGGATGATGTAGGGATGATGAACATGTGAAATTAACATAACTAGTTTTTCAATGTGTGAAGGTCATGAATATGACCTACACTACCCCAATCATACCACTTTTGATCATGTTCAAAGTGAGTAGTTTTCAAAATTCAATTTTGACAAACCTAAGACTCTTAAAAATGCCAAGAATCAATCTAGAAGGAACAAAAACTTAAAATATGACTATATGTTTACAAAAAATGGACATAAATTAAAAATTTTATGTATTAAAATCCATAGGTTTAATACCTAGACCCTAAAAATGTCTAAGTACCAAACAGATTAGCTTTTAGAAAACTATTTTCCACATCATAAGTAATTAAACTATGAGACAAAATCTATCAGATGTTAAATGACACTAATTTATTATGGATGATGATGGATGACGAGGGATGAGGAGTGAGTTATTAGGAATGATGAGGGATAATGAGGGTCAATGAGGGAGTAATTATGGATGGTTAAGGAGTTATTAGAGATGACTAGGGATAGTGATGTTTAATGAGGGAGTGATTAGGTACAATGAATGATGATGAGAGAGTGATTAAGGGTGATGAGGCATGAGTAAGAAGTGATAAGGGATGAGGGAGGGATGATGAACAAGTAAAATTAACACAAAGTGTTTGTTTGATATGTTTAGGTCATTAATGTGACCTATGATATACAAATCACACCACTTTGCATCAATTTCAAAGTGAGTAGTTTGTAAAATTCAATTTTGACAAACCTAAGACTCCTAAAAATGCCAAGAATCAATCCAAAAGTCATAAAAACCTTAAAATTACTATATGTTTACCAAAAATGGACATCAATTGAAAAAATTATGTCCTATAATACTTGGGTTTAATACATAGATGCTAAAATTTCTTAAGTGCTGATTTGATTACATTTTGAAAAACTATTTTCCACATTGTAAGGCATGAAACTATTAGACCAATTATATCAAATGTTTAATGACCCTAATTTCATATATTTACTAAAATAAATTTTATTTAATGTTTAAGTGTAGTATATATAAGCTTCTAGCCAAAGTTGCCTTCATGTGCATCTCCCACATGTTTTAGGGTGTTGAGAATATATAACATGATCACATTATTAAGTAACATCATCATGTTAATAATGTGATCGCATTATCAATTTTATCATGGTATTTAAATTTTAATTCAATTCCTATGCCTTTTGAATCAGGAATGACATGGATTCCTAAGCCAAAGGCTTGGAATATCAATGTACAATTGAGCTTTGAAAGGTATGAAAATAAACAACAAATTTCATCTTTGATTGCCAAATACACTAAGAGTTTTAATGTAAAAAAACAAAAAATTGATACTTTCACAATGAGGACACTATCCTCATTTAAAATATATGATTTTATAATTTTTGGACTAATTTAAGGTTTCAAACTATGTAAATTTCTAATTATGCCTTCTTTAGGCCATTACATGTTGCAAACATACATTCCTATACATGTTCATGTACTTTTTCTTCATTTTATCCAAGTGAAAAATAAATTATATGGTGACAAGGTATGCCTAATTATACACACATTAAAAAAAATTGATTTTTTTTGAGGTAGTTAGGCATATTACATGAATGGCTATCCATTTATTTGTCAGTTTTTAGGATCTATTTACTTGAAAAATTCATTAAAACAAAGTATTCTATAAAACAATATAAAAAAATATAGGTGACATACTATAAGATCTTATATAAATTTTCTCTAAATGGTTTCAAATAATATTAAATGTTGCTCAAAAAATAGTGCATATCATGACTATCCATCTACTATGTTTTCTAAAAAAAACATTAGTTCTTCTTCAAATTTTAGATGTTTAGCCTAGTTATACTTTATTTGTTTGAAAAAAAAATAGTGTTTTAGAAACTATACTATAAATTCTATATTTCATACTCTTACACCATCTTCAAATTTGGAGTGTAGATATCTCAAATTATTTACACAAGTTCAAATTTTTGAAATTTCCAAAAAATCATGTCCATGAGTAGGCCACTTTTATCCCCCAAACTTTGTGCACTTACCCACCGGTAACTTTGATCTTATAATAATTTTAAATATTTCCATGCATATGAATTCATGTTTGTATAATTAAATACTAAAGAGTTCATATGCATGCCATATCCCCCAAAACATTGTACCAATATGCCAATATATATCATTTGTTTGATTTATGAATTAATTTGAATCTTTATAAAATTTTAAATTCTTATATAATCTAATTTTACATTATTTTTAATTTTTTAAAACCTATATTTTGTATCTTTTAACCATGTACTATGTCCCAAATTATTATTTTTATTTGTCCATAGAGGATCAAATATATAAGATAGCCCCACTTCAATTTCCCCCACATCCCCCATTTTGAGATGAGTGATGTAGCTTACAAGTCCCTCATATTTAAAGAATATTTAATTGTATCATGTGATAAATATATAATCATGTAATAATTATGTCAATATGTGAAGAGTATGTCATCATAGTAACATAATTTTCATTGAAACATGTATGTAACATGTATAATGTTAGGCATTCAAGTGTCATGTCTAAATAAATTTATAAAAAAATCATGCATAAAAATAACCATTTCTTAAATAGGCTACATATTAAAAGTGTATGATATATATATTTTAAACACTAATCGATAACAACTCATAATGTCAAGTAATTCCATAAAAATAAATATAATAACACCAAGGGTTTCATATAGTGGATATGAATATGTTACAACAAACTAGGTCAATGGCCATGTAAAGGATGTTAAGAATGTAAAAAACAAGGCACATGTTCAAATATTTCATAAAACACAGTGCCAAGAGCCACAAGCAATGATAATGTTAAATATTTCACATACCAATAAAAATCTCATAGAGATGTTCAATATATTATTTCACATAAAATCCAAGATCTACACATAATAAAAAATTATTTTGTAGCTTGTCATGCAAGAAATTGACATGGAAAGAGGATAAAATGATTGAAAACTAGATTACTCCATCCATATGTATCAAATTTATATAATATACAAGTTACAAAATGTAATATATGAGTAATTAAAGACACACCTATAAGATATGTAGATTGGCATGGTATAGTGTCCATAAAAATATGTAACATGTTGTATTTTAAGTTATAGAATTAGATGACCTTAGTGTAAGCATGTTCACTTGGTAGAAGGGAATCTAAAATCTAATTTTTCATGTATAATGTATGTCCTACATCACACTCATATACCTCTTTAAATACATGTGTTAATAGAATAATGATATTCTCTCTATCAAGATATGTGATAAATAACATTTTTAAATAATTAAACTAGAAATTGATGTCATGTTTAGGTCATAATGGTTGTTTTTTTGAGATTTTTAAAAATTTTGTTTATTATTATTTTATAATTTTGACATATTTGAATTTTTTTAAATTATTTTTAAAATTAAAAGCATATGATCCCATCAATGGGATGACCATAGTGCATGATTGGATCATATAAGTTGAAGATCATTTATTCATGAATCAAAAATGTTACATCCATATGAATCTAAATCTAAATAGGCATTAAGCGTTATAATGTAACTATCTTGATCACTACTCATATAATATTTTATAGAATGTAAAACTCAATAATGTGTAAGATTCAATAAATTTTGTTGTAAAACAATAAAAGGTACCCCTACTTGTGTTCACTATGGAAGACACTGAACTATACAATGCATTTCCATTAGGTACCCTATAAAAGATTTATATTTATTTTAAGTTTGAGTATTTGATATTAATATCGTTGTTTAGGGGTGTGTGCCACTTTCCTCTCTATTAACTCTATTATATGTTATTGGATAGGTTCCATAGCTAAATTTTTTATGTTATATTTAATAGATGCCATAACCAACAATAATGGTGGTGGGAAAGAGGAGGATTTACCACTAATTGTAACAGGTACTCAAATCAAATGCCTTGAACTTTAACCTAGTTATTAAAACATATGTATGTATTTGAGGCATCTACATATTATAAATGGTACTACATGGAGCTTATATACCCAAGGGAATCCTAATAACATATTAAAGACCCTTATGATTTGTAAGACTTGAAATGAGGTAGACATTATTTTTGGAACAAGTTGAAGAGGTATAAATAAATGTTGAAGACTATTATGTGTTTGTCCATTGAATACTTTAATTACTCTAGATGTAGCTTGTAAATCTTGTTTTTATTATCAAAGAGAAAAAAATGTCTCATTATAAATGAATTTTCATTTGACCCATTTTCAATAATGTTACTATGTAAAGTTTATTTATTGATGTAATCTTGAATAAAAATTACATCCCTATCTAATTCATTGTCATTTATTTCATTATCATTATGATTACATGACATTGTGTGAATGTGCCTATAATCTAACAATAATTACACATATTAGATTATAATATCTGTTAGTAGGATTATTGATCCATAAAATGTATTTACCCCTTGGTTTTTAAAAATAGTTTACAAACATATATTTAAAAATAACATTTAAATTTATGATCAAACTGAATCAGTAAGCGTTAAAATTGAATTAAAATTGAATATGAACATTTTAAATGTTCATTCACTCCAATTACACCTTCAAATGATCATTATCCACTTATATGATTTTCCTAAAATTGTCATAAAATTATTAAATATGATTTTCTAAAAATTAAACTTGATTGATTAAATGCAAAAAATAAATCAAAAATCATAATGCAAAATTAGAATAAAGATGCCACCAAAAAAATTTATGGAGTTAGGTAATTTCCTACATCTCTAGGTTCATTTGAACTGATCCATTAATAATCTATTTAAAGTACAAATTAAAAACTTATAAAACCATAAAGGAATCAAAAAACCTATGAATTTGTGCTATTAGAGCTTCAAAATACTCTGATGATGTTCAATAATCATCCTCCACATTCTCAAAGAACTTGAAGAATATCTTCCCATTGTTCTATGTAGAATAATATATTCAATCACTCAAAAATACATGAAATGAACACCAAATTTGGATCACAAATATACTAAATGGAGAAAATTATAATTCTAAACAATTTTCTAGTTTACCTCGAGATCTGAAAATGTCTCTAGATTATCTAAAAATGCCAATTTCTATAAATTGCTCCTTAAAAAATTTTACACAATCATTTTAATTACCATGTATAAATAAAATTCCATGAATTTTATAGCACTTGAAAATTTTTGGTAGATTGTAAGTCCACTTAACTATTTCTCCATAGGTTATGGGTTAAAATAACATGATCTTAGCTTTATCCAACTACCTAAGCCATGGCATTTACCATACATGGTTTATTTCCCACATGCATTGGTTTTCAACTTATCATAAGCCTAAAATAGGCTATTTTTGGTGCATGCGATGTGTCTTAGTCCATGTATATACATCCTTTTATTAGATTTTTTTTAGATGATTCTGTGTGAATAAGGAGGCAAGATTAGTCTAGAATATCCTAACCAAACTTAGGCAAGACTAGTTGGATGGATGGAACCACCTATGAGTTAGGATGGTAAACTATTACTTCCAAATAAATCCTTGAGCTTGGTTTGGAATAATGACATGAGCTATCTAAATAGCTCGATCATGAGCTATGCGGATTGTAATCTTAGGCTTGGTATTGGTGACATTGAAAATACATGGAATAATTTAATAATTTAAGATTATTAGTCCCACAAGCAATGTATAAACAACACAGAGGCATATATATGAATTTTTTTAATAATGGTAACTTGAAGTAATGGATAAAAAGGCACCCCTCCACAAAAAGAGTGTGTCAACCCTGGCTGAGGGTCTCCAACCAACAAATAACAAGGCCCATTTATTTAAACACAAGTATTGAAGACTAGAGGTGAAAACAAACACCCTTTTACCATTTCACTATTGTGTGTCACATTTTGATTAGTCCCCTTATAAACCATGCATGCATCCATGTCACTATTTCTTGTTGACCATTTTTAATCCAAACATTGACCAAAAATATCTAGAGCATATGACGTCTATTTTACGTGTTTCAATAGGTGTTGGAAAGCTCTCATAATTTTCTTTAGTATAAAAATATTTTTAGGATATCTTAGGAACTTTTAAGGATTTGAAATAATCTATATCAAACCTCCCCACAAAGAGGCTTTTGGTCCCCAAAAGTCTAATCACTCACTGAATATACTAAATGTCTCTCTACATCACACAAATATACATAAAATAGAATATAGCACAATGGTTAAGATTATAAATATTGAAATGCTATGATAGAAATAGATTAGTTAAATTAGACAATAAATTCCAACACAAGAAATGATGTATAACTAAATCCATATAATTCAACCAATACTGCATATGCTCAAATAGACCAGTATGAAATGACAAACAAAATGCTAATAATAATTGGTTATTCACTAACCCTACAAAACTGTCAACTCTACAAAATGTCACTAGAAATTATCATGGTAATGATTCAAAATTAACTTGCATAACACCTACAAAGAAGGTAAAAGAAAAATGAATCCTTGAAACTATGAGGGAAAGAAATCTCTATCCAATATCAAATTGGGGATATAAGAAAATTGTCAACACAAATGTCACATCTCCAAAATGGTGAATCTATCAAACACTACAAAATTCTCACCAGGTGAAACTCACAGACAAATTTTTTAGTGTAATAAATGTACACCCTAACTATAACCACATTTAATAGTTACAAATAAATGCCCAGAATTAGGACTTATAAAATGTGAAAATATCATGCATGGCTAAAAAAGGTTTGTATAATCATTATAATTACCAATGATTCCCAAAAGGGTCTTATAAGCCTCTAATGCATTTTCACAATGTGCAGATAACATACATACTAAAATGAAAGTTTTCCCAAAGTAGACATACTGATCATTCCCCATATAACATGCATATACTATTTTCAAACTTCCAAATGAATTTTACCCAAAACCATAAATCTGAGAAAACAATCCAAGGATGATAAACCTATCAATCAGATTTTCTCTATAGGTTACTCCAAATAACTGAGATTTAAAGCTAAAATAATATGGGAATATCTCTAAGTTTAAACATGTAGTAACTCCTTTACCAAATGCATGAAGAACTCGAAACATATTAAGAGATTCATAATAGATCTTATCAAAACCAAAAACATGAGAAAGATAATTAAGAATGATAAACCTATCTCAATTTATTTCTCATTGCTGGTAGCTCCAAAAATAAAAAAAATATTCTTTTTAACTTCAACAAAATCCCAAAACTACTTTGAACATTTGCATACTAATAAACTATCATAACTATGCAAACATGAAAATAAGGAATTTCTTACCAACCCATTTTATCACATTTTCCTATTTAGGTGGTTTATTTTCCTCAGTTAATACCTAGGTATTTGCATGGGTTATTTTTTAAACTATTGATTTTAAGACATTTTCATTCTGAACAACTCTCCATTGTTGTTTTGGATGAAGCTACCAACACTTGTCAACCTCATGACCTTGCCTATTACAATAAGTATGAAAATGTTTGTCTTTTCTTTTAGGAAACTTACCCAAACTACCATTCTTTTAACACTACCTAGGAGAGTGGTCTTTCAAAATATTACACAAAAAATATTTCCTTTTCCAACACTTAATTACACAATGGTTAGATAACCCATAAAAATTACTTGGATCAATATACCATAAATTTTGTATACTATAATCAAAAGGAACATTAGAACATTTACATTATTTAAAAGAATCAACATTATTGTAAGTATGATTAGAGGAAGTTTTTATACCTTTGTTGGGTGATGGTTTACACCATTTCTTTGTGTGATTTCCAACACTTGAAGGTATACCATTTAACTTGATAAGTTTCTCACTAACACTATGAAAACTCTTCCCATCACTATAAGATAAAAAAAGTCTCATTAGAAGGTTTGAAAAAATACAAACTACCATTACCTTTCATGGGCTATGGTGTAGGTCTCTTCCTCATAGTTTTACCTGACTTGGAATATTCACCTGTTTTAACCCTATCAGCAAAATTAAATCCCAGTCCTGTATGGTGAGGTCTATCCTCTATTATAATGAGGTTATCAATGCCTTGGCCATCTTTTCCAAGGCCTTTCCCATTAAAATCCTTTTAAAAAGTAACTTTGAACCTATACCTATAGTGTGTTGTTCAAACTTATAAAAATTGTTTTCATTTGATTTATAAAGGAAAAAAATTGTAAAAACAACTGATGATGTACATACAATGCTTATCTTAGAGTCACTATGTGTATGAAAAAGAGAGGAAGGTCCTATTTACAAAATAGACTTATTTTTATCCTTTGTGTCACCACTAATTTGAAACCTTTCCAAGAGATAATCCTTGGATTTCAACTTAGTTTTCAACTTTTCACATTCCTCTTCCAAAGAATAATACATTTATCTCATGAGAGATTTCACTTCCTGGATCTAGTAGTTATATTCCTCAATCTCATCGAGCTTCTCCTATTTTGACAAATTTCCCATGGTTTCTGAATCTTGTAAACAACATGTACTTTTAACACTACAAATGGAGTAAATAATTAGTCTAATGTCTACAAATAATCCAACCAAACACTGAAACTGTTATCAAACTAAAAAATCTTGTATTCAAACCACTTTGATACCAAACTGATATGTAAACCATATTTACCCATTAGGTTTTCTAAAATGAGTTTAAAAATGGATATTGAAAATGTCATTTAAATTTATGATCAAACTGAATCAATAAGTGTTAAAATTGAATTAAAATTAAATATGAGCATTTCTAATGTTCATTCACTATAATTAAACCTTGAAATGATCATTAGCCACTTATATGATTTTCTTATAATTAGTGTAAACTAATAACATATGATTTTATAAAAAATAATCTTGACTTATTAAATGTGGAAAATAAACTATAAATCATAATGCAAAATCAAAATAAAGATGAAACCATAATCATTCACAAAGTTCAACAATTGCCTACATTTTTAGGTTCATTCAAATTGATCCATTAATAATCAATTACAAGTACAAATGAAAAACTTAAAAAAACATTATGGAATCTCAAAACCTACAAATTCAAGCAATCAAACCTTCAAAAGACTTTGGTGATGCTCAGTAATCATCCTCCACATTCCCAAAGCACTTGTAAAATCTCTTCCCAATGTTCTATGTTAAAGCATCACTTTATTGACTTAAAAGGATGTCAAATGAACACCAAATCAAGATTATAAATATACCAAATGGAGTATCTAAAAAAATTTAACAACTTTATAGTTTACCATGTGATCTAAAAATGCCTCTAGATTAGCTAAAAATGCTAATTTCTATAAACTTCTCATAAATTTTTACACAATCATTTTAATTACCCTCTACAAATAAAATTTTATGCTTTTTATAGAACTTACAAATGTTTTCTAGATTGTTAGTTCACTTAACTATTTTTCCATAGGTTACAAGTTCAAATCCCATGATCTTAGCTTTATCCAACTACCTAAGCCATGTCATTTACCATGCATTATTTAATATCCCACATCCATTGGTTTTAAACTTAGCGTAAACCTAAAATAGGTTGTTATTGGTGTATGTGATGTGGATTAGGCCATGTTTATACATCCTTTCCTTGGATTCAATTTGGATGATCCCATGTGAATAAGGAAGTGATCTCAGTTTAGAATATCTTGACCAAATAAAAGCAAGGTTGGTTAGATGGTTAGAATTGCCTATGAGTTAGGATGGTGAACTGTTATTTCCAAATATATCCTCATGATCGGTTTGGAATAACTACTTGAGCTAGTTTAATAGCTCGATCATGAACTATGTGGATTGTAATATGGGGATTGGTATTGGTGACTTTGAAAATACATGAAACAATTTAACAATTTGGGATTATTGGTCCCACATGAAATATATAAACAACATAGTGGAATATATATGAAAAAGATAGCAATGGTAACATGAAGTAATGAAGGCAAAGGCACCCCTCCACAAAAAAGTGTGTCAACCTTGGCTGAGGGTCCCTAGCCAACAAATAGTGAGGCCGTTTTTTCTGAACATGAGTGTCAAAGACTTGAGATGAAAATAAATACCCTTTTACTATTTAACTACCATGTGTCACATATTGATTAGTCCACTTGGAAACCATACATGCATCCACATCACTATTTATTGTTGACCATTTTTTAATCCAAACTTTGACCAATAATATTTGGAGCATATTATGTGTATTTTATGCATTCCAATAGGCAATGGAAAGCTCTCAGAATGATCTTTAATACTATACTATTTTTGGATATCTTAGGAAATTTGAAGGATGAAAAATCCTCAAGATCAAGTATTCACATTTTATACATGATCTAATTTTGAATTATATATATGCTTTGTATTAACATGATTTGGGAATGGATTACTGAATATTTTCATCTATACATTATATTTTTTGTGTTATAGCTTCCTTTATGGGTGTTGATGAGCCATGAAAATGGGAAATTTTAAACACACTACAACCCATTTTTTAATATCTTGAGAGTTTTTTAAGCATAAAATATTTGATTTTTTTACTTTCATTACCACTTAGTACTTATTCAATATAATTTACATTTATTTATGTTTTACAGTTAAAACTATTATTTCATAAATACAAAATGCATCATATACTTTTAATATTGTTATTATATTTAATATTTATGTGGTATGTTTATATATAAGTGATAAATTGTGATTATATCGACACATTCATCACATAGCAATTGGGTAATATAGATCCTAACAAATAGGCATACCAACCCATAGCACCTACAATAGTTAATATTTACAACCTATAACAACTATTGGGTTATCTATTATAACCTAGAGAAACTAATAGGTTGATTATAATAACCCATATATATCTATAATTAATTCTATAGAATTTTTAAATATCAAATGACAAATGAATAACATAATTTAGTATTTGAAGACACAATTGGACACCTGTATTAATTACACGATAGTTATTCTACAATGTAACCTAATCAAAATTATTCATAAACGAAACTAACTTGTTAAAATTGATGATTTTTAGTTGTTATTAAAGTATGAAAATATATTCCATGACCTATAAATTATCATTATAAAAACCAAAGACACTACCATTACTTCCTTACCTATGGATCATATTTCTCTACTATTGAAACCCCGTAACTAAACTTCTATGTTCTCTATAGAAACCATCTAGTTTGTCTTGTAGATTGAATAAGATGTATCATTATATTCCATTATAAAAATTAACCTACCTCCTTATTTTAAGATAATATGACATAACTCATAATAGAGTTATAGAGTTAGAACAAGTAATATTTAATTGTTATTATTAAAGAACAATTTAAACTTTTCATAATCTTTCTTGTAGCAATACCCACATTTATATATAATATTTAATGAAATAATAATTGGTTTGAATTATTAATAATTTTTGTTATAAATAAGGATTGGAACTCATCTCTGATCAAGGAGGATCACTATCTAGGATTTATGGTAAAGATCCTAAACTATTAATATAGTTCTCATTTATGTTGTATCAATATTTACAAGTTCTATTAGATTTATATACATGTTCAATTATAAAGATAAATTGTTTGATATTGTGTGGATATTATTTTTTATTAAAGAAGCTTCCAAATATATAAAACTCAATTTCAACAAGTGATCATTTCAATCACAACAAGTTTTATTTCCTTTCCAAGCGTTTTAATTCTGTGTAATTTAATTTATGCAAGAGTGTTTCCTATACACACCTATAGTCCCTCAACCTACATAAACATTTAGTGTTAAATTTATATTTAAAAAATATTTCCAATATCATGGAACCCAAGTTGATAATTAATGAATTATAAAATCAATAAGCTAAGAGGATGCCCCTCAAAAGAGGTCTGTCAAGTTATACATAAGAGGTTGGTTTTGTGTTAGTTTTCATGGTAGTTTGATTCTTATCTATAAGTATTCATATATCAATATTATTATCATTAATAAGGTCTTGTATATTATTATTTATCCCAAAACACTCTTTTTTAAAATTCTTAATACATCTATGATAGTCACAATATGTATTGTTGTTTAAGACCTTGTGTTGAGGCATGGTCATATCAACCTCTAATGTTGGAAGGAGAGATGTGAGATTGTAATATTTTATATAATAGAACATGAGGATGTTTTGGTAACCTTGAAAATTTCCTCTTTCATGGATACATTAGTTTAAGCTTGTTTATTTTTTGTGCTACTACATTGATTGTTAAATTTGATTAATTATTTATTTTTTTAGTTTTGGCCTTATAGTTTAGATTGATTTAAAACTTGATATTTAAATTATATGGAGCATTTGGTGCATATTTGAGTTTATTATAATTTTTAATTATCTTTATTTAAATGTATGACATAAATTATCAAAGTATTTGAATTTATTGAACATGATTGATTTATGGAGTGGTATTATAAAAATTTCTATGAATATGTATTGTAATTCATCATATACCATATAATGTATCATTATTTTTTATTTTATGGGTTAAAATTCAAGTTTTACAGGGACCTAAAACCATAGTTCAACAAAAAATTATATACCATTAAAAATAAACTAAATAATACCAGGCCACATCAACCTACCAGACACCAAAATTTGATAAAATTTCAATAAAAATAGGACCCAAGAAATAACAAGACTAAAAACTAAAAAAACCTACTATATTTATTCACAAGGAAATTATTATTTTTTTCACTAGATTTATTATTATCACCACTAGAAATGCCTATTTTTTAGGTGTTATGGCCTTTTATTGAATTTATTTCATGCTCCACCATCTCTTTTTTCTTTTGAGATCTTGCTTTCTCTTTCATAGTAGGGGAACTTCCTAGGATGATAGTGAGTATCTCCTTTATTCTTTTGTTAGGGGTGTCTCTCAACCTGATTCTTCTTCCTTCCAACATCTTTGGATTTCCCAAACCTTCCCTTAATTTTTTCACCTCCTACTCTAGTGTATTCCACTAATCCATCAATAGGACCGATTTCCTCCATTTTGTTTTGTAAGTTTTCATGGAATTCTAATAGTTTCTATCTAATCCTATTAGGTAAGCTCATTTATTTATAGTCTTCATCCATCATCCAAAATCCTTCTTCTTTCAATTCATAAATTTGTTAATTGGGGTCTTCAATGCCCCGTGAAAACTCCAAGATTTTGTTAACCTTCTTTCCAACACTCTTATCCTAGGTAAGAGAGTCAAGATATTTTCTTTCTTTCTTTTTAGTCATTTGGGGTTGAGGATGAGATACTAGGTAGGGGGAAGGAGATGATTCTTCCTTCCAATATTTGATTGAGTTATCTTAGACCTCCCTTGAAATTTTTACCTTGCTAATTTACCCAAAAATTATCTTAATACTCCTCATAGTTGTCCCTTTCTTGGTTAGAATAAAAATCAACCCTTGGCGGAATAGGTCATAAGAGGGATTATATTTTAAGGTCAAAATAGAGGATTCTAAGGACATAAGAAGATACTTGAGGAGGCTTATATAGTGACATTTGAATTAATTTAGAAGTATAAAATGATAAAAAAATATGTACATAAAATTTACTTTTAGAGTTATGTATCTCATTACCTTAAGGCATACGTCAGGGCCTCTCCATGGAAGGTCAACCCTGTGAAATCCATTTTTGTCAGTATGACATGTAGAATTCATATTTAAAAATATCTACATTAACTCCTACTTTCACATATTATCCTTGAAGATTTTGGTGAATTCATAGGACATGACAATAACATATCTGACTATATCTTTATTGACATCGACTCTTCTGATGCCTTTGAAACTAAATTTCCATTATTTCCATCTTATAGTAAAATCCTTAGGAAAAAACACATTGTGGCCTTCAATATAGAGTGTAAACTTAGTCTGGCTCCCTTTTTTATCTTCTTCCAAACTTTTTGGTTCATTTGGACTTTAACATAAGGGATGGGCTCACACCAATCCTTATATCCCCCCATGAATATGTTATTATTTTACCTTAGGTAATGAAAATTGTATAGTGCTAAATGGTGGGTTGAGATTCTTCTATTTTGTTTTGTCCAACTATTATTACTGAGATGATATTGGAATGACATAATTTGTCCTTAAATTTTAAATTAGTGTCACAATCATGACACTTAGAGTGAACCAAGATTCACTTAGGGATGATAACCTCTCACACGTGTTTCTCTATTGCTTGATTAGAAATCTTAAATTTGTAAATCATGAGTGATAAGGGGATATTAGAGGGGCTAATTCACTTGGATAAATCTAAGATACATACTCTAATGTTTTAAATAATTTTTCATCATAGCTGTCATGTTTTTGTATCAAATAAAATATTCATTTATTTGGTTATTTGACCCTTTCTTGAGTTTTGAATTTTTTACATAAGATATATTTTCACCCATGTTGATATAAAAGTGTACTAAAATATTTATTTACCAAAGGTGGTCTAGGAGTATTTTGGTTACTATATCCTACTAAACATTGACATTATTGCATAGCCAAACTTATGCTAACATAAATAGAACTAGCATAAGGTTACACACCTACATTTTAATTTTATTGATCCAATTACAATCCTATGTTACCACATAGCTCATGCAGTGTTAGTATTATAGCTATAAACTCATATATAATCAAATATAATCACATCTTGCACTCTCCAATTATGAATCATTTAATGCCAAATATTATAATGGTTTAGTCTGTGCTTGATCTTCATTCACTCTATAATAATGTACACTTCCATTATTTTTAGGTTATATATACATATAATAATGAAGTTAGGAAGTACGTAGACACCAAACATTTGATCCCTCATATATTATACATACATTATAAAAGTAAAAAAATTATATTATAGTTCTATACCAATTTTCATTTATATTTTTATTTCTTTTTCTTTGAATATATTACACTTACATGTTCTATTTCATTCAAATACATTCAAAACTATCTTAAATCCATTAGAGTAGGTTGTCTATTAAGTCTCTTCTTAAACCTTGAATCAATGGCATTAGACCATACAAACTTCATGCCATTTTTAATTATTATTGTGGTGTATCTAAAATTTGTCACTATTTTTATTCCAACTCATATAAGGTCCTATTTAGTAATCTAGGGATTGAGACTCATGATCCTTAATCGTACATTATTTCATTCCTAAAATGGGAGATAAATATTTCCATGCTAACTTTAAAAATATTACATAAAATAATATAATATTCATT
This sequence comes from Torreya grandis, assembly GCA_037957365.1. Classification (NCBI taxonomy): domain Eukaryota; kingdom Viridiplantae; phylum Streptophyta; class Pinopsida; order Cupressales; family Taxaceae; genus Torreya; species Torreya grandis. Next base: position 2,735,841 of record JARHVA010000699.1, on the reverse strand, counting down.
TAAAATAAAATATAAATATTTATAATAACTTCATTCATGTGAATAATAAAGTATGGTTGATCATTTTTTAGTACTTCTCAAGCAACAAAATCCTTCCAACACCTCTCAATCTCATTGGTCACGTTGTGGTCAAATTCCATATATGGTAAAGTCAATATAGACATCCATATTTTTGAATTAAAAATTATATTTAGATGTATTGGATAATTTGCTTAACCTTATATGTTAATATTACATGGTTAATGAATTCTTTAATTGAGAAAACATTACATACACTCTTTTGTAATTTTATTGATTAGTAAAGAAATGATGGGAAAATTATTTCACTTCACATGAAGATGAAGTTAATTTATGAATATCTATAGATATATGAATGGTTTCATAGAATCACTCAAATAAACCTATTACTCTATTAGAAAATGTGATGAATAGTACATTAATTTCTCTTGATTATGTCAAGGTAAAAACAAATATATTTAGAAACATATAAATAACTTTCATGATTTGGTTTTGATAATTAGAATTTAGGATTAAAAATATAATAATTTTTAAAAATATATGTCATATTTATACCTCTACATTCATATTTGGATTTCTTATATATCTCTTGAATTAATAAAAGCTTACAAATTTTCTTGCGAGCTTGAATTAAAGGCCAAGACCAAGACTAAGAAATTATTATAAGTCACAAACTAATAAATAATATATCTACTATAAAAAGAATTAAAAGTCATGAAATAATATCTCTAAATTCCCTCCACATAATAAGTGAAATTTTACAAATTATTATACTAAATAGTCTAATACTGGTGACAGGTGTTTACCCCACAACTCTAGTAGACATTCTAATGAAGAATGTCATGCTAGAAAGGATATACTTGTGTAACTTGAATAAAAAATTACAAAGAAAAAATCATTGGAAAAAGGTAAGTAGATAATGTATTTTGAACCTAGCACCATGGTGGGTAATAAAAACATCTCTACTACCCCTAAGTAAATAGAAGAAGCAAAAATATTATTCTATTCTCAAATATGGATCAATGATTGACTAGTATTTTTCATTATTGACAATGTAATTTAAAATAATTTGACTTATCATAAAGTATGTCACATATTGAACTTACCATTTATGCCTCACCCACAAACATACTCTACTAGATAGTTTAGTGTGGGATCTAAAGAAACTTGTCACACAACAATGTTAATTGGTGTAAAACATCAAACCTATTCAATTTATAATCACTTGTGATGTCACTCCATTAGTGTTATGATGTTAGACTTATTCAACCATATGTTTAACATTAGCATGTAATCTATGAGGAAGATAATTTACATTTTCTCATACATTTTGGTGATATGATAAACTTTATACCAAAAGTAATCCTAAAACTATCACTCATTAGCATAATATAATGTAAGAAGCTAGTTTTATTTTGATGGTATGACCTGAATGGAACAAAGTCCTTATGGAACCCATTTATATGATGTTTCCTCTAGAATTAACATCAAATACATTATATTTGATGTTAAAGTTAGAATAATACAAGGACATATTTCATCTACCAAAGGAATTGCCTACTTATTGTGTGGTGAAGCATACTATTGACTTGATTCTTGAACTACCTCTACCTAATGCTTTTTTATATTGTAGATATTTTCTATAGAATTAATAACTCAAGTGATAAATCGATTAACTAGTGTATAAATACATTGTATGAATATATCATCATCATGTAGTATCACAATCATGATTTTTCCAAAGAAATAAAATACATGGATGTTGTGCATGTATTATAGAGCTACTAACAAGATCACAATGAAGAATCACTTTCCTCTTCCAAGGATTGAGGATTTTCTAGACCACCTCTATTTTGTTAAATATTTTTTTTAAATTGGTCTTAAGTGTGGTGTTAAATTTATGTAACACAACCTTCAAGACCAAATAAGGGTTGTTTGAATGGTTAGTCATGCATTTTGTTTTTACCAACACATCATGTACATTTATGTGGATGGTGAATGAAGTTTTTATGCCATTCAAATATTCAAATGTTATAATACACCTTGATGAAATATTGATATTTATTATAACATGGGATGAAATTTTTTTCCATATAGATAAATTTCTTTACACTTTAGGGAAATATAATATATATGAAAACATGGAAAATATTCATTTTATATGAAGTAGATACAATATATATGATACATAGTAGTTGATAAAGGAGTGCATGTGTACCCATCCTAGATTCAAGTTATATAGTAATAGACATAATCAAATAGTTTCATATAGATTAATAGATTGTTAGGATTAGAATATTTCTATAAGATATTTTTGCTTTGTTTTTCTCATGTGAATTATCTTACAAATCAAGTTACCAAATTTGAGGTTAAAATAAAGTTCATTTAGGATGCCACAAGTAGAAATCATTCAAATAATTAAAATTAAAGTTTTTACCACACCAATAAAATATATACCATACCTTAAACATCAATTTAATCTTAATACAAATGCTTGTTACTTTGTACTTATAGTAGACCTCATTCAACATGGTCATCAGGTTGTTTAACCACACTAGTAAGAAACTACCCAAATTATGATCATGAGATTAATTATATTATTTAATCATGTAAGAATTATATCTTAGGAAATGATAATGTGATCTAGGTATGTCCCAAGATTCTTTAATTCTTATAAACTTAGAATAAGTTGCAATAATAATGACATCATAAATGGTCTTCTTAACTTAAATAGTTCCATATAAACAACAATCATAAGAATGTAAGTTTAAATATAGTCACACATTATATGATTCATATTATAATTCAAGTTTTCCATTTTTTAATTGATGTATGTGTATAATAAGTTAGCACAAGGTCATAATTATATTTATTTGACACATGTTTTAGATATCTATTAAAATTTCATGTCTTGTAATTTACTTATATATTTCTAGTTGTAGAATTGACTTTGATATCATATTAGGTAATTTTGCATTCTAAATTAGGTATAAAGACCCAAACTAATATTCAAGCCTCATTTTATAAACATTTCATGACATTTTATAGTTAAAAAGAATCTTTTGGTGTTGTAAAAGTACTTCTTCTGGCCACATCTCAAATTTGATGTATCAAATTATATCAAATCACATGTGAAATTGACAAGCCATTTAATACAAATAAAGGTTTTTACATAACTCTTATATTTCTAATGAGACCACAATAATTTATTTCCATGGAATTTATCGTATGTTACCCTATTTCCAAACATTGTAGTGATTGTGTCTATGTAGTAATTAATATATTTTCAAAGATGGAAATTAATTATACCCTATGAAAAAGAGATATCATCTCTAGAAATAACTCAATTGTCATTTAAATATGTTTAGATCCTTTTTGAATCCTATAAAATATCCTATATGAGAGATATAATACTTTTTAGCCATTTTTGGAAATCACTTTATTAGATTATGACAAACACAAAACTAAATAAATCCACCACCTTTCATCAAAAAAATGATAGGTAGATGGAAATTTTAAATAGGATGATAGTGAACCTATTAAGAGGTTAAAATTTAAATAATAAATATAATTGGTATGAAATCCTTCCTTTCATTCATCATAACTACAACAGATCTTTGCATAACTCTACTACAACAACCCTTTTCAAGTTTGTTTGGGTTTCCATTCTTTGGCACCCATCAATGTGGATTATCCTATTCTTCCATAAACATTAGAAAATATTTTATATAAAATTTAAATTGATAAATGTTTTCAATTAATTGAACATATTTGACACGTTCAACATCAAATGCAAAATATTTTTCAACATACAAGTGCAAAATATAAACAACACCATGAAAATCATTAAACATCACAACCTTCCAATTTAGAGATCAAGTCTATCTATATGTGTAAAAATAAATATTGATAGGACCTTATTTTATTCTTTTTCCACAATTCTAAAAGTCTTACACCATCATTAATATATTAGGAGATAATTATTTCAAGATCAATCTTCCATATTATCTTGGGTTACATCCAGTCCTCAATGAAAAACTCTTGGGACATTACATTCTGGCATTGTTGAATACTTCATATACTTTATAAAATATTAAATAGAGAGAGATAAATAAATATTGTATAATTCAATTATAATTATATAGATTCATTGATAATTGTCTCAAATGAACATGTCAACAAGAGATTACTTTATTCTAAATCATCAAATTAGGTTAATGTTGAGGTCAAGATAACACCATTTCTAAACAAATAGGGACCCTTGTGATTACTTTGAACCTTAACACTAAAATCCTAGTATTCTACACTTTATTAAAAAAAATTGATCATCCATGCTTGATGAAATTATCCCATTTATTCATGGTTTTGCTTTAACCTTGCCTAATGTTTCTAACAATTGGCCGTCATCTCTTAAGTTACAAGTTTCATTGAGATCTTATTAATGGATCATACTAGGATTTTCACAATCTTATCCTCATTCAAGATTTTGCTAGCCTTTGGTCTATAAAATATCACAATTAGATTCTTGTTTCGAAACCCTCCTTCATAAAACCCTAGCTTAGACCTTTGGTTCAAATTTAAATTTGGTGGGAGTAAATTTGGTGAGAATATTTTAAATTTTTCTTTAGACTTAAGCCTAATTTTATGATAAGTCTTGGTCAAGTTTTTTAACATGATCACACCTTAGCCTAAAATAATGCTTGGTCCCTTTATTTTCCCCCATTTTTGTTCCCTTTATTTCAATAAAGGTTTGATGTTCACGTTTATCAGGCCCTTTATTTTCCTAGCTTGGGCCCATCATGTCACATGGTCCTCTTTGTTACATACTTAGCCTAAATCCTTAGTCATAAGACCCCATTCATATTTATTAACATGAATGAGTCCTTAGTATTAAAACTCTATCCTATTTTCTTATGTCGACCCAAGCCCTAACTTAAGCATCTTTCCTCCTTGTAGGATCAATGACTCTCACTTCATCATGGTGGATGATCGGATGGAGTGAAAGAGACCTAATGGATCCAAATCTTTTAAACTATCAGACCAACCCCATTTGAGCCCTCAAATCATGATTAATGATTCAGAAGTATCAAGGAAGTAATGGAGATAAATGATATAGATTTTTATGATTTAGTAGACCAAGAGGATGAATGCCTATTGGATCCAACTATCAACTTATGTCTAGTTGATGATTAAAATAAAAAATCTATGAATATTCTTCAAGAATAATAGGGCAGTTTTTCACCACAAGGCCCACCTAAATAGCTAAGAATATTCCACTTTGTAAGAAACTTTGTAGTATTTAAAAGTAGAATATATTTTTTTTCAAAGGCATGTGAAAATTTGTTAGCACATTTTCCTATAGGTAAATATACTTTGGAAAATGTAATGTATTTTATAAATTTGTAAAAAGGATAGTTATCCTTATCTCTTATACATTTCTAATCTCATGACTGACCGGTGTACTACCTTAGTATTCTATAAAAGGTAGTATCACCATTTGGTAAAGGGAGAGAGTTTTAGAGAAAAAATATTTTTTATACTCAAAGAAATTAATACAAGGAATACTAAAAAAATTGTCCAAATTTGTTTGTGTCAATTGTTATATGGATTCTCTCTCATTTATCTTTTTAGATGTCTAAATTTGAATGGTTTTTATTAATTATTGATTTGCATATGTGAATGCAGAGATGTAAACTTGTAGTTATGATAGGTTAATTGAAATAACTTAGGTTCATTTCATTTCTCTTACTTCCCTTGTATATGTGTTAATGCAATTTGCTTGTGTAGTAAATCTTTAAACTGAATCTAGTTTTTTATTTGCATTATTCCATCTTTTCCTTAGACAATTCCCTGGTACATGGTAAAATCTATGTTATAGTTATTTCATGTCATGTATTGGTTTGAATGTCTATCTTGATGAAATCAAGACTTTATCATAATATTTGGATTGAAAATCAAAACATCTTCTTTCTACCCTACCCTTCCTTTCGCTTCTTTTTGACCAAATCACTCTAGTTTTAAGCTTTACTATATATATATATATATATTCATTTAAATTAAGATTTAGTTTAGAATTTGATCATAGATTCACTGATAATAGTTTAGATCTCTTGTATTTTACTATGTTTGGACACAGTGGCTCCCAACCACCAATCAATATAAATATTTTGGAAAAGTTTATTGCTCTACCCCTATTTCATCATAGGTAACCAGATTACCATAACCTCATACTCATGCTTTGAATCCCTTGAATTATAAAATTAGAAGTGTTCTTTAGTCGCTAAGATGACCTATGATATATTTAGAGGTATCAATAAGAAGCCTATTCTTATTGATGTTGAAGGAAGCCTATTCTTGTTGATACCTCTAAATATATCATAGGTGATCTTAGTATCTAAATAAAACTTCTCATTTTATAATTTAAATAATTTAAAGCACCAGTATCAGGTTATGGTAACCTTGTTACCTATGGTTAAATAGGGGCAAAGAAGTAAACTATTTCAAAATATTTATATTGATTGGTTGTTGGGAGCCACCATTCCCAAACTTAGTGAAATACAAGAGATCTAAACTATTATCAGTGAATCTATGATCAATTTCTAAACAAAGGTTAACATAAATGAATATTTATAGTGAATCTTAAACTAAAGTGATTTGGTAAAAGGGAAGTAAAAATAAAGTTAGGGTAGAAAGAAGATGTTCTAATTGTTAGTCCAAATATTATGACAAGGTCTAGATTTCATCAAGACATACATTCAAATAAATACATAACATGAAATATCTCTAGAACATATCTTACCATGTACCAATAAATTTTCTAAGGAAAGGATGGAACAATGCAAATAAGAAACTAGATTCAATTTAAAGATTTACTACACAGGAAAATTGCATTAACACATTTACAAGGGAAGTAAGATAAATAAAATAATCCTAAGATATTTTAATTAACCTAGCATAAACAAAATTTAACAACTCTATATTCACATATTCATATCAATAATTAATGAAAACCATTAAAATTTAGATATCTAAATAGACAAATGAGAGAGAAGCCATATAACAATTGACAAAAACAAATTTGGGTAAACTTCTTAGTATTCATTACTTATATTAATTCATTTGAGTATACAAAATAATTTTTTCTATAAAACTCTCTCGCTTTACAAAATGGTGATACTTCCTTTTATAGAATCCTAAGGTAGTACACAAGTTAGTCATGAGATTAGAAATGTACAAGAGATAAGGACAACTATCCTTTTTACAAAGTTATATAATACATTCCCTTTTCCAAAGAATACTAACCTATAGTTAAATGTGATAAAACATTTGCACATGCCTTTAAAAATAGAATATTCTACTTTTAAATATTACAAAGTTTCTTACAAATTGGAATATTCTTAGCTAAATGGGTGGGCCCTATGGTGAAGAAATACCCTGTTGTTCCCAAATAATATTCATAGCTTTCTAATGCTACTCATCAACTAGAATTATGTTGATAGTTAGATATGATATGTATTCATCCTCCTAGTCTACCAAATCATCAAAATCTCTATCATTTCTGGCCATTACTTCCTCAATAATTATTTCTTCAATAATTTTCTCCTCGATAGTTAGGATGATGCTCATGATCCTATTATTATCACCTCCAGACTAGACCTAACTCTTTATCCTAACCTTTTATATAACAAAAGTGACCCTATGATTATATTCATCATATCTAATGATTCCCAGGGAACCAAGTGTGGAGGGCATGGCAAGTATGGTTCCAAGAAGATGTTCAATTCTACTTATCAGTTTTTCATCATCCCTTAGGATCCTCTCTAATTTCCTTAACCATGTACTTAAGCCCTAGAACTTATCAACAATTATTTCCATAATTGAATTTATATGGTCCAGGCTAATGGTCTTGAACCCAATAATATAGTCCTTAATGAGTATGTTGATGAGTTCCCTAATTTTTTCTTTTGAATTCTACCATTGGGATATCAAGCCCTTGTCTACTTCATCCAGTGAACTAAAGTACTCTATCATGTCTTCATTTTACTCAAATAATTTAACATATCATGTAAATATGCCTCAAACATCATTATCATATCCTATATAACTGATAATATAACCTATGTTTTAATGTTCTCCTTCTACTTCTACAAGTTTTCTATTTTTTGATATAGGCCTTTGATGCCTGATTTTAATTGGGCTAAGTGGGCATCAGCTAGTCCAAAGATGTATTATTCATGAATTGGGTTCTCACAAGATCCATAACCTCATAATAGAGTTAATACAACAAAAGGTTCAACTATTTGAAAGGTTAAATCCTCACTCCCAACCATAGTCTTCTTTGTTGTCACCCTCTCCAAGTCTATTGTCTCTAGATTGAACTGCACAATTACTATTGACTCTATGATATTTAGAGGTTTTGGAACCTTCATCTATGTGTTACCTAAGGATCCAAGAGTTTCTACATGATTAATACTTGAGCCTCTTATGGTGGTCATCCTCCTTTCCTCTTTTGCTTGCACACACCATCTATACCATTGAAAATATAGTATGTAAATTCTTCTTTTGCCAATTTGGTTGGCACATTGACCAGTAGTTTGAGGGGTTGAACTAGGGTCCATTATATTCTTATCACTATGGAATATATATACACCTAGATGTCCCCTATCTACTCTACATACTTATTGACTAGAGGGTTGACTAGGCCCATGGGGATCCTTGTAATAACTTCTACTAAAGCTAGATATACACAATCACACATGAATTGTATGTTATGTCTATACTTGAGTATGTGTAAATTGGAATAATTATGGGAAATAATGTGTGTCATATCAAGTGACTAGTTCTTTATGTTAGGGATCTTGGTGGTGGATAAAAGGGCATCTAGGAGACAAGACATCATGAAAATGTGGTTATTGGTTTTGTTCTTAATGGTTTTTAACTACTGCTTCAAACAAATGTTAATCATCTCAAAAATTAGGGGTGTGAGTCCTTTCTCTACCATGAATTATACATAGGGCACCCATATCTTATTAACATGTGTGGTGGAAGGGGCTCTAGATAACTTATTCAATAAGGTCATTATTATTCTGATTCCTTTCCTAAATTAAGAAATTGGGATTTTCTTGGTAGGGTCTTAGATTACATGGGTTCTAATAAGTAGCCACAGGGCAAGGATAGTGTTTAATTCATTATTATTAGCCCATGCTCTAATTGTGGGGAAGTCTACCTCAAGATTGCCTAGTTTTTAGTATCTCTTAAATATGAAGGGGTAAATATATGATAATTTTTTAAAATTACATTCATGAACTATCTAATCTGTCTTAACTTTACAATAAATGAAAATGGGGGAAATAACATTGATGTAATGCAATACCTCAAGTTTTGCAATAACATAGTGGAGATTGGTCATTTGGATAGAGACTAGGTTATTGTATCTCTAAAGGATCATAGCATTCATTTTCCCTTCTCATGTAATGTATTGTATCTCCTCATTATTCTAAAAAACCTTATAATAGTTTGTATTCCATATGTTTAATGCTACAACATCAAAGTCAATATCCTTAAAGAGTCTTCCCTCATTATCTTAAGCTAAATACAACTATGTGTCATCCCTTTATTATTTCCTCTAATATGTCAATGAAGCTTTAAAATTTATCACTAATAGTCTTAAATTAACCTCTAGATTAGTTTTTTATTTCTTAGATGATAATTAAACTCTTCTTGTCTTGATTGTGATTGATTTTGAGTTTAAATTAGGGTTTTCTATAGAGGCTAGCACTAGTTTACAACTTTCATGGTGATGGCAACTTGGAATTAGGCTAATATATTCCTTAGATTTGATTTAAACCCCTACCTTTATAATTTTGCCTTTTTCTCAAAAAATCTTCAATTTTGTCACTTTTTGCTTATGTGGCACCTAGGTGGCATCTATTTGGCAACTTCACAACATTTTTCATAATTGATTTGAAAGGACTAGCCATTGTCTTTTAAATACTCCTTTCCCTTCATGTCATTATATCCTTGTTTATGGATCAATATAGACCATCAATCATGATCTTGGGGCTTGAACATTATTGGTTGTTTTATGTCAAGCCCCACAGTCATGCCACTTGGCACCTTTGTGGGCCTTCTAACCATTATGATCTATTATTGAATGTGCACTCACCATGTGTTAATCCAATAGGCCTTTACGGTCTCATTGAATAGTATTTATTGATTAAAATCCATCAAATCATTTGGTCCTAACCAAACACAAAATATTGATTAAGATCTAAGTACACACATATAATTGGTCCCTTAATGATGATCATGCACCATTCAATCTTTGGTCCCACTTAAGAATGGATCATTGATCATGATTTGAGGGCCCAAATTGGGTTAATCTAATAGGTTAAAATATTTAGATCTATTAGGTCTCCTTCTCTCTATCTAATCATCCTCCATGATGAAATAAGATATGTTGATCCTACAAGGAGGTAAGATGCTTAAGTTAGGGCTCGAGTCAGCATAAGAACTTAGGCTATATATTTAATACTAATGGCTCAATCATGTTAATAAACATGAATGGGGAATTAGGACTAATACTTTAGGCTAAATACCTAATAAAGAGGACCATGTGACATGATGGGGCTAGGTTAGTAAAATAAAGGACTCAGTAAACATAAACATCAGGCCTTTGTTGAAATAAAGGGAATAAAAAGGGGGAAAACATAAAGGGAAAAAAGAATGATTTTAGGTTAAGGTTAAATCATGTTAAAAAACATGACCAAGACTTAGCTTAAAATTAGGCTTAAGTCTAAAGCAAATTTTAAAATATTCCCACCAAATTTTCTCCTACCAAATTTGAATTCTAACTCAAGGTCTTAGCTAGGGTTTTTTAAAAGAGGGCTTCAAAATAAGAATCCAATTATGAGATTTTACAAACCAAATCCTATTAAAATCTTGAATGAGGTTAAGATTTTCAAAATCCTGGTATGATCCATTAATAAGATCTCTATGAAACTTGAAACTTAAGACATGAGGGCCAACTATTAGAAACATTAGTAAAGGTTAAAGAAAAACCATGAATAAATGGGATAATTTCATTGGGAATGGATGATCTTCAAATTCTAATATAGTGCAAAATACCAAGCTTTTAGCGTTAAGTTTCAAAGTAATCACAAGGGTCCCTATTTTTTAGAAACAGGGTTATGTTGACCTCAACAAATGGAGACTTCCAAGGGAAACATAACAATATGATAAAACTTAGAGACTTTAGTTTAGACAAATAACTAGGTCTTTCATTCTACTTGATCAATGCCATTATCAAGATCGGTTTATGGTTGAAACAAACCTTGCACATGTAGAATTGGGATCAAACATCAAGACATATCCATGTTTTGTGTGTGATTTGATTCCAGTTAATATTTTCCATGGGATTTAGAGGACAACATCCAGGTTTCATGCTTTTAATCATAACATTGACTCAGATCATGTTTAGATATTCATTGAAAACCATGCTTCTAGTTCAGGGAAGGCTTGGGCATTGCTCTACTACCAACTAGGCATCCATCACCCTAAAATAGATGATGTTGGATCAAATCGTAGCCTTGTTCCACTACCATCTAGACATTTATAACCCTAGTGTAAATTACCATAATCACCTTTGCTTGAAAAGTTTTTAATTTTGAAATAAGTTCTTATTTTTATATTTTTTTGGGATATTTTAGGCTTTCAACAAAGGTTGGGAACCAAGGTAGTCATGTTTAAGGATTTGGTCAAGTGCCTGATCCTAAAATAATAACCTATGGTTAAAACCTTTATCCTAAGAAAGGATGTTTGCTAAGTGCAAGAATGAATGCAACTTAATGGATTAAACTTTCATTCTATATGTGCAATTCTTCTTATAACTGAGTTCAGATCAAGATAATGTTTAAGGTCTTATGAAATAGTTACTTATTCATGGCTCCTTACTAGTTTATTCAAATCATAACATCAAGTTAATATTTCAAATCCATAGTCAATGCATGCATGAGGTTCATACCTACATTTCTAAAATTTTGGAGATTCAAAAAATAAAGAACCTTGAACTGAGGGTTGTCCAAAAAGACTTATTAGAATAAATTAACAAAGCAATAAAAAGCAAACACACAATAGAAAGAAGTAAATTAGGAATCAAAAGGGAAGTAAACAAATATATAACAACTTGTGTATAAACAAGAGATAGGAATGAAAAGAGATGAAGAAAACTAACTAGTCTACCTACATTAACTCTAACCATCTTATATATTTACTCCATGAATACCCCAAGAGGAATAGAAGAGAGTTTATGCTTGAGCAACTACTCATTGGTGGGAAATGTGAACTCTACTCATTATAGATATTTTAGTTTGAAGGTGTTATCACTAAGTGTATCTACAATCTGATAGGGGCCAATCCACATAGGTGTGAACTTGTCATGTTTGCCCTTAGGCTTAGATGCTTTATCCTAAATCAAAAATAAGTCTCCCTATTTGAACACCCTGACCTTTGACCTATTGGCAAATCACCTTTTTATTATAGTCTGATTCCTACTAAAGTTAGAAAAAGCCTTTTCTCATGCATATTCCATCTGAATAATGCCCAATAGCCTTGAGTTTGAAATTTTTTGGTCCTCCATATACTCTTGCATAAACTTGTAAGTTGGTAGCTTGAGTGTGATGGGGAATATAGGTTCTTATCCATATACTAGAAATAAGGGGGATGCTTTAAGAGCCTTCTTGACTCCTATTCTATCTAACCAAAGGGCATACTTGAGAAACTTATGCCATTTTTATGTTTATTTTTAGTAGATTTATTAATGGATTTCATCAATTTTTTATTCATTGATTCAGATACCCCTTACCTTGAGGATAATGGTTAGATAAAAACTTGAGAAAAATGTTTTTGTCATATGCCCACTTTGTCATCTCTATGGATGTGAATGCTAACCCATTATCACATACCAAAGATATTGGAGTCCTAAATTTGGTGCATATGTTTTCTTCTAAGAATTTGATCACTTTTTCTATCCTACATTATTTATTGGCTACTACTTTAGTCCACTTAGTGAAATAGTCAATAACTATCATAACATACTTGTGACCTTCTAATGAGTTTAGGTTGATTACCCCTAAAAAACCCAATCCCCACTAGGCAAAGGGTTTGTCAATTATGATTGGTTGCAAAGGAATTTTTACCTTTGGCTCTTTAGTGTTAAAGATCTAGCATGAATGGCATTCTTTCACATGTTTATGAGCATATTTGAAGATGGTGGGCCAATAATATCTAGCCTTGAGGATCTTTTGATCTATTATTCTCCTAGATGGATTCCCACTTCCCAAATTCTCATGAAAATTTCTCATTATCTCAATATATTATTCCTTGGAAACACATCTCAGGTACACACCTTCAAAGTTCTTTCAGTACATGACTATTTTTTATGAGTTAGTGAGTTGCCTTGATCCTTAGAGATCTTTTTTGTTCCTTGGTTAGTCGTGGAGGAAAATTTATATTAATAAATAAGTGGACAATGGATTCATACCACTCATTAGGTTTAAAATTATTTTGATAAACTTACATGATACTTAGTTTAGGGTTGGTATTGGCAATCATTTAAATTAGACCTTAACAACTTACTATTTTTGCAATTTTCATCTCTATGTCATATTATTGAAGGACATTCATCTAATTACCTCTTCACTCCCCAAGTTCACATTGGCTCAAAATCAGTTTAGTGGTTAGATTTAGTAAAATTGCATGCACTTTATTACTAATAATGTAGTGCCTACATTTATTGATAAACTTAACTAATGCAAAAGCTTATTTATCAATTAAGGGATAGTTTAACTCAATATTTTTCAATTTGGTGCTCATAAAAATAATTGGATAGTCATATACTTATATTTTATGTGTTAAAGGAATAATAATGGTGTTGTTAGAGGAAAAAGTGTATAGATAAAAATCCTTGGAAAAGTTTGGACTTATCAAGACTGGAGCTTGGTTGACTACCTTTTTGATGTCCCCAAAGGCCTTCTTTGACTCCTCATTCCATGATACTTTAGCATCCTTATTCAACATATCATTTAATGGATTTACAAATTTTTCAAAACTATAAATGAATTTTCTCACAAAGTTTATCTTACCAAAAATATATTTCCGTTCTTTTTTACTATTGGGAGGCTTTATCTTAGATATAGCTTCCACTCTTTTAAGATCAATAGAGATCCCATATTTATTAATAACATGACCCAAAAATTTACCTTTAATGACAAAAAAAATTACTTTTCTTAGGGTTGAGGAAAATTCCATACCTTATACACCTTTCAAATACTTATTGTAGATGCATGAAATAGTCCTCCTTATTCTTATAAAAAATGGCTAGATCATCCATGTAAATTATAATGAACTTACCAATAAAGCCTTGGAAGGCATGGTACATGGTCCTTTGAAAAGTGGCTCATGAGTTTATCAATCAAAAATGCATTCTTTTGTATGCAAAGGTGCCCCATTTGGTTGTAAGTGATGTCTTCATTTTATCTTCCTTGTCCAATAACACTTGATTATACCTTGAAAATCCATCAAAAAAGGACATCATGGATAATCCATAAATAATCTCTATTACTTTATAATGAGAGTGAAGAGGATAATTATCCTTTTTAAATGCTTTATTTAGATTTATAAAATCAATACATAGTCTAATTTCACCATTCTTCTTCCTAAATGGTATGAAATTGGCAACCCAAGTAGAGTGCCTAATGGGAAACACAATTGTAACATCTAACAACCTTTTGACATCTTTGAAAATCATGGGTTTTTAGATAGGATTCATAGATCTTTGTTTTTTCTTGAAAGGCTGCAATTATCTTTCAGAGGTATATTATGGGTGATGACTCTTGGATCAAAAATATTCAAGTCATCATATCACTAAGCTATCACATTATTAAATTTTGTTAAGAATTCTTTGGCTCTCTTTTTTCAGCACTTGTACAAGATTTCCCAATGTTGACCAATTGAGGTTGATCTTGAGGCCCAAGATCAATTACATTGTAATCTTTTCCACTTACTCTATGAATATTAGAATATTCAACAAGCTTATCTTGATCAAATAAAATTTCTAAGGAAATCATCCCAATGGGCAATTTTTGTCATTTAGTTGAATGAATTTGCCATCAAATTTATCTTTCTTGAATACATTTTCATTAGCCTCATCAATGATCTAAGCCTCAAATTCTCATAAACTATCCATGAAGTTTAAGATCTATTGGTCATCACCAAAGACCTGCAAATGGCTTACATTATCTGGAATAGAAGGCCAAGGTATCAACTCAATGCTAAAGTTTGGTGAATCTTGGTCAGGCATGAGATTATCTGTAGTCAAGGTAATCTCACCAGTAGTTATATTTTTCTCCCTAGGGACATAAAAAATATTGAATTTATCAAAAGATTTTAAAAGATCATCAACTCTAAATTTATACCTTTTGAGGTATGAAAGTTTGTACTGATACTTGCTTCTTACTTGATTGGCTACCAATTTAAAATCACCACAAAGTAGTAGTCCTTAACTTTGTTTTTGATGGGAAATTATAGACCTAAGATGAGAGCCTCTTATTATTCAAGGTTATTAGTGCAAGGAAATTAGAGTTTATGAGAAGAATGATATTTCTTACCAATAGGGTCAGTTAGAATAATGCCTACTCTAGATCTATAAGGATTGCATACCTTATCAATTTCTAGGGTGAAAAATCTAAAATTTGAATCAATTATGTCGACCCTTTCATTTAAAACATTATATTTAGTGATCATGTATTTTTTCTTGGCTCCCTTTCAAATCTGAACTAGTTGGGAACTCCCTTTCAAGGTAACCATAGGTGTGAATAGTCTATGGACATATATCCATTTAAATCCTTTGTCCATTTTCTACTTAAAACTAGTCCATATGCATCATGGATATATACCACTTGGATATCTATAAATTATTAGACTCTTGGCTTAAAATCCAGTTGGATGTGGACATTTAAAAATTATTCAAAGAACTTAACCATGGAATTATCTAATTGGTGATAACCCTATCAAACTTAATGGGGGTTAAACCAAGTTGCTGTAAAATAATTCTAGGTATAACATTTTGAGAGGCATCAAAATCTAACAAACAGTTAGGCAAGTTCTTACCAAACATTCTAACTATGAGCAAGAAGGGTGGGGACTCTATTTTAGCTTTGTACATATCTACATTTACATTATCAGTTTGGGATATATTTTTAGGCTTATTAGAAAAGGATTTTAGCAATAGATCTCTTTGCTCAATTATTTGTGTTAGTTCATGCAAAGTAATATTAGATTTAATTTTATTCATGTCCTCTACAATATTATAAATAGTCCTATTAGAATAATTAGAAGTATCAGTGCTAGGATTAGAATTACTTCCCTTTAGAGTCTCTTGATTATTATTTGAAGTGGTATTTAAAGGAGTACCAAAGTTATTTGGATGAGTAGAAGTACTCAAAGGCTACCTCTATTATATATTCTTTAGAGGATATGTCTTCTTTAGGAATTATTGTAAATCATAAACTTCTTTAGGAACATCATCAAGTTCATTATCTTTTTGGAAGGGGAAATCAAATAATTCCACCATAAAGGTTTGGTCAACAAGCTAATATGCTAAATTACCTACACCATTGTTGGGTACTACCTCAAAAGTGTCTAACTCTTCTTTAAATGATTTAAAATCTTTGTTGAATTCAATGCAATCAATTTCACCATGCCTAGTAATACAATGGACTCTAAAGTAATTAGACAAAGTAATATCAATAAGATTAATATCCATAGTATTCTCTTTATAAGATGGTTCACTATTATTATTTTTGTGAAATGTATCATTACTAAACTTGTTATTGTGCCTATTGAATCTTTGAAAATAGAAGTTCTTACTATAATTTTCTCTAGTATTACCAACATGTTTTTACAACTGAAGGAAGTCAGTGCTTAGTTTTTGAACCATTTTTTAGAATGGACTCATTCTCATTTTTGGTAATTTTTTAATTATGAACCTAGTTGTTATGGGTACCAGTGGCTAGTATCAAGTCCCGTTGATTATTTGAATTAAATACATTATTAGCAAGGTGATTCAAGAACCCCAAATTATAATTGGAAGCAACATGTCCTATACGGAATTCATTTAGATTTGGGAGTTGGTTGAGATAAGGCACATTCTGGTTACTATTAGGAAAGACATCCAAGGTAAGCATCTGTGAATTGACACTGGGAAAAAAGTAGGCCATCTAACCTTGTGGTGGCATCTAGTCATTAATGATCATAACCTCAACATAGGATGAATCTATTATATTCATAGGACCTATATCTCTTTTTATGAATACTAACGTCATGGGATCAAGAGCATATTTTTATATGTTCAAGGCTAATGTCTGATTAGGTTTATAAGGGTCAATGGTTTTGCTATACATATTTTGAAACAAAGCATTAAAATCTCTTATAGGCTCATTGGCATCAGTTTTAAGGGTGGTAAACTATTGGTATAGGACACAAGGGCTAATGATTTTGCCAAATTGTTTAATGAAAATGTTATTGAATTCATCTTAAGTGATAATGTAATTACCAGGTAGGTTTAAGAACCATTCATATGTATCATCTTTAAATTTTAAAGGAAACAACCTACATGCTACATCTTCATGCATGACATTTAGGAGTCTTTATATAGCTTTGAAGGATTTAACATGTTCTTATGTTATCACAATACCACTAGGACTAAAAGTTGGCAAATGTTTTTTGGATTGTGAGGAATGTAATGAACCACACCTTAAACATTAATAGGAGATATTACTAACAAATCTATACCTTATAAAAGATATAATGTATGGGTACCTTGGAGTGGTGAAGTTTGTAAAGACTTAGAACATCTACATTTACCTATGTCTCACCTAGATTTCCTATGGATTTCTAGTTATAGCAGATGTTCTCTTGTTTCTAAATGTGATCATCTCCAAATTAATTGCAATTATATCTTGAGGACTTCGAATCCTATTTAAATTATGATGTGTAAAATCAAATTTAATGATAAATAGGGATTATATCTACACATTAAGTAATTTTTACAAAGATCTATGAAAAGAACAACAAAGGACATTAACCTTTAGCTAAAAGGTGTGTCTAACTATGTAACTATAATAAATATTTATAGTTATAATCTCAAATAAACTTAGATATACAAAATATCAACAAAACTTCGATCAAAATATGTTATTCTAACCCTAAATACTTTGAATCTTTAGATTTCAAGCTATCTTTATTATCATTACACATCTATCTTCAAAGAGTCTTGATATTTGTCTAAAGGAAGCACAAAGATGGGTTAAATACCATGAAGATCAATGATATTTACACTTTTAAGCAAATAACTACACAAAAATGTAAAGATAACACCAATATTTGGTCAAAACATACCAAACTTATCAAAGATCATGTAAATTCATAGGCCCTCCTTCTAGCACCAATGGAAGTATGTTCTTGTTGATGCCTCTAAATGTATCATAGGTGATCTTAGTGTCTAAAGGAAAATTTTAATTTTATAATTCAAGTAATTCAAAGCATGAGTAGTAGGTTATGTTAATGTGGTTACCTGTGGTGAAATAGGGATATAGCGATAAATTATTCCACAATATTTATATCGATTAGTGGTTGGGTGCCACCGTGGTAAAAATTAGTGAAATAAAAGAGATCTAAATTATTATCAGTGAATATGTGATCAAGTTGTAAACTAAATCTTAATCTAAATGAATATTTATAATGAATAATAAACTAAAGTGATTTGGTCAAAAGGAAGCAAAAGGAAGGCTAGGGCAAAAAAAAGGTGTTCTAATTTTTAGTCCAAATATTATGAAAAAGTTTAGATTTCATAAAGACATACTTTCAAACCAAAATATGACATGAAATAAATTTAGCATAGATATTACCATGTACAAATTTAATTGAAATATCTTAGATTCATTTAATTTATCTTGCTTCCCTTGTAGATGTGCTAATGTAATTTGCTTGTGGAGTAAATCTTTAAACTAAATATGGTTTCTTATTTGCATTGTTCCATCCTTTCCTTAGACAATTGTTTAGTACATGGTAAGACATACGATAATTTTTTTTCATGTCATGTATTGGTTTGAATTTATGTCTTAATGAAATTTAAACTTTTCCATAATACTTAGACTAAAAATCAAAACATTTTTTTCTACCCTACCCTTCCTTTTGCTTCTTTTTGACCAAATCACTGTAGTTTAAGCTTCATTATAGATATTGATTTATATTAAGATTTATTTTATAAATTGATCATATATTCATTTATAATATTTTAGGTCTCTTTTATTTCACTAATTTTGGCCATGGTGGCTCCCAAATAGCAATCAATATAAATATTGTGAAAATTTTTATTGCTCTGCCCCTATTTTACCATAGGTAACTAGATTACCATAATCTACTACTCATGCTTTGAATTCCCTAAATTCTAAAATGAGAAGTGTATTTTAGAAACTAAGAGAACCTGTGATACATTTAGAGGCATCAATAGTCAAGTGATTTCACAAGTAAATTCATTTATAGAATTAAATGTTGCCATTTTTCCACTTATTATTATATTAATGCATGCAATGGGGGCCATTACTCTTCAATTAGGGGTGAGTGATTCAAGAGGATTTTGGTTAGTATTTATTATTAAACATTACCATTTTAATATATCCTTTCACAATTTAATTTCAATAGTAATGGTCATATGTTCTACACATACATGATATTGTCTTTGATCCAATTCTATTCCTATATTACCACTCAAATCATACAATGTTATTAATCTAGCTAGAAGATCATCTATAACAATATCCAATGATGTAACCATAATATTTGATTATGAATAATTTATCACCAATTATTTTAATTGTTTAACTAATGCTTCATCTTCCTTCAATATATAATAATACATAATTCCATTCTTTTCAGTTTAGATAGACAAAGAAGAGTTAAATTTTGAATTACATAGGCATTAGGCATCTGATCCCTCAAATATTTTATAAAACCTAGCATAATGTAACTTTGATATTACATTTTTATATCAATTATCATATATTTATTTATTCTATTAATGTATTGTACTTTCATGTTTTATGTCATTCAATTTTTTTTTTCAATCATAATTTCTTAGATCCTTTTAAGTAGGTTGTCCACCATGTCTCCTCTTAGGCCCCAAATCAAAAGGTTTGAATGCTTTAATTGATATAAGTGGAATATATTATAACCATTATAAACCATAGTATTTGAGGATTCTTATAAATACATTATTTATTAATTTGTCATTATAATCATAATCTATAAATTCTGTATCGAACAATCACATATATTGCTAAGGATCACCTTTATCCTCATAAACTGGTGGCTTAGGAGCCATAAAAACTGATGGTAATGGGTAATAGGTTATTATAGTGCCAAATTATTATGAAAAAAATTATGGGAGTCCATTGAATGACTATTTATAGAGACACCTTGATCTAATTACAACACTTCAGTATGTCTTTTTATTTGTTTTGTTTTGTTTTTATTTTTGTCCCTAGTTGTTGTTTTCAAGTGGTTTTTCTCTTTACAAGACTTAATGTTTCATATGTATTCTCATACTTACCTAATTGTAAATTTTTAAAATTTTAGGGTCACCTTATAAAACCTTATTTTACCAATAATAATAATAATAGAATAATTTAGCATGTAACTATATAATAATTTGTTTGAGATGGCATGCATTAACAATTTTTGGTGGTGTAATACATAGTATTCAAAGGATGTGTCTGTGTGAGGACCTTTTAAAAATATGCATATGATTTTTTTTAGATCCTTCTAATTCCCCCATTCATATGGATTATTTGATATATGTAATTAGATTTGTTGATATAGAAATAAAAGTAATAGTAGTAACTAAAACATTTGAAGTATATGTAAAAAATTGAGTTGATTTTTTTATTATCTTATAATGTATAAGATTATGTAAATATTATGTGGGTTTGAATTAATATATTTTATTGAATTCATTTTCATTAATCTCATCCACTTTCTCTTTAATAGTCATGACATGTCCATCAATAAGGTGAGTGGTATATATTGTAACATTTAAAATGTACTAATGTTGTTGTTCGCACATTATAATTATTTAAAAAAGAAAAAATTGGACCATTATTACAATAATGTGAATTGAGTAAGTCTTGAGATTTTACATTATTCATTTTAATTTTTTTATCATGCATTTTGAAATTTTTGGCTCAAAACAAAGCATTATGAGAGAAGATAAAATTCAATGGATAAAGATCATTAGGGGTTACATTTTTATAATACATTTTAAAATTGTTTACCAAAATAAATAAAATATCTAACATTGAGATTAATATTATCAAATAATTGATCACATCCAAAAATAAAGGATGATAAATGTTTTAACTATTAGTGTCCAAAATTGCATTAAAGTAATTGAGCCCTTATCAAGTGTAAATTCCAAAGTCCAACTCGAGTCAAGTATCAAAGCCTAAATCCTTAGCCATATTCCTATTTCTAGTGTTCCTTTGAAAGGTCAAGTTTTTGTTAAATTGGTTGTGTTAATTCGGTCTTTACTTAGTCTGTATAAATCCCTTAGAATTTTTTCAGACTTTTTGTGTGAACACTTTGCTTGATGCAAATAAGTCTTTAGGATTTTTGTCACAAAAAAAAACTCAAAGACATATTTTCATCAAGAAAAATGTTTTACAAAAATTCTGATAAAATTCATTTGCATTGTAAAAAGTGTTATATAAAAAAAACTAAAGACCTATTTGTTTTAGAAAATTCTACAAAAAGCCTGAAGGAATTCCATTAAATATTTTATCAACAATATTTTTTTGAAGGTTTATTTCCTTCAAGAATTTTTCCCCAAAAAAGTCTGAGAGAATTGCATTTCTTTAGGAAAAATGTATGGTTCAAGTTCTTCAAACAAAAATGTAAGGATCAACTACTTCAAAGAAATTATTTCAGATAAAATGTCTGAAACAATTCTCTTGGCAAAGAAAAGTCAGAAAGAGATAAGTGATTTGGGGAAACTTCTATGGGAAAGTTTTTCAAAGAAATTATCCCAATTTAATTCTTTTAGATAAAAATCTCAAAGAAAAAAGGGCCTCATAACAAGAATTTGTACCAAAAACATGATGGCCAAAGATAGGAATACTGAAGACAAAAAGCACATAGACCAAATTCTTACAAAAAAAAGCCCAATAAGAAAAGTTTTAAATAAATTTTCTTGAATTGCATACATGTGATGGTCTCATGGACATCATTGATATGTGAATAGACATCAATTTTAATCCATGACAAGTAGCCATTGGGATTCAAATGTTTTAGGATGGCCGTGCAAGTGTTAAATTTAGGCCTAGTGAAGTAGCCATTTGAGTTAAAATAGATGTAGATCCAATGGCACACATTTTCTCTAGAAAATATGACCAAACAAAAGTGAGGATTCAAAGCATAGAATACCTTGAAATAAAATTTGAGATTGATAAGTGTCAATATATTGATAAAGTGGTAACATATCCAAAGATGAATAAAATATGTCAAAAGGTTAAGAAGCATAAGGTACTACCACATGGCATGATGGTGTTCAAATCAATAAAGACTATTTTCAAGGTACAAAAGAAGCCCATGGGGCTGCTAAGTGGCACATACTTAGGTCCAAGTATAGGTGATGTCCAATAATGCTCCACCCCTTGTATCATGATCTGATGGACTATGTTTGCTCACCCCATCCATAACTAATGATGCATAGCCAAGGTTGAAAAGATAAGGATCCTATAGGTAAAAATTGAGATGACAAATAACATTACTACATGCCATGAATAAGATCTCTAGCATCTCACACAATATCAATTGCTCACATTTGCTTAGGTAGATTATATCCAATAGTGTGAGTTAAGAAGGACTATCAGATTACATGAGAAAGTTATGAGTGTCTATATTAGATCCATTTAATTTTCTTATTCATTTATAATCCCCATGAATGCCCAGTTAGATCTGTTGTGGCATGATAAATGTCATTATGTAGTAAGATTTGGTTTAAAATTTAAAATTTATAGTTTTTTTGTGGATGGGAAATGATTCAAAGAATAGAAGAAGATATGTGGGCCACCCCAAAGCATATTTTCCAAATTTCCATGGATCATTTTATGTTTCTACCACAACTAGATAATTCCAATTATGATCATCATAAGTTAATGGGATTTATTTGGTGTGCACATGAGAAGGGAAGATGTCTAAAAGATTCCAAATTTTCCATCAATTAACATAAACCATCTCCAAGTAGTTGCACATAATGACTTTCTATTTGTCTCCTCAAAATATGTCCTTCCTCTAATTGTGCAAGAAAGTGGTCAAGGGCATCTTCAAGAAGTTTCAAAAAATACAAATGATTTGTTTATCCTCCACCATAAATATTCTCATTCTAACTCATGTGAAATGCATCTCCAACCAAGGCATAAAAAGATGTGCTCTAAATCTTCATCATGAATTGTAGAGGTAGTTAGAGCAATGGTTTTTCATGTAAATGGGTGAAGATTCCAAGCATGGTAAAGTGTTTCTCTAGCTAGGAGCATCTCAGTAGAACTTTGGAGTGTTGACTACAATTTTGAAAATTACAAAATGCAAATTCCCATTCCTACATTACAAAAGGAAGGGTGAAAAATGTATAAATAGAGTGTTTCTCCTCTACTCTAGGTTGGTTATGTTTTTGACTCTTTTTTATTTATAATCAAAGGATATTCAAAACTTTTGGATCATTTTTGTGTGTACTTTACCTCTCTTTCTAAGGTCATTACATATGTATAGCCACTAGTAAGATCTGAGAGTATGTTTATATGTCTCCACTCTCCAACACGAAGCAAATATACCATGCTTATCCCCATAGCAGTATTTTGAAACACTGATGTGTGAAATATTTTATTTCAAAATTAATGAAAACACTTGTGGTTATCTACTAATATTTGTTGATGAAGTACAATAATATGTTTTACAAATGTGGTTGATTAGACATTTTGGTTTATGATCATTACTAGTTGTCATTTTGAGCATAGATTTAAATTATAAACCCTTTCTACATTATTTTAAGATATGTTGTTTAATAACTTGTTAGGGCACCCTAGGTTTAGGGGTTTGATACAAAAAAGCATGTGAGATTATAGTTTTATTGTATATTCTAGGATTTAATAGATCATTTAGGTGTTTGTATTTCATTGAAACCAATAAGTGAAAATTACTCCTAGTAGTTCCATTATCTTGCATTTAAGCTTTTTTCATCTTTGAAATAAGTGATGTCATGAATGTTTAAATAATATCTATCGATTGAAAGCCACCACCAAACTACCCTCCCCTTTTATATAATCATCTAACTTATCCTACCCTATTCTACACTACAAGTAATACACCCTTTACATATCTTAAGTATTATTTACTTGAAGATGTATAAGATATTACATACTTAACACATTTTTATATTTTGTGCTTTAAGTCATATCATTGCAATATTTTATGCATCCCCTTTGTTGTTGAAAATTATTTAGAATGAAGGCTGTAATCACTTTCAAATCTATCTATAGTAGCTTGTATATGACATAGTGCACTTATTGATTCCATGTGAAAACCCTTTCTAGGTTTAGTGAATGAATTTGGTTATGCCTTGGTCACATCTATGCCTTTTTTATGTTGAAAATACCCATAGACGTTGAATTATAGAATCTCTCCATGTGAGTAAGATACCCCATATGTCTTCTCAGTTTGGTTTAAGCAGATCCAAGAGTAGGAGGGAGTTGACCATACCCATTATAGGTGCCTCTTAGTTATTTTATACATTTCGTATAATCTTGAAGCCAAACCCTTCTTGAGATACAATGACATACTAGTGGGTTTTTCATCATTACTTGTCATTTTTTCTCAAGTGTGCAAGGCTGAGTGTATGAGATGTACAATTGGGAACCAACACTTTTCTGGCACCATTATCAAGGACACTTTTTGTCACCCATATTTTTAGGGACTCTTATAAAGATCTATAAGTATTTCAATTTTATGATGTTCTATGATATTACTACACTAATTTGACTATCTTGGTTGGTAATGCTACAACACTCTACTAGGGATGTATCAGGAGTTTTTTAAGGATTCATAATTGAATTATGATATGTTCATTCCAAAGTAATATTAAGATGGCATGTTAGAAGGTGTTTTTTCTATTTTAAACATTATTCTAAAGATTTTAGTGTCTTCACTTTTGATCTCATCATGAACTTAAGAAAAGTATGCTTTTAGCATGTAACATAGTTTTTTTGTTAAATATTATATTCTAGAATTATGATTCTAGTTGTGACTCATATTTTTATCACCTAGTTTCAAGAAAGACCAATGCCTAATTTGAATATTCTACTTGATTTTAAGCTTTGATTTTTTTATTCATTTCAAATAAGGAATTATTGAGATCATCCTTCAAATGCAACTCATCCAAACAACTTATCCCACCCCTAAGTTTGCATCAAATGTAAAGGAGACAAGTTTGGAGTCCCATTAAAGAGCATAGTGAAGTTACAAGATATTACTTGGACTCTAAAAATCTTGCTAATGTTGAATGTTTTGTTAAAGTCCCCATTATTGAGGACTATCATAGCTCTCCTATCAACTCTAAAACTTATAGTCTAATTTATTATCCATCTACTTCTCAACTAGCTAAACCCCTCCTAGGTGTGAACCATAAAATCCACCTCATTCACCACCTTACATCCCTTTTACTATTGTCTTTAAACATCTAATTAAACTAATAATGATGTATAGGGACAAATATGGGGATTAGCATCTTGCATTTAGTGTTCCCAAATTTCGGCCTCTCAATTTTGATGAAATAGTAGGCTATCCTAATGAAGTCCCAAATGAAGTAAGGAAATGCCTTCAAAAGTTCCAAGGGAACAATGCAGTGAGTGGTAATCAACACTTGAGGTATTTCAAAATATCATTGAATATTATGAGTTTGATAAAGTATTATGATATCTTTGACAAGAATCATATATACTAATTAAGGGATAAGGCTCCCATGAGCTAGTATTTGGCATTAAATGTGGCTATCCAAATTGAAAATAACATAAAGGGTGTGTGGAAGACCATTAATAAGCAAGATGATGTGAAATTTGTCAATCTAGAAAAAACATAGTCCATAAACACAACCAACTATGAGTATACTATTAAAACATTGGCCTTTACTATCAAATAAATCTCATACAAGTTGGATAAAGATAAAATGGGCATCCCTCATGTGTTTACAAATCAAGAGAGGGATCCAAATCCAAATAAAGCACAAGGATGGCCTACTTTCCACCATCAAGATAATGATATAGGGAAGAGGACTAAACATAAATAAAGAATTGTTAGAAACTGGAATAGAGGGGTTAGAAAAGAAGTGTCTGATCTCTTAAACACTATAGTGAATTTTGTAGATTGTGACATTGATATTGATTAATATGATAAGTGATTCATTACACATCTCTTATATGATATAGCTAAAAAAATTGATGAACATGTAGATGAACCTGAGTCTACATTATTTGATGATGAAATTTGATGTTCAATGGTCAAAGCCACCAAATCAAAATGATTGCCTCCATGGAATTACTAAGTGATACTATTGTTGATCAATTTTGGAGTGCAGATGAGAAGGTAAGTATCCCAACTCCTAAATTTCCTTATGATGTTACTATGGCATAATTATATGAATTACCCATTCATGATTTTGATTTTTTACACTCTATGATGATAAAGAAATATGATGGGGGAGTTTCATCAGTTGAGGATAGGTAGATTCTAGTTAATGAAACAATTGCCTAAGAGAAAGAATATCACTTGAGAAGCAAATATCAAGCTGTTACTCCTCAAAACACTACCCCTAAAAACACAAAAGTAGGGGATGATAATAATGATGCTAAAAAATATACAATAGTCTATAAATCTTCTAATCTATTACCCATTTTATAATTTTCTAGGCCTAGAGGTGTTCCAATTAAGAATAGGATACCCATATTATCTAGTATCTCTAAGGGTGATAATGACTTTTTAAAAAATATACCTTTGAAGGATACTATTAAATATTCAAATCCATCCCAGTGTAATCCACTTTAGACCTTGAGTGATTGTATTCTACCTGAATTTGTTATCACCCTTCCACCCAATACTCCTCTTCCTTAGTATAGCATATGTGATATGGAGCAAGTACTGAGTCAACTAAAAGTCACCATACCATTTGTTGAATTATTAAGAATACCTAAACATAGGAAGAGGGACTTTGAATATTTAAAATTTGGTTGGAAATTAGCTAAAAATAAAATTGAGTTACCCAAAACACCCCTTAAAAGTTATGAAGAATCAAAATAGGTTATTGAACCTACTTCAGAGGTCTATCTTGGGATTTTACTTGTAGAAGGTCTAATAAATGTGGATCCATTTTACACTACTCTTTTGATTAGTGGTTTTATTGTTCATAACTATATGTTTAAATCTATAGATTCTTGTAATGTGATGCCCTTAGGTATCCTAAATGAGATCAAAGTTAATATTACATCAGCCTTTGGCAAGTTTTATGCCGTGGACTCATGATAGGTTTTAGCTATTTTACAAGTCAAGGGATTGGTAGTGCAATTGGAAATACATATAGGTAAGTATTTGAATATAGATTTGGTATTTGTGGACTACCCACCTATGTGGGGGATGTTATTGTCACATAAATGGGCTAATAACATGGGTGGAAGTGTATAAATAGACTTATTTTATGCCTCCTTTCTATTAGAGGGTAAGATAGTCAATATTTATAGAGAGCCAAAGATGTTCCATGTAACTGAAGATCCAAAACATGCTTTCAATGAAGTGTTGCACATAGATATTGACTTGGTCAACTTTTTTGGGAATATTAGCATTTTTGGATAGCCTACTACTCTTGATGTTGAACTTGATAGTGAAGGTGTAATTTGGAAGATGTGTTTTGATCAGGTTTGCTCCAATATTGGAAATAGAGTTGGGATTGTATTCCATGCCCCAATGGTAAGTGCTTGAAGTTTTCTTTTAATCTATCCTTTAATTTCACTAATAATATTATTGTGTATGAGGCACTCTTACTTGGTTTACGGAATGCCCATGAATATGGAATTAAAAATTTGATCATTAAGGGTGATTCAAAATTAGTGGTTAGACAAGTATGCAAAGACTATGCTACCAAAAAAAAGGTTGAAATAATATCAAAATGATTTTTGGGATTTTCTATAATTCTTTGATACATTCAATCTTTATTATCATGATAAAAGTTTCAATAAAGAAACTGACAAACTTGTAGGGTTAGGTACTCAATTTGATATTGTAAATATGAACCCTCATTGTTAGTTCAAGTGGAGGTGCTTGTTAGGATTTCAATCCTATATACTATTCATCATTGACAAGTGTTTGATGATGATGATCAGATTAGAAGGTTTCTAAATTATGAAGCTAAGTTCCATGATCAGATCGTAGACATAGAAGTTATGGTTTAGGTTTGTGATGGAAAAGAAACCTTGTTTGGGAAGGACATCATTCAACTAAAGACAAACATGTTCCTTAGAGAATTGGTAAGTTTAGAAGCATCTTTTGATGGAGCATATATAATCAAATAAAGAGACTCATTTATTTCAAAAGATGTGACTAAGTTTAATTTTGGTTCTCATGAAAACCCATGAAAGGTTTGGTTGGGTAGTCACCTAAGTGTAGTTGAGAAGAAATTTTACATGTAGCTACTTAAAAATTACTAACACTATTAAGCATGGTCTTATTCTGAGTTGAAATCATATATATAAGACTTGTTTTATCACATCATCCCATTATAACTTGATAAAAAGCCTTTCAAGCAAAAATAGAGGCTTATTAACTCCATCTTGGCCACTAAGATATGGGATGAGTTAAAGAAGCTAAGGGATGGTGGAATAATTCATCCCATTAGGTTTTCATCATTGGTTACAAATTTAGTCCCTTTACATAAGAAGAATGGTGTCATCTTCTTATGTGTGGATTTCTAGAATTTGAATAAATGTTCTAAAAAAAAATTAACCCCTATCCAATATGGAGAACCTCTACAAAGTGTTACAAGATCAGATATGTTTTCCACTTTAGATGGTTTCTTTGAATATAATTAGGTTGTGGTAAAGGAATCCAAGAGACCCAATATTTCATTTGCTATTTCTTAGGTCATGTATGTATATATGAGGATGAATTTTGAGTTAATGAATGCAGGTGTAACATTCCAATGAGCTATGGATGTTGCTTTTGCATGGATAATTAACATGTTTATAGATATGTATCATGATGATATTGCCATGTACTCCAAGACTAGAGAAGAAAATTTGGATCATCTAAAAAAAGTGTTGATTAGATGTAGGGAGTTTGGAATTTTTCTTAATCCAAATATGTTCAGAGTATAAAAGGCTAAATTTTTGGGACATATATTGTCCAAAGATGGTGTCATAATTGACCCCAAGAGCATAGAATCCATTGACAAAGTGTATATCTCATAGTCTAAGAAGGTAATTTAGTCATTGTTTGGGAAAATCAACATTGTGAGGAGGTTTGTGTCTAATTTTGTAGAGATCACTCTGCTTATTACATCTATGTTGAAGAAAGACCAAATCATCAAATGGGAAGAAAAGTATGTGCAAGATTTCAATGACATCAAAAGAGATTTAAATTATACCCCTATTTTGTCTAGGCTTGATTACACAAAATCATTTCAAATATTCTCTTTTACATCATATAATACTATTGTTATTGTCTTGTTGAAAAATAATGAAGATGGTAATGAACAACCAGTAGATTTCTTTAGCAAAGTTATGCAAGGTTCTGCATTAAATTAAACCATCATGTAAAAATAATCCTTCACTCTCTTAAAGGTTGTTAAAACATTCATTACTTATATTCTAAGTTTAAGGATTGTTTCTTATATCCTACATACCATGGTGAAGGACATATTGACTCACACTAAAGTATATAGGAAGAGATATAGGTAGGTAAATAAGTTGTAGTATGACATGGATATTTAGACCACCAAGTTAATACAAGAGATGGGTCTAGCCAAGCTCATGACTGAGACCAGTTTTCAAGCCATTGAGGTAAACACTAATGTTTTTGATGTTTAAGACTCCTTGATTTAATTTCACATGTCTCCATGGTATGAGGATATTATCTATTACTTAAAATTTTTGAATTATCCCACTAACTTAGACAAGAATCAAAGGAGGATTCTTAAGCTTGTCTCCAAAATATACCTCTTAACTGAAAATGGACTTGTATGGAAGAATCTAGATGGGGTTCTCATAAGATGTATGCTAGAAGAGAAAACTATTGACCTCATTGAATACTTCCATATTGGAGTATGTGGTGTTCATTTTTCACCTAAGGTTATAGCTCATAAAATTTTGAGAGTTCATTATTGGTGTCCATCATTGTTTAAATATGTTACTTATAAAGTCATAAAATGTAAAAAATGCTATCACTTTACTCAGAGGATGAAATATTTATGTTCTCTTCCCTTACAACCCATGATGATTAAAGGCCCATTTAGTTAATGGGGAATGAATTTCATTGGAGAAGTTGTGGATTCATCAAGAACTGGACATAGATAGATAATAGTTACAACTAATTACTTCATAAAATGTGTTGAAGTGGTCCCCAATAAGAAATAAACACACCAAGTAGTTATGGATTTTTCACTGAATTAGATTATTTGTATATTTGGTGTGTCTATCAGATTGATTTCTAATAATGATATAAATGTCAAAGCTAAACATTTAATGGTATTATGCAAAGACTAGGGACTTAATTGACCTATGCTTCTAATTACAACCCTTGAGGGAATGGACAAACATAATCTAATAATCAGAACTTGCTCATAATCATTTTATGTACTCTAGAAGCAAACAAGAAGTATGGTGAATTCCTAAAGTTTTCCTTATGGGATGATAAGATTATGCTCAAGAGAGTTATATGGTGTTGCATCCTATTTTCCTCTACTAGGTTTTAGTCTGATGAAATATTGTGCCTTTGGCATATGTGTCATTGTCACATGTTGGCTATGGTATATATGCTTAGATTTGTGTGAAGATTTAGTCTTGATATGCAGATCAAGAAACTAGATATTTAGTTTTATGAATAAACTAATAAATATAGTATTAATACTTTAGTTAATTTGTCAAAAATAATGATTTATTTCAATATTAAATTATTTAATTATTGTATTAGATAATTATTAATTTATGAAACCCAAAATATTAGTTACGCTAACTAAAAATTAGTATAAATCATAATTAAACACTAGGATGAACATATACCTTTAAAAACTTACCTGGTATTAATCAAGTGGAATTGATTATTAACTAGTTATGCATGAAATATTATGATGGATTTACTTAAAAGGGTGAGGTTGAGTTATGTTAATTTACCTTTGGAAATCATTGGTGATACATTAGTAATTTATCTAATAATTACTTGTGGGACTCCCAATTAATTATGGGGAACAAAGCCTATAGATTTGGTTTCAAGTGGCACGAAAATAATATAAAATTAGGAGTAAAAAGTATTAAGGAAAGGGAAAGAAAAGGATTTAGACATAGAAGATATATGAGAAAGGGAAGAAGATGTTGGAAAAAGAATGGATGGATAACGAACATGGAAGGGTGGTTTGGTCACACCAATAAGGAGGTCAATGTAGTGAGGAAGGGAGAGAGTTGCAGTGAGAGAAATGATTGAAGGAGGGAAACTTCAAGCCTATGCTTTGTCTTTGATCTCACATATCCATTAGTTATTTCTAGCTAACAATAGTTCAAGGTTTATTAAATAATTTGGAGGGCTGCTATTTTTTTCCATTTATGAGTAAGTTAATATTACTCTACTCATTTTATTTTTATGGGTAGATAATTTTAGTTTTGAGTGGAGTCAATATGAGATGAATTTCTCACACACATATATGTTAGAATTTAAATTATTCTCTATTGTTTATTGCTAATATAAATATAGTTTTGATTTATGCATGGCCAAGTCACTTGCATCGATGCTCAACCTTATTCTAAAATGCTTAATATAATGGATGAATTTTTTTTAGTTTGAATTATTGAATGTTTATTTTAGAGTAGTTGAGTAGTTATTATAAATTGATGACTATCAACATGCTAAGTTTTTTTTGTAACCTATAAAATAACTTAGTGAATTAAATAAAAATTGCCTCTCTTTAATGCAAGATCGAATGTTGGGTAGAACTTTAGTTTTACATCAGATTTATGCATTTTTGTTTGAAATTGAGATGCACTACCAGCCTATGTTGAGTTACTAGTGAGTTGAATTTGAAATAATCATCTTTTTAATATAATATTCTCTTCTGCTACTTGAATTTATATATGTTATCTCATTGCATGTTTTTGAAATCTGACAATATGTTTCCTCCAATGTAGATTTTCCTTAATGGGAATTTGTGTATGGGATATACATAATCAATTCTAGAAAGTTAATAAGTATATATTCCCTTTTGGCTGAAATTGACCTTTATAGATTAATTATGAATTCGTGGCTTACTTTGATGATTTTTCATTCTATTAAGTGTTGGTTATAGCTTGTTATCCTGTGAAATATATGTATTGTGATTTATATTTAGCCTTGTACCTAGATAAACTCCTAATTAAATTAAAACCTCTTTTTTGGTTTATGGAGCTAAGTGTGCCTTATAAATGTTAATGCCTATGCATTATTCTTTTGATGGTTACATGGCTTGTAATCTAACATTATTATAACTTATAAATTATATAGGACTAGGTGTCTAGCTAAATTTTTCTTATTTGGCTATAAATTTTAATTTGTATCCCCTGATGGTGGAAAAGACAAGATTCATTCCCTTGCCATGCCCCACTGAAGGCAAACCTTTATTCATTCCTATTAGATGTTTTGCCTTCCTTGAGAAAACTATTAATATAATTATGGATTGTCTTGGTGTGGACTTGCCTTTACAAGTTAATTGATCAGATGATTTAGTGTTGGCTACCACACCCCAATGGGGATTTACATTTGATAATAGTTGTGTGTTGGCTTATACACCCTAGAATTATGGATTGTCTTGGTGTGGACTTGCCTTTACAAGTTAATTGATCAGATGATTTAGTGTTGGTTTCCACATCCCAATGGGGCTTTACATTTGAAAATAGTTCTAGGTTAGCTTATACACCCTTATGGAGCATATCATACATGAAATTTGTTGAGGTAAATTAAATTCCATGAAAACATACAATTTAGTGTTGGCATTAGTTTATACTCTATGAATAAATTATGTAGGGGTAGGGGATTCTACTTCATTTCTTAATATTTGGGGTTTTTATATGAAATGAAACATATTATAAGGATAATGAATAAATCAATAGAATATGTTTGAAAATAAATGATTTGTGGCAATACATATTTTGTGTTATTTTAAAATTATGAACAATGGATAATTAAAGCTTTTCCTTAATTTTATTGGTTTAGGTAAACCAAACTTAACCATTCTAGAAAATGTCTGAAAAATTTTCATTTTCTTCAATGTACTTCTTTTGTATAAGTAATTGAATTATGCTTAAAATCACCTATTATATTTAAGTAAATATAGACTTTTGTTGTCATATTTACTTGGGATAGTTTTGTCAATGTATGATTAATTATATCAGATATTGCATGTATGTGATAATGATCCTTAGATTAGTGTACCTAGATAGTGAGCTTATGCTTTAGATTATTTATCTATTATGTATATTAAAGGGTCTACATTGATGATACTACCCAAGTGGTGAGATATTTTATCAAGCCTAGTTAGAATCATCATTTATGGGTATGGATAACATGATTAAGTGATGTGTTATGAACTTGGCTAATCTGTATGATCATATTTTATTTAAAAAATTTGGTCAAAATAAAGTTAGATTAACATTGTCAGTTCATATGTATGATTTGCATGTTATGTGATATCATAATAGAAACATATTTTTATTTATGATACACATCATGTAGTAGAATATTATAGCACATAGGGGTACTAGAATGTCTCATTCTAGATTCTTGCACCATTCTATTTGCCTATCCATGGAGGGCCATTCCTTGATAGGGGATTGCATGGGGGATTGTCAGTCTATGGTTAGAGTGGTAAAGATCTCAGATGATACTCTCCCTCACCCACTATTGTACATTATTGGATATAAAACTTGAGGTTATCAAAGATACGCTAGTTGGTGCAACTTGAGTTTTAAATAGTTAGTTATCTTTATATTGTATATAACACTAAACACCTATGGAATTTGTAAATGTAATATTATTTTACATGAATAGTTGTTGTATTGTGAGACCAACCATAGCTATGTCATTATGTAGTTAGTAAATACTTGTATGTCTAATGTGCATTTATATATGGTAATTTATACATTTTATGACTAAGACAAACCTTCTTATGCTAGAGACTATGAGAAGTTTTTCCATGTACAATTATTTATTTATGTACAATTATTTGTATGTATATATCTTATGTGACAATGTACATTTTGACATCCTAGGTTATCTAAATTTTAATGAAATTTATATTGTTTTGAGGCATACTAAGTCTTCTCACTATAGTTAAGGAACATGGTTATCCCTACTCATTTATGTAATTTTTCCAGTGATCAAGTATACCTTTAGTAGTTTGTTAGAAATACATCTAGAGCTAATTATGCACATGTAGGAGTCATAATAGATATGTATGGTAGCTCAATGAGTGAGCACAAGGATAGGAAACTAACCTTGATAAGTATTCCTTAGTATGACATCTAATATAAATTCTAGTGAAAGCAAATATCCTTTTGGTAGCATAGTATTGTTATGCAAACTTGTCAACAAGAACAAGTTTGTCTCATCTTATAAGGATGAAAAAAATTGTAATTAGTATATTTTGTGAGAAAGTTAATTATGAAAGTAGCTAAAAATTTATAGAATGAAATAGTACATCATGACGTTTACCTAGAGTTTATGTTCTCTTTAGATTATTATTGAAGTTATTTTGGGATAGTATAATCCTGACTTGCTTTATTATTATGGTTGGGTGTAAGATTGTTGTTGGTGTTGAGTCAAATACTCAAACACAAAGACTTATGACAGTATCAGATGTCATAGAGTTTTATAATATGGGAAATACCTAAATGTTACATACTATATTCATTACATCTTGACCCATACCTAAATAAATAAATATGTTATGGTTGTTAATGTTTGGGTAGAGTGATCATGAACTATGACAGTTTGAGATATCATAGGATACTTTAGCTTAGAAATATATACTCAAGTGGTACATAATATAGTTGTATGTTTGGACTCCCACCTAAATTGATTATTCTAATTATTTTGTTGGTTTTTACTTGAGCAATATATTCATAGCAGTCATTAGGATAACATGTATGTGTGTGTAAAATCTTGTGAGTATAAGTGAATGATAGGTTCAACTGTTATGTACTGTATGTCTCAATTTTTTTAATATTCTTAGTTATGTATAACATGTGGTTTTTTATGGATTTAGGAATGTGGATTCCTTCATCATTTTTTATATCTAGGTTTATATGTGAGAGTGTTTGGGTAAGCACACAAGCCTAAATTAGCAAGATATTATGGATAGAGTGTGTCACTTAGTTGTGGGATTAGATTAGAGATTTATAAGCTAATCTATGTCATGAGTAGTTTATTCCCTATTTATATTAGAGTGCCAATCCCTTTGGTGGTGACCAAAGAAATAATGCATATGAATAAACCAAAGTAAGCCTCTCTATTCATGTGTGAATTACAAAAGATAACAAGAAACAAATGAAATAAAATAACATCATATTACCTTCCAAAATGGACTCACCATACCACTAAATCTCAAAATCATGTTCTCCCTTTATCAAGAGCTTTTTTCTTCAACAACAATGGTGGCCACCTCATCTAATGTCTCAAGAACTCTCCATAAAACCTAGGCTCATGGTTTGGAATCACTAAACTAGCCTATCAATGAAGTTTGTAACTAAAGTTAATGGTAAAATGCAAAGGATTATTAATATAATTAAACATAATAACTTTGCACAAATCATGCTTAAAAACTATGTCCATGTCCTCTCTATTTATAGATTTTCAAGAATGACCAGAATCAACCTGAACCATCCATCTTGAGATGAAGATGTGTGGTTGAGGATTAATTCAATATGTGAAATTAAATCCATAATTATCTTCATAATGACCTTAGAAGAAGGGGAATTGAAGAGGCATGGGAGGCATTAACTAGGCATGGGTGACCCATAATTTTGATATTTGTGGCATTTATGGCCTAGGGATGTCTTCCCAAGAATTGATGTCACTTGATGATGCAATTAATAGAAATAAATTTCCAAAAATAAATATTCAAAAACTATCATTTAAAATCCACTTAAGCTCTTGATTTGGATTAATTAGCCTTAAACAAGGTTAATCAAAATTTATGCAGTTATTTGGAAATTGGCCCTTAATTAATCCAAATGGTCAAGAAGTCATATTACTAAGTTGTAATTTGACTCAGGAAGAATTAGAAGGTGATGTTAGATGAATTAGAAAGGTATTTCCATTTAAGATGTTTATAACACAAAATAATAAAGGTACATGATGTGTACCATTGAATTAGAAGAAAAGAGTGATCTAGAGTACAAAAAGGTGAAATTATCAATTTGACTAAAAATAAATTGATCAAAGTTAGTTGGCCCATAAATTGCATGGCCCCATTTAGGGATACTTTGACCCAAATTGGCACTTGTAAATGACAATTTCAAACCATTTAGCACATTTTATGGATTTTGACCTAAAATTTGCATTTGTGTGCAATTCAAGTAAGATTGATAATTTCAACACAAATGGTGTTAAAAATTAGGTGTCTACATTATACCCCTATTTAAGAAGGCATAATGAGACATTCAATTGAAGTAATGTATTTTAAAATAAAAGAGTTATCAATAAGAAATTGGAATAGACCCATGATGCCCCCTCAAGAGGACATACTAGGATGAAAGAGAAGGATGGACTCTTGAAAAGAGAGAGAAAGTGAGAGGTTAACCCATGGAATAGATCACATCTAGATGATTTAATGCTTTCACACATGATTACCATCAATGATCAAAATATAATTCAAAGTATAATGGGCTCAAATAAATGGGGGAAATGGGAAGGATACAATCCATAAATGTAAGGGACACACTTAAAATGTACCTAATTTGAGAGTAAAAGTTACATGCTTATGACATTGATCAATCCTGAGACAAGTTGCACACTAATATATTTACATCATGGGCTTTAATTTGGAGATCTTGGAATTAGATGATAAGAGAGAAGGTTCTACTTTGGGAAGGAAAGCACCACTAGAATGAGATCTCTAAGGAGAATATAATAAGTACTCTAGTAGAGTAAATATGACCATGATAAAATAGTTTTTCCCTAGTAGGGCTAATTTTAATCATTGATAAAGAATAAATAATGGCTTTCCCTTATAGATATTATTTGATTTAGAGGTCATTCAGATGGTGGGCCACAACATGGGAAATTGGAAAGCAAAATAGCTCAAAGATATAACCCAAAAGATAGGTTTAAGAAAGTAGGTGTAAATTTACTTGCTATGGTCTAATGGCCTAGAAAGCCATATAAAACCAAGAATATGAGAATCCTCAAAGTGATGAAAGAGAAGTAAAGAAGAATGAAAGCTAGTTGAGCTATCTTCAATATAAATTTAGTGCTACTTACATAGTTCCATGGACTCATGTTCCAACATGAACTTTAGGCCAATGTAGTTCAGCAATGTTTGGGAGAGAAAAGAATGAGGAATGATTAAAACTAACCAATTATTAATTAGACTCACAATGTATGAAATGAAATTCACATCTAAGCATATATTCAAGTGCTAAAATGCATAATGCGTAGATGCCTAATTCCATATCATGAGCCTAGATTATGCAAAGTATTCTTGAGAACTGTTCATCAGAGTGATGTTGATGTTAAGATATTAAGACTTGAGCAAAATGTGCTTGTTATAGCAACATAAATTAGGTATCATAAGTATGAATAACTTAGAATTAAATAAGATTCTAATTGCATTGAGCTGGTTTAAATGTGAATACCTATAACTAAGGGTGATGGTAAAATAATGACCAAAACTAGAGTTACAACTATTTACATTTAAACAAAAAAGAAAAGGAAAAACAAAGACATCTGAATAACATGAGATCAAGATATGAATAATTGAGATCTATGTGGACCATCAAGATGTACTTAAAAAATAATATAGAGAAGCAAGACCAAACAAAAAACAAAAGATGGAAATAATAATAGTAAAATAAACAAACACATAATGTTTTTGAGTTTTTGAATGTTTTACGAATTTTTTTATAATTTTATAAGTATCTCAAATTGATTAAGGATTAAGAGATACATAATGGTCTAGCTCATAAAATGGTGAGATCATACCAACTCAAAATGCTTGTAATATGATGAGATCATACGATAAGATGGACTAATTTGACCTTGACATAAATTGAGCATGGCCTATATAACCCCAAAATAATCCCATGTCATAATAATTCTACCCACAAAAAAGGTATTGAAAAACTGACTAGGTCATAACAAGTTCATAAACAAAGGTGAATGATAACACAAATGATATCAATAATGAATATATGATGTGGTAATGCATGAAAAAAAGGCATTGTACCTAATTTGCCCACAAGTGGTTATAATTAAAAAATAACATCATAAATCTAATTTTCCCCAAGGTGGTTATATTTAAGGGTACCAAAACAATATTTATTTGTGCATAGGTGGTTATAATTAGTGATACCAAATGAGACAATAAAAGAAAGATAACTTTCTAGATCAAATGTCACACTACTTCCATAGACCATCATTCAACATGACATTCAAAAATGGTTGAAACTAGATCAAAATACCCCCATATAAAGTACAAGATGACCCAAAAGAACCAAGATCAAAAATGGGATTGGTAAGATGACTAAAATCAAGCCTTGGTCAATAGTAAATAAATGGTATAATAAAAATGGTATATTGAAATGATTAGAAGAAAAATTGCTACAATGGCAACAAAGTTACCCACATGCAATGATTGGCTTAGATTGATCACAAAATGATGAGAGCATTCACTTGAGTTACTTGCAAAGTAGTGAAAACATTTAAACTTAATGATTACTCATAAAATGGTGAGAGCATATAAAAGGGGTGACGAGCTGACCTCAATAGAAATTAAGCAATGCCTACATAGTCTCGAAGGACCTCAAGTCAATATAGTTCAAAAATCATGGTTCATGGATTACAATGGTATATTAATGCCTAAAAATGATCTATAGGGTTACCCCTAAGAGATGATGCATGGAAATGGAAAATGGTAATTGGAAAAGTGAAAAATGGTTCTGCTAATCTTATGAACATGGAGATGCACATCCTATTCAATGTATGAGACAATAGATATTATCAGTTGTAAAAGTTTCTATCCAATTCCCTTTTAGAATAGTTTCCCTATCAAGAACTTGTTACTGATATGGATCTCAATAATGTGTTTGTGATCTTTATTGGTAATCAATTTTGCTTCTTGTAAACATCAAGACAAAATAACTTTATAGCCTTTGTAAAGGAAAGTATTACTAGTGATAAATGATATAAGTGGGTAATAAATGGATGGGTGATAATATAATGTATAATAAATGGGAAAAAAATAAAGATAAAAATTTTTAGTCATATGTAATGTTATCGATGCTAAATTTGACATAATTTTTGTTATGGTGGGGTCGAAGACATCTAAAGATGCTCTTGATAGGACCACCAATTTGTTCCATTGCTTGATCTTGAGAGTAGCTACCATTTGATTATGTTGTATATTGGAAGCTATTTTAATTTTATTTTGAATAATATCTTTAGTAAATAGTGAAGAACTATTTTCTCAACTATTGGTGCCTTGTTGAGGTTTTCACCAATGAATTTGTTCTGATCATCTCATAGTGCCTTTGAGAAGGTTTCACAAAGATATGTTAACATTTGAATTTGATTATCTTTTAGCACATTCAAAAAGTTTTCACTAAAAGATGATGAGTTTAATCTTTACTTATCCCCTAGTACTTCTGAAAAAAATTATGAGGAGATTTTTCTTCATTTTAATGAATTTGGTCTTGACCCCACTCATATGATACAAATGGTATGTCACCATGGATGTAGTTTGACAAAGTGTGATTATGTTGGTCCCAATTAACACTTTTGGGAGGTAAAATGTCAATATAATGGCTATGTTGGGTGGGAATAATGGGATGGTGAAAGGCAACACAATCCTTGTAGAAGATACTAGGAGAACTTGTGTCAATGTTGAAGTAATCATCCTAAAAAACTATAGTAGGATCACATATATATTCAAATTGATCTGTAAGGCAATTGTAACCAATGTTGTAACAACTAATACCATAATATATTTCTAAATCTAATTCAAAAGCAAGGGACTCTGAATCTAATGTCACAACTAATGTTGATTCTATTTATTATGTTAAATCTAATGTCATTTAAAAAATGAAACCTAACTCTAATATTAATTCTTCATCTGCTATGGTTCTTTTGATAATGTTCTATTGAATGCTGAGTTTTTGACAAGTAATGGTCTATGATGGCATAATGGGCTCAATAAAAACTAATTCATTTTAGAAGGTTTCAATATAGATTAACTCATCTAAGTTAATCCCCTCAAAGAGAGGGAATCAATCAAGGGATGTCTCAACAAAATCATGTCTATTAAAGTGAGACTCCTTGATGAGTGGTAAAAGATCAAGATACAACTCTTAAGAGACTAGCTTAGCAAGGATATGAGGCTCTTTAAAATTAGGTAAAATATAAATAGGAAACATATCATAGGTTGACTTTTCACAAATAGATGTATCAATAATAAAATTTTTGTTTGGGCTAACAATTGGTTGAAAAAATTCAATTTTAAACACATTTTGATCCTCATAAGATGGATCATGAAGAGGTAATGGTTCTTATTTTGGCTCAAATATCAACATAAAATTTCTAAAGTGGGTAACATTTGGTTTAATGGGATCAATACTTTTTCGTTCAGTAATGGACTCTTCAAAGATTAGACTATTGAAGAAGGGAACAAAAACAATTGGTTCATTAAATGGAGGTTCTTTAACAATAGGTTCATCAGAAACTAGTGATGGGCCAAGAATGGTAACAATTGGAAACTTTTTTAGTTTGGTTATTTATGCAAACCAAAGGAGGAGGTCCTAAAATAGTAATGAATAGATGCTTCTTAGTTTGGTTGCTTGTACAAATTGAAGGAGAAGGTCTTAAAATGGTAATTATTGGATGCTTCTTAGTTTAGTTACTTATGCAAACTAAAGGAAAAGGTCCTAAAATGGTGATCCTAGTATGTTGTATGTTTTGATTAATTGCACAAACCAAAATATACAAGTCTTCCTAATAAACCTAATCATTCCAATCATGAGTTAGATCATAAGTTGGGTCTTGACTATGTTCCCATGACTGATTTTTGGTAGGTGGATAGAAATCTATCTCACAGACCATATTGTCACAATAGGGGTTTTGAATAAAGACATAACAATCATTTTATGTGGCCATTCTATCATAAGATGTATTATCCATGATTGCACCATAAGTATATCTAGACATATCTACATTAAATGAATAAATCTCTAAAAACAAAAAGACTTAGAGTTCTAAAAACTCTAAAAAGTGATGTTTAAAAGACAAAAGGTTTAACCTTAGTCAAAAGGGTGAAGTTGAATCTCAAAAGTAGTTTGTGGCAAGATTTTGCATAAAACAACCTAACAACAAATGTCTAACATCAAATATTTTTTAAGAAAGGTTGCATTCTCCCAAACAAAAGCACAAAAAATGATGAGGATAGGCACTCAAACAAACAAACAATCAATAGTGTTCAAAATTGGGTAATCATTTAACCAAAGCTATGCAACCTAAAAGATAAATATCTATGTATCAACCCCATGAATTATGGCCTAAATAAAAATCAATCAATGTTTGGATCCAAAATTGACAAGGTTAATTGAAAATTTAATGTTGAAGACTAAGATTGGACCAAACAGACTAGACAAAATCAGATAGCATGATGGCACATAAACAAGTTCCAAATGGCATATGTAACTACTTTTGAAACATACAATTTTTAATACAATGGAAAACTATTCTTAAAACAAATTGAGAATCTTAACAGTGTAAGCATGCTTGAATGATGTGATCTATGTTATGTTTTAAAAGACTTAAAGGCTCAAAATGGGTTGACATGATTTGGGTAGCATAACTCTACCCTTCTCAACTCAAATACATGATTTTGACATGGTTTATGATCAAAAAAATAAGTTTAAATCTCAAAAAATACCAAGCAAAATGACCAAAATACACTAATTATAATCTTCTAAATCCTAACAAGGGTATGGTAATGTGGGGTTGACTAAAACTAATTGGCTATCAATCATTTATAGGGTAATAAATTATAGAATGAATTTCATGTCAAACAATGCAAAATAAAATCATGGAAATTGGGGTATATGACACTTGAATTGTTACAAAAATTTCTAATCCTTTTTTCAACCACTACATCCTGTTGTTCACTTAGTGTAGTGCGATGTCTAAATGCAGATACGTCCCATGTGCAAATCAGAAGGAGTGGGTGAAGTT
This sequence comes from Torreya grandis, assembly GCA_037957365.1. NCBI lineage: Eukaryota > Viridiplantae > Streptophyta > Pinopsida > Cupressales > Taxaceae > Torreya > Torreya grandis. Next base: position 2,692,995 of record JARHVA010000699.1, on the reverse strand, counting down.
AGTGCCAAGAGATGACACCTTGGGTCAAACCTTCCCTAAAGAACTCATGGGAGGTAATGATGTTCCCCTCATAAGAAAATATTCTTAAAAATTAAATGACTAATAGAAGTATTTTAGGGCCATTCTCAAGGTCACCCAAACTATGACAAGTTTTTGGGGAGAACTTTAGATGACATTATTTCTAAGCCTTAGTCTAGGATTTTTGTACTAGGAATGACACATTTGATTATAAGGGGTTTCTAAGGGGAAAAAATGGAAGAGAATACATAAAATATCCCTCTCTTTTCCAAATAAGTTCTAACTAATTAAAGAAAATAAAAAAGACAAGTGTGTTTAATTATAAGCCTAAATGAAAGACTTGGTTGTGCTCCTTTAACCCCTTGGTCTTAAGTTGTAACTTTGAAATTATAGCTAACCAAAATTTATTTTAATTACCTAAATATTCCATTAAGCACTAAAAAAAGTTCTTAGTTCATTTTAAAAGCATGCAAAAGATAGCCTAAAACATGTTTTAACAAATTTGAAGTACACCAGTTACCTACCTACCCTTAAGGCATCATCCCAAAAGTAAATGTGTTAGATTAGAAACATTCAAAGAGATTTTAAAAATTTTGTGAAAAATATATGAAACTTGAAGCTAAACTAGTGTCAAATCCTTTAAATTTGGAAGAAAACATGTGGTTTTAAAAAAAATCATGAAAAATGGAATCTGAATGACCCCAAACCAAGCATTTTAAAATAGACTATTAACTCTCAAGTCTATGTTTTGATAATGACCACTGATTATTATACCTAATTTGTGATGGTTATACTTAACCATTGATGGTTGGAAATTACCATCAATAGTTTACTTAACTATCGGTGGTTCCTATGACCATTGACGGTTACTTGTGTAAACCCATGAAGGTAAAATATGGCCAAATGAAGTTAGAAAAAAATGTAGGAAGAGTTTTAAGAATCCAAATTGAAATTTTTAAGTTGACTCTTGATCTCCTTGATACATGGGATGTTTTATTCCCGTCAGGTGTGCCAAAATGAAGAGAAGATTACATAACATGATTATTCAAACATTAGTCTAATAAACCAAAGGAAAAATACATAAGAACAAACTGAATTAATCCTCTTTATTCATGTGGGAATTACAAAAGATAGAAAGAAATAAATGAATGAAAGAAACATCATATTACCTTCCTAAATGTATTCACCATACCAATTCATATCAAAATCATGTTCTCCCTTGATCAAGAACTCTTGTCTTCAACAAAAATGGTGGTCACCTCCTCAAATATCTCAATAACTCTCCATAAAACCTAGGCTCATGATTTGGAATCACTAAACTAGCCTATCAATGAATCTTGTAACTAAAATTAATGGTCAAATGAAAAATATTATGAAGATAATTCATCATAATAACTTTTCACAATTCAAGCTTAAAAATGATGTGCATGATCTCTCTATTTATAGATTTTCAAGAATGAATAGAATCAACCTAAACCATCCATATTGAGATGAAGATGTATGGTTGAGGATTAATTAAATATTTGGAATTAAATCCATAATTATCTTCATCATGACCTTGGAAGAAGAGGCATTTGAGGCATTAACTAGGCATAGGTGACCAATAATCCTAATATTTGTGGCATTTATGGCCTAAAGATGTCTTCCAAATAAATAATGTCACCTGATGATGCAATTATAGAAATTAATTTCTAATAATAAATATTCAACAACTCTCATGGAAAATCCACTTAAGCTCTTGATTTGGATTAATTATCCTTAAATAAGGTTAATCAACATTTGTGTAATTATTTGGAAATTGGCCCTCAATTAATCAAAATGGTCAAAAATTTATATTACCAAATTGTAATTTGACTCAAGAAGAATTAAAAGGTGACATTAGATGAAATAGAATCATATTTCCATTTAGGATGTTTTAAACACAAAAAAAAGGTACATGATGTGTACCAATGAATTAGAAGAAAAGAGTGATCTAGAGCACAAAAAGGTGAAATTATCATTTTGAATTGAAATGAATTGCTCAAAGTTAGCTGGCCCATAAATTGCATTTCCCTTTTTATGGATACTTTAACCTAAATTGGAAATTGTGAATGAAAATTTTGAACCATTTAGCATATTTTATGGATTTTGACCTAAAGTTTGCATTTGAGTGAAATTCAAGTAAGATTTACAATTTCAACACAAATGGTGTTAGGAATTAGATGTCTATAGCTTGACATTTCTAGAATAAAATAGTACATCATGAGGTGTACCCAGAGTTTATGTTCTCTTTAGATTGTTATTGAAGGCATACTTGGATAGTATAATTCTTACTTGCTTTATTATTATGGTTCGGTGTAAGATTGTTGTTGGTGTTGAGGTAAATACTTAAACACAAAGACATATGATAGTATAGGATGTCATAGAGTTTTACAATAAGGGGAATAGAAAAATGGTACATACTATATTAATTACATCTTGACCTATACCTAAATAAATATATATGCTATAGTTGTTAATGTTTGGGTAGAGTGATCATAAACTATGATAGTTTGAGATATAATAGGATACTTTAGCTTAGATGTATATACAAGGTGGTACATACTATAGATGTATGTTCATAATCTCACCTATATTGATTTTTCTAATGCTTTTTTGGTTGTTAATTGAGTAATATATTCATAAAAGTCAATAGGACAACATATATGCATGTGTAGAATCTTGTAAATATAAATGAATGATAGGTTCAACTATTATTTACTATATGTCTCACTTTGATTTGTATTCTTAGTTGTGTCTAAAATGTGATTTTATATGGATTTAGGAATGTTGATTCACTCATCATTTCTTATATCTAGGTTTATATGTGAGAGTTCTTGGTTAAGAACACAAGTCTAGATTAGCAAGATGTTATTGCTAGAGTGTGTCACTTAGCTATGGGATTAGACAAGAGCTTTAAAATCTCATCTATGTCATGAGTAGTTTTTTCCCTATTTGGATTAGTGTGCCAATCCCTTTGGTGGTGATGTCTTACTGAGTAGAACATCAAAATTGAAAGGATAACTACATCAAACCTTGATTCTAAGGAGCAAATATGTAGTCTACCCAAGTTGTAGTAGGTTCATTAGGTCTATATCCTTAGGCTAGATTAGGGTAGACTTGATTACATATCAATCTATGTGATTGATTGATGAGACCTTCATCTTGTGTACACTTCAAGTAACCTTTTACAACATGTCACTTCTTCAATATACTGAACTGATGGACAATCACCAGTTTAAAAAAAAAGGAATTAAACACAAGATAACCCTTTTAAAAGAGTGTAATGATACCCACTGCTTGCCATTGAAGAAAATACAGTCTTCCATAGTATTCAAAAAAGCCACCTAGCTCTAGACAACCATTAGGATAAGGAATTGAATGGTGAAAAAGGATCTCGACCTAATCATTTCATACATAAAGATCTGGAACATCCATATGGGTCTTTTTGAAACTACTCTCTTATCGATGCCTCACCTCTCAATGCTGCAAGTATAGATGATGGTGATGCAAGAGTTCTAACATAGAAGAAATAAAAAGATATAAATCTTAATGCATATCGATGAAGGTGTGCAAAATGCTTCTACTTGAAATCATAGCTCAAAACCATTATATTGTAATTAACTGCAAATAGGGGTATTGTATTTGAGCACATTTATTAAAATACCATCTGGGTTAGGCAAAGACTCAATGGTCTACATAATTACAAATATACCCAATAATGTATATACTCAAAGCCTTAAAAAAATATAAGAACATGTAAAAGGATCTCATTCAGATTTGTGTATTTGTAAACAACATGCCTTTTAACAATATGCCAATTTACCATGGCCTGGCGACCTTTACCAATAAGCTATCAAAGTCAACATTAAAATAGAATAAAAACATAAAAAATTCAACTCAAGCTATCAAATGCACCTCTAACTATCTTCCATCGCTAGAAAGGCCATATTCACTTTCCATATTCGGGTCTTGCGTGCTTGTATAAATATGTAATCACGTCTTTCACCAATACTCGACTCTGCCTCCCATCAAACTCTGTAACAGAAGATATGTATCTCCTCCATTTTAGATATCTCCTCCATTCTAGATTTTGTCTTTTGTATTTAAATAACCATTTACATATTCCATGGCTGAAGGCCATCAATAAAAGAAAATCCACCCTTCATAGGCTTGACCTTGCATTTAGACACCTTCATTCTTCAAACGGGATTGTGCAACTAAATCATAAGATCATGCCATGATCTCCCAACATCTAAAGATCCAAAGCCTTTTTAATAGATGTATATCTCCTTTTAAAAACTTTTCATAGACTCGGCTTCCAATGCACTACGAGCTTCTTCTGATTGTTCTCTCAATTACAAAATCTTAGATTCCAGGCAATTCTTGTTTTTTTCAATTACTGCTCTGCATTCATCTTCTTTCTTCACAATTTCTTCATTCAGCCCTCTCTAAATTTTTTTTTAATGTTAATTTCAAACCACTATGTAAATAAAATGTACACCCCACTAATAGAATACTCAAACCAATTAAAAATCCATTTGGGATTTTACTATTCTATGAAATAAAGATCTTGACTATCTCCTCCTCTTATGCCAGCTTGGGTTCAAAGATAACAAATAAGAGAGATTTTCTGAACCACATTCTAATGTTGAAAACTTATTTAATAATAAACAGCCTATGGTTGGAGGATTTTAACCACCTCCCTTGATTTACTCCACAAGTTTCCTAACGTGGGATTTTAACTAACTTTTACCTTTTCCACTCTTTTTACTTTTAACAATTACAATTACTCCTCCTTATAAAACATTGTGGAGGGAAAATATAATAATTGGACTTGAATTTAATCATGACTAGAGCTTAGATGCCTAGTGAAGACTAATCCCAACTTAACCATGTCTTGTAGGAAGATGTATGTAGATGCTCCTACATTATACTCTCCCTCTAGAAAGGATTTGAACCTTAGTTCAAATGAACTACTTCTTCCATGTATTAGTCTTCATTATATGCCTGGATCCCAAGGTTTTGTTGTGAATGCCAATGCTTTTATTTATCTTTGGTGGTCTTTGTCCTTCATTATGCTTTTCTTCCTCTTTAGATATGTTCTTCTTCTCATTTCTTTCTTAGCTACCATCTCTCGCTTCCATGCTTCTTCATATTCATACATGTCTCCAAGATCTTCTTGATCTTCTTGGTTCAGAAATTTGTCCATTAAACTATGGACTTCATTCATCTCCACAACTTTAACACCGACATTAAAAACATCAAAGGCAATGTTAGAAGTAAAAACTTGAGACCATAAGGTCTCTTGGCTGCCTCCACTCTTCTGTTCTTTGGCCAAAACTGCCTTTGCCTCTTTAGTGTGTTCCTTTCTTGCTTCACTCTTCCCATTGGTGTCTTCACTATGGCCTATACCTGTATGTAGCTCTCTTGAAGAACTAAAGAGCTCTTCCAACATTCTCAACTCTTCCTTTAGTGAGATCTCATCTACCTCAACATCTTCATCAAACTTGGGCTCATCACTCAGAAGGATTACTTGTCCTTCACTACCCTCACTCTTCATCTCATCCTTTCTTGAGATATCTTTATGCAAACCAACTTTTTCAATATACTCATCAAATACAATTGAAGCACCCTTACCTTCTGTCTCCTTGCTCTTTTCAATCTCTGCTTGAAGCCATTTTGTTTTTTCTTTGTTTTCAATGAGGCATTGCTTTGCTGCATACTCTCCCCTTTCTTCATCATCCATCCATTTGGAACTTTCTCCTTGCTGAATATTAGTCCTCATAGATAATTTCCATATCTCATTTTCCATAAAAATATCATTAAATGATTTAAAAACATCATTATAAATAATTTGTTTATCTTTTACCTCTTTGTTATACCTCTCAAGCATCCTGTCTTCATGGAATGCCTCTTCCATACTCACCATCTCACCTTCATTCTCTTAGTTGCTGGAATCACCTTCAATCCTCTTCCATTGACTTCTTGGTCTTGTTGCCTCAACACTCACATCTTCTCTCTTTGCCTTCTTAGGCACCCATACTTATTTCTCCTTTTTATCATTTGTCTTCTCAAACCATGTAAGCATCCTGCATCCATGCTTTTGTACCAGCACCTCCTTTTGCTTGGGAGTTTGCTTCTTCCACCATTTAGGCATCACATATCCATGGTTAAATTCTCTTTTTGAGGGCTCTATCATCTTCCTCAACTCTTGCACCTATACATTAGCAGCTTCATGCTTGCAATAATGATCAAAATCAGATTTTAGCAATTCATTTACCTCTTTGATAGCTTGTTCCATGGAGCAATCTTTTTCTCCCTTTGTGCTTGGCTATTATCTTTCATCTTGTTGGCATCTAATGGCATCATGGAAGTCATATTCATCTTCTACCTCTTCTCTTGCTTGTAGGGGTTCTTCAACACCTCCCTTATGAATTAACCAATGCATCTCTTCTTCTTTATCATCAATAGCAAACTCTCTCCTCTTTCTTTCACATTCTCTTGTGCACTTGTTGTCTCTTCTTACACCAATCTCTTCATTCTTCAAAGCCTTTCTTTTGACCTTCACAAGGTTGCTCATACCTATAATTACCCATGCAAAGACACCATTAGATATAAAAATAAGAGACCACAAGGTCCCTATGAGTGCTCTCTTCACCAACACTCTTATCTTTTCAAGTGCCCTTCCTGGCACTTCATCTTTTCTTTCTTCTCTTCTCTTGTTCTCCTCAATGAGAACCTTCTTCTCCACCTCTTTCTCTTATTGCTCACTTGGCAACCTACTCATCCTCTTGCCTCTATGGGCTTCTCTCTTCTTGGCAATCTCATTTTGCCTTTTTCTCCTCTTCATTTGGAGATCTATTGGCCACTTCAACCTCTTCTTCATTGGCTATACCCATGCTTGCTTGTCCATTTGCATCCAAGACTCATATTCATCTGCAACATTAGCTAAATCTCTTTTCAAACTATCAATCTCTTTATCAATTTCAATACTATCCATACCTTTCTTATTTTGGATACTTGCTTTCTTCTTGTTACTCTCATGTACCTTACTGCTCTACTCTTTCCTCAGTAATATTTCCATCTCTGAGATCTTCACCCAAGTCTTTTCCACCTTAGTCTCTTGATCCCTTCAAGTCCTCTTGTCTCACCCAGGCCTTTCTCCTTGACTGGTCTTTTGACAATCTCCTTGATCTCACCTAGGCCTTTTGCATCCTAGTCTTTTGATCCCCCTTAATGGAATTCACACTGAGTCAATGCTCTGTAATATGACACTACTTTAACCAAATATCAGTAATTTCACAAATCTAAGCTTACCTTACTTTGGATCTTTCTCTTAAGCATTCACTTGCTCTTCTTCTAGAGCTTCTCTTGGCTCTTCACTAAGCCTTCCTTAGCTTCTACTCCTCTTAAACCTCAATGGCTTGACTACCTTAAACCTGCAACTTCTTCACTTGGTTCAATCACTGCAATTTTATCACTGCAAAAACTGATTAGAAGAGTACAAAATTTTTCCTTCTTCCAGGAGCTTACTAGCTCTGATACCAAAATGATGAGACCTTCATCTTGTGTACACCTCAAGTAACCTTTTAAAACATGTCACTTCTTCAATATACTAAACTGATGGAAAATCACCCATTTAAAAGAAAAAGGAATTAAACACAAGATAACCCTTCTAAAAAAGTGTAATGGCACCCACTACCTGCCATTGAAGCAAATACAGTCTTCCATAGTATTCAAATAAATCACCCAGCTCTGAATAACCATTAGGATAAGGAATTAAGTGGTGAAAAAGGATCACGACCTAATCGTTTCATATGTAAAGATCTGGAACATCCATATGGGTCTTTTTGAAATTGCTCTCTTACTGATGCCTCACCTCTTAATGTTGCAGGCATAGATGATGGTGATGTAGGAGTTCCAACATAGAAGAAAAGAAAAGATAGAAATCTTAATGCCGATTGATGAAGGTGTGCAAAATGCTTCTACTTGAAATCATAGCTCACAACTATTATATTGTAATTGACTACAAATAGGGGTATTTTATTTGAGCACATTTCTTAAAATACCATTTGGGTTAGGCAAAGACTCAATGGTCTGCATAATTACAAATATACCCTATAATGTATATACTCAAAGCCTTAACAAAATAGAAGAACATGTAAAATAATCTCTTTCAGATTTGTGTATTTGTAGACAACATGCCCTTTAATAATATGCTTGATTTGCCATGGCCTGGCGACCTTTACCAACATGCTATCAAAGTCAACATTAAAATAGAATAAAAACATAAAAATTCAACTCAGGATATCAAAGGCACCTGTAACTATCTTCCATCACTAGAAAGGCCATATTCCCTTTCCATATTCGGGTCCTGCATGTTTGTATAAATATGCAATCATGTCTTTCACCATTACTCAACTCTGCCTCCCATCAAACTCTATAACATAAGATATGTATCTCATCTATTCTAGATATCTCCTCCATTCTGGATTGTGTCTTCTGTATTCAAACAACTATTTACATATTCCATGGCTGAAGGCCATCAATAGAAGAAAATCTGCCCTTCATAGGCTTGACCTTGCATTTAGACACCTTCGTTCTTCATACAGGATTATGCAACTAAATCATAAGATCATGCCATGATCTCCCAACATCCAAGGCTCTAAAGCCTTTTTAATAGACGTATATCTACTTTCAAAAAAAATTCATAGACTCAGCTTCCAATGCACTATGAGCTTCTTCTGATTGTTCTCTCAATTGCAAAATCTTAGATTCCAGGCAATTCTTTTTTTTTCAATCGTTGCTCTGCATTCATCTTCTTTCTTCACAATTTCTTCATTCATCCCTCTCTAAATATTTTTTTAATGTTAATTTCAAACCACTGTGTAAATAAAATGCACACCCCACTAATAGAATACTCGAACCAATTAAAAATCCCTTTGGGATTTTACTATTCTATGAAATAAAGATCTTGACTCTCTCCTCCTCTTACGCCAGCTTGGGTTCAAAGATAACAAATAGGAGAGATTTTCTCAACCCCATTCTAATGTTGAAAACTTATTTAATAATAAATAGCCTATGGTTGGAGGATTTCAACCACCTCCCTTGATTTACTCCACAAGTTTCATAACGTGGGATTTTAACTAACTTTTACCTTTTCCACTCTTTTTACTTTTAACAATTACAATTACTCCTCCTTATAAAACATTGTGGAGGGAAAATATAATAATTGGATTTGAATTTAGTCATGACTAGAGCTTACATGCCTAGTGAAGACTAATCCCAACTTAACCATGTCTTACAAGAAGATGTATGTAGATGCTCCTGCATCATTGACTAATTTATTATAGTATGAGAATTTATATTTTGCTAATTTTCCTAGTGAGATAACAAAATTTTTGTATCATACATTTTATTCTATTGCTAGTAGTGTTAGTATGTTAAAAATATTACAACTTAAAGTTGTTAGTTATATGACTGACTTAAGTATTCTAATAACTATGGTTAAATGGATGTTCAATATGTAGTTTTAAAATAAATATTGCATTTTTGAAGTGTAACTAGGTAGGTTGTTACACTATAGGTTAAAACCATTTTTATCTTGTTTATGGAGCTCAAGTAGTTTTGCCTATGAATTTGTTGTTGTCCACTTATCAACTCATGCAATAACTAAAAGATGATGAGCAATTAAAACACTATGAAAGCATGATTAACTAGATTATTAAGATTGATGAAATTCAAAGACAAGGTCATCAAGGAAACCTAAAGTTTAAGGAAAAATAGAAGAAGGTATTTGATAGGAAGGTCACTCCGAAAAATTTCCAAGATAGGTGATCTAGTTCTACTTTAGTGTAACAAGCATGAGGAGAAAGGAAAACATGGAAAATTTTATGCCTTATTGATGGGTCTATATTTTATAGACTACGAGATTGGGGAACACACCTTTTTCCTAAGACACTTGGATGGTGAAATACTAGAGCTACCAATTAGTGGTAGGCATCTAAAACAATTCCTTGATTGTGTCCATCTACAACTATGTACATAATTGTATAGTATTTTTCTACTTTGTCCTTTTGTTGATTTGTGTTCCTTCTACTTCAGGATTTATTTGTATAGCTTCCCTTCATGTTTTATATCATGTTTTCATTTGTAGATCCTTCTGATTTGTTTTTATCAATTTTACCATTATTTTGTAGATCCTTCTGACATGTTCTTTGTTTTCTTTCTTTAATTATTGGCTCTTCAAAATTTTGGGATCACTATTGTGTGTATTATGAATTTCTTGCTAAGGTGGTTATAATTGTACAACCATTAGCAAGATCTAAGAATCTGTTTATGTCTCCCTTGTCCAACATGGAGCAAATCCACCATGCTTGTCCCCATGGTAGCATTTTGAAACACTAATGTGTGCAATATTTTCTTACAAAGTTAATGAAAATGTTTATGGTTCTCTACTAATTTCTATTGATGAAGAGTATTAATATGTTTTACAAATGTTTTTGAATGGACATCTAGGTTTATGATCATTATTGGTAGTCATTTTGACCATAGATTTAGATTATATTCATTTCTACATTATTTTAGGATATTTTATTGAATAACTTGTTAAGGCACCCTAGGTTTATGGATTTGATAAGAAAAAGCATGTGAGATTCTAGTTTTAGTTTATGTTCTAAGATTTAAAATATCATTTAGTTATTTGAATTTCATTGGCATGAATAAGTGCAAATTACTCCAAGTAGTTCCATTATCTTTCATTTAAGTTTTTTGAATATTTGAAGTAAGTAATGTCATGAATGTCTAAATAAACCTTTAAAATTGAAATCCACCATCACACTACCCTCCCCTTTGATATACGCATCTAACTCATCCTACCTTATCCTACCCAATAAGTAATACACCTTTTACATATCTTAAGTTTTATTGTCTAGAAGATGCATAACATATTACATACTTAACATGTGTTTATGATTTTTGATTTAAGTCCTAGAATTATAGTATTTTATTCATCCCCTTTATTTTTAAAAATTATTTAGAATGAAGGTTGTAACCACTTTCAAATATGTCTTCAATAGCTTGTATATGACATAGTACACTTGTTCATTTTGTGTGACAAACCTTCCCAGGTGGTGTGAAAAATTTTGGTTATGCCATGGTTATATCTATGCCTTATTTATGCTAAAAATCCCCATGGAGGTTTACTTATATAATTTCTCCATGTGAGCAAGCTAGCCCATAGGTCATCTCACTGTGGTTCAGTAGAGCCAAAAGTAGCAAGGAGTTGACCATACCATTTATAGGTTCCTCTTAGTCATTTTCTGCATTCGGTATAATCTCAAAGCAAAACCATTCCCTTTTCATTTTATCTTAAGTGTGAATGGTTGAGTGTATGAGGTCTATAACTGGGAACTGATAGTAAGCATATAATGTGTGTTTTTATTGTAGGATCTCGAATATACTAATCTAAATCATTAAATAGTGAACACGACCCAAAGACAACTAACTATATAGAATTTTTTGTCCTATAGTTGTAATATCCTATATCTTGTGTAAATTAAGAGTAACTTCTTATGAATAATTTTTTATTGATGCACTATAATAACAAATAGTCAAAGGCTTTTTATGGATACAAAACAGAACCTAGGAATTTTTGATATACATTGAGTTATGTGGAAACTAAAATCCATATATAGTTCTTTATAATGGGTTGAGTATTGATTAATTTCCCTTAAAATCATGCCTCAAGTAAAAATACCACTTTATGTAGAATGATAGCTCTTACAATTTCTAAAGCTTTCAAAACACATATTCTAGGAAAACAAAGAAAAATAAATAAATTGAAATGTGAAAAAAAAATGTAGGTAAAATAAGGAATTTATTAATCCCCAATGTCAAAGATAGTTTATATTTAGTGTCTACAAATCAAAAATTTATTTAAAACCCTAAAATGAAAAGTTAAAAAGAAGGCAATATTCAGAACAAATGTATGCATTCATGAATATGTTTTATACTTTTTATTATTATTAAAAATGAATATAGATAATGATAATATGTGTAAACACACACACACACACACACACACACATACACGTGCATGCACGTGCACGCGCGCACGCACGCACGTGCGTGCGCGCGCACACACACACACACACACACAAATGTCATAAATTTAAATGTGTATAACAAGTAACAATTCTGAATTTATAAATTAAAAAATGCATAAAATTGTTATTTTGGGAAAATACTAAGAATAAATATTCTAAGCTAAAACTAAGATCTCTATTGAATTCATTATATGTCTAAAACCCTAAATTAGAAGACATATGTGACTATTCATACTAAATATAAATAAAATAATTTGATACTTCTCCTATATAGGTCCACCCTCGCTAAAATGTATCACATTATGATTGAGTCCATTGATTGCACACTTGTATGATGTGATTATGACTAGTGACAAGTAGAGAAGGATATATAAAGTAGGGTTAGATATTATTTATGGATAGGAATTTTATAGGTTGATAGAAGTATAGGAAATTTGATTCCATTTAAAATAGACTTGTCTTAGTTGACTATGGAAAAAAAATTAATACTTGTGCTTCTTACGCTTGAACCTGATGAGTAAGATAAAATGTCATGATTATAGTCATTTCACACATAATTCATTGATTTTATTTATTTTTTATTTAAAACCTTAAGGACTATTTTAAATCTAAGAAAAATATTAAAAAAAGGGGAGTATAATGGGTTAACCTAAATTGAATCACTCCTTGATTGTTGACCACTACCTATGTATCTAATACACCAAAGAGGGAAATCAATCCCACATAGTTGTATAAACTACTATGGTTTTTAAATTATTCTCCTTGAATATATGTATGAAAGTATAAGATGGATTTTATACTTGATAATTATATCTCTTTACTTGATTTGAGATTTTATAGACTTTTATATTGTATGATACTTGAAAAATATAAAAAAATTGGAATGAATAAGGAATATTTTCTCAATTTGAAATAGTTTGTAATCTATAAATGAAGTGATATAAAGTGGGGATAACGTAATACATTTGATGTGTATTTATAATTTTTATTTTTTATTTTAATTTTTTTAAATCATTTCCTTTAGTTTATTTTGTAAAACACATATGAAAACCCAACACAAATATTTATAACTTGGAAAATAGTCGTTATTTAGCATGAGAAATAACCAACCTAAGTGGATAGGAGCACAAAAACACTCTTATCGACCTAGCACATACATGTCTTGAAAGGTCAATGACACCTATCTTAAGTTGAAGACATTTGGGGGTGATATTAAGTAGTTTGAGCATTTGAATTTTGATATCTTATGTAGTTGTGATGAAAAATAAATGGCCAATCCCACATAAAGATAAATCTATTATAGGAATGGAAAATAATATTCATATGAATCATACAAATTTCTAGGTAAAACCTATGTGAAAAGTTTTTGCTCGGTGAATTTCACATCACTACTCATGATTCACCATCAGGAATGCAATACGATTTTGGATTATGACCTATATTCCTTTAAAAAAACAATAAGCATATCCTCAATGGATAATAGTAGACAATGATTTCTAATGGAAAGAAAGGTAAACATATTATTTGACCATTGAAAAAAATTGTAACTAGATAATAATAGTAAAAAGAAGAAAATGATAAAAATATTATATAAAAAATGTGAGATCAAAGCCTAAAGATCTCCAAAATTAAAGGGTGACAAGAACAAAAATGAAATAAATACCAAAGTGATACACATGAAAAAGGAAAGTGGTGAGGATCAATGACTAAGAGATGAAAACTCATAAGGCACAAGCATGAATTGTTAACACTATAAAAGTGGAAATAATCTAAAGTTACTCAAGTCCTAAACATTTATGAGAAATAATTTTATTTTAAAACAATTTGAGGATGGGTCTCTATGTTTGGTGAATTTCAATCCCTTCATCATGATTAATATTCTGGGTATGTCTACGTATCTTTATGCTTTCCCTTAATTTTATTTTTTAGAAGTAGTTGTACATAACTAGAAATTTAGTTTGATCAATATAGATATAACGTTTAGTTTCCAGGGAATGATCAATAAGGGATGATTTATCTAATCTAGCTAGTCTTATATCCATTGCATGTTCCTTAACCCTAGTTTGGATGGATCTACCTATTCCTCCAATATCGGGGATGCCACATGAACATTCAATTTTGTACACCCCACTTTTAGATAAAGGATCTACTTGGTCTTTAATTGACTTAAGAGACTATTTAAGAACATAACATCTCAACCTCATTTTTCCATCTTAACAAACTTAAACAATCTCTTAAATCAATTAAAAACCAAGTAGATCATTTATCTAAAAGTGGGGTCTACAAAATTTAATATTCATGTGGCATCCCCTATATTATAGAAATAGGAAGATCCATCAAAATTAAAGCTAACGAACATGCAACTGATATAAGAATAGCTAGATTAGATAAATCGTCCCTCACTAATCATTCCCTTAAAACTAAACATTCCATCTATATTTTTTAGACTAAAGTTATATCTATATAAAACCAATTCCAAAAAATAAAATTAAGGGAAAGCATAGAGATAGGTAGACATACCCAGAATATTAATCATGATGAATGGTTTAAGATTCAAAAATTATGGAGACCCATCCTCAACTTATTGAAAATGAAAATCAATTCTTGTAAATGTTTAGGACCTAAGTAACTTTAGGTTGTTTCCAATTTGATAGTGTTAACAACTCATCCTTGTGCCTTTTGGGTTTTTATCTCTTAGTCATTGATCCTCACCACTTTCCTTTTTGTGTGTATCACTTTAGTCTTTATTTCCTTTTGGGTCTTGTCCCCCTTTAATTTTGGAGATATTTAGGCTTTGAGATCACTTTTTTAATGTAAGTTTTTGTCATTTTCTTCATTTTACCATTAGTATCCAATTATAATTTTATTTCAATAGTCAAAGTACATGTTTACCTTTCTATCCATTGGCACTCATTGTCTACTACTATCTACTGAGGATATGATTTTGTTATTTTTAAAGGAAGACAGTTCATAATCCCAAATCATATTGCATTCCTAATGATGAATCATGGGTAGCGATGCGAAATAAATCAAGAAATTTTTTTTAGATAGGTTCTACCCATAAATTTGTATGATTCACTCTTATGGACTATGGAAACATCAAAGATCTTAATATTCATATATTTTGGTACAAGTCAAGTGCTTTAGAATATGTTAATAATTGAATTTTTCAAGTACTAGTGACCAAATTTATGTGCCTATAATTTCCATTGTTGTTGAATATCCTGCATTAATTTAGGAAATGGTATAGATAATTCACTAAAATTTTAATTTATTTAATATTGGTAAGATATTGAATTAGTAACCAAATTATTCTTTCCATTTTTATAAGTTATATCATAATCATAAC
>JARHVA010000699.1:2615000-2670000 GCA_037957365.1 Torreya grandis | reverse complement strand
TTTTTTTTGGGTGCAAATCCATGAGGCTATGATATTCAACTTATAGTTCTTCATCATAATAAAATCAGGCATCCTACCATTCCTATGTAGCCATATGTGACTAAACTTAAATAAATTACAACTTATATTCAATAAATTTTTGGATTTAAATGAATTTTAATCACAATTATAACACCACTTTTGTTTTGGTAAGTGCATATTTCCTCTTTTTAAGGATTTTAATTGGGGTCATTTTGGGAGTAAGTTTTATAGTACATTATGAAGTATATGGTTAGGAGGAAATGGTCTTTCAAAAATTTTAATAGTAAATTATGAAGTAGATGGTTTGGAGGAAATGGTTTTTCAAAAGAGACATTGGGTCATATTATTATCTTTCATGATATTTTCCAACTCTCGAGGCTTTGATCATGTTTTAAGGTTTGAAAATATTGAATTTAGTTAAAATCATATACTTTATTGCACTGATAAAAAACATATTGAAAAATATCATTATTTACCCTTTCAATTTGGTTTTTCAAAATTTTAAATTTATTTTGGTATTTAATTTTTTTCTAGTTTTATAAGTTTTAGCCAGGGTTTTTATGAAATCATCATAGGTATTGTGACCAAATAAATCACAAGTCAAAAATTAGTTATTAATTATCCTATTTATATCACTTGTACCGCTAGATACCTTAATTTTACAAGTGGGATGAGGTGATGGGTGTTTTTTTCAAATTCATTATGTGAGATGAAATACTATTTGACACAATAGATATAGGTGTTAGGTTTTGTGACATATAATTTTGTAAATTATATTTTTTGGCCATATAGTGTGGTTCTAAAGGAAAGCATGATTTTACCTACCACCATTTATTCTATTTTATAATTTGACATTTTTTGTATTGAGGATAAAGTCACTAATCTAGCATAGAGACTTGGTATCAGAGGTCAACAAGTTCAAAGACTTGGGATTAGAGGTAAAAAATCTCTTTTTATATGGGATTAAATCTAGAGTAGGTTTGAAAATCATTACCATGAAGGGTATTATAATTTTTAATAAGGCTTAATAAATTTATATTTTATAATCATCAGCTCAATAAGAACATCTTTCAATGGTATAATTTTCTCAAGGGAAAAAACACAATTCCATGAATTTTTAATTTACTAGAGTTTACCCTATAGGTGAAAATCACTCATATTTTTGTATCCTCATCATTATAAATATAAATTACCAATAATATTATGCCTCTATGTTATAACACCATACACTAATGTTGTTTCAGACTATATGTATATGTGTGTGTGTGTGTGTGTGTGTATATATATATATATATATATATATATATATACATACATACATATATATATATATATATATATAATTTGGATTCCATAAATGTTGGTTGTGCTCTACAAACTATAATATTAAGTTACTAGCATGGACCAACTTATGGTGATATATACCGACTATAATTAATATGGAACACAAGTGTAAAAAATTAGGAAGGGATTGAAAAAGGTTTATATAATTTGTGTGCTCACATTTAGACTTATCTAATTTTTAAATAGTGGTGGCCTAATATTTTAGAGCACTAAATACAAGATTAGATTGTACCCATATCTCACTATCCCTATATAAGTTTAGTCATGAATAGAGTTTGTGTGAAAACTACTTGCCGATATACCATAAGTAATAAATGGCTAAAGGTTTCTTATGCCTATGTTTTGAAAACAAATATGGGGTGTATATAATACTTGAAGGTGTGTTGAAGCTTCAATCCATATAAATATTTTTTAATGTCTTTAATTTTGGGGCATAACTTCACACTTAATAGAATCAGGAAAGAGTAATACTAACTTATCCTAGAATGATATCTTTATATGGGATTTAAAACTATTGAAACATAATTTATAACTTGAAAAAATTAAACAAAAATTTCAATAAAACTATTTTGGGTAGATTTGGAGAAACTCTTTTGTCTTACATTTTTAACACTTTTTAATCATCATTATCCAAATTTATATGAGGTGAGAGAATATGATGGATAGTTATAGAGATCCTAAACCCCTAAAAATAATATTGAAAATAGACCTAGAAATATATATAATGATAGATGATATAAACCTTATTATAACACATTATAATAATATTATAAATAAATATGATGTTCTTGGTTTTGGGACCCTTGTTTAAAACCCTCTCTCTTGTTTGTGGGACTAAATATCAAAATCCTCAATTATCCAATTCATAGTTATAGTTTCAAAAGTGTTTACCCTATCAAATTAAAAAAATACAAATACATAGACATAATAATATGAAATAAATGAAATATGATTATACTACATTAAAAATAAATTATAATTTAATTAAAATATTTTTGGCCTCTTTGAGGGTGCACACTCCTTTGATCAAACATAATACAATTTAATTCATGTATGCCTTCCCACTAGTTTAAGATCCTATTTCAACAAATTATATATTAGTTGAATACTACTTCCCATGAATGTGGGGTTATTAAAATTAACTCAAAGGATTACTTATAAATCATATGCATCCATATATTTTATTACTAACAATAATTACAAATAAAAGATACTAGAATGAAGGGATCCTAACAAGAAAACTATGAAGTATTTTCAAACATGGAGTGGATGCAAAATCAATGTACTCCATGAAAACATGAAATCAAATATTTAATATAAATAAAAATAAACATAAATAAAATGAAAATAATTATATATTATCACATGTTAATCTAAAATAACTAGTCATAATTAGATTGGGTATTGTGGTGATGGTGTAGCTAAAAAATAATGCTTCAAATAATATGCATTTTTTTGGAACATTGTATCATTCCCTTACATGTACTTCATCCATAAGGATTTACTTCTTATTATATTATATATTTTATACATACCTATCCAAATTAGGTCAAACTTAGAATATAATTACAAAATGGTGGTGAATTGTGATGAGAGTTTCAAAAACATTGACGTTTTGAGACAAATGTTTAGCCAAACCTCAAGAACGTAAGTAGAATAATCAAAATATGTTTGATTATTTGATATTACATATTCAAAAAAACCATATAAATAATAAAGAATAGAAAAATGTTGCATAGGCTGGCCACAAAGAAGACAAGATAAGTATGATTAATGTTATTACTTTTGATATGTTGAATAATCAGCTTCTAATTTGTGTTAATCTTCCAAAAATAATCTTTATTAAGATTGAGAGTATTATTTTCAATGTTAATTACTTCTTGGATCTATCTATTTAAATAAAAGTCTTCTTTAGTAAAGACACTAACCTTATCCATGCATATGTGATGGCTCATGATTTTCAAATGTTTAGTAATAGAAATTTTTTGGGTATAGTTATATACAAGATTAGCATGGTTTTCTTTTATTCTATCCTAAATAGAGCATCCCATTTCATCGATATAAAATTTATAACAACTACATAGAATATAATAAACACCTTTAAAATAATTGGGGTTGTGTGAATATTTTTCCTTATCAATAATTTTCTAATAGTATTAAATGGATAAAAAGTCAATTTAATATTATTTTTCTTGATAATTTTAGCCAAAATATTTATAGTGCATTTAATGTATAGAAGAGAGATTCTACCAATACTTTCATCCATCTGGTCATTAAGATGTAGTGCTCTATAGACCTTATGGATGAATCTTATAATAGAATTATCATGATAACCATTCATTTTAAATAAATTGGATAATTTATTATTCAAGATGAATTAGATACAAAATTATCATAGCATGAGTGACAAGGGTATTGACAATACCAAGTTTATGAGCTGGATGAGTGTGAGAATCTACATGTAGATATTTATCAGTATGTGTTTCGTTACAAAAAACATGGTGTAATAAAGAACCATCAATTCACTTCTTAATGAGGACATCTAAAAATGAAATTTATTTATTATCTTTAACCTCTATTATAAATTTAATAAAGTATGATCAGATATTTAAAAACTATAAAAAACACTCCAACTTTTGTCTACCATGCAACCAATTAGTAATAATATCATCAACAAGAATTTTACAACATTTAGGATTCAAAGGAGTAATAAAGAGGGTAGAGGTCTCAAAATGTTCCATATATATATTAGCAACCACATGATAAAGAGGTGATCCCATGATAATATTCTCAATTTTTCATATAAGATTCCTCTAAAACTAAACTAAGTAGTTTTCAAGCACACCGTAACCATATTAGCCATTTCATCATTAGTAATATTTTTTATATCATCAATAGCCTAATTTTTAGGAATATTAGTAAATATGGAGACCACATTGAAACTTACCAAAATATCATCATTATCAACCTTGTTATCTCTCATATCATTAGCAAAATGGGGAGAATATTTGACAAAAATTATGAATGACTAGTAACAATATTAAGTTTAAGAGATATGAATTTAGCAAGGTTAAAATAAGGTGAGCCTATGGTATTCACAATAGGTCTAAAAAGTAATACCATTTTTATAAATTTTTGGTAGACCATAGATCCAAGGAATCAAACAATTTTTTGAAATACATTTATTTTTAAGGTACATTCCACCTCCCTTATTATTTTTTTTCTAGGATCCTTGTCAAGTTTAAAATATTTATCAATAACAACCAAAATATCTAACATCTTCCTCCCATTCTCTGATGAATCTAACACCACCATAGTATTGCCTTTATCATCTCTAAGAATGGTAGTATCCTTATTATCTCTTATAATTTTTAGTACAAGTGCCTCTATTGAAGAAATACTCAACATATGTGGATTGGATTTTATTAATACTACATCACACTCTTACCTTACCTCCTTAGTTGAATAAGATAGAATCCTCAATTTTATAGATTAATGATTCATTTAGAATGTGTCTGGGAGCCACAACAAAATTGAAGCCAAATTTGAGAATATCTTTAGATGCAACATCAAGATCACAATTAGAAAGGTTAATAACACTAAATTTTTCATGAAATTACATGAAAGGTTTTATAATCATCATATAATGAGTTAAATTTATTTATTTGGTTAGTCAAAATATAGTCTAATGCATGCTTCACATTTCTAGTAGAAGCTACCTCCAAGAGATCCCAAATATTTTTATTAAAAAAAAAAAAAACCTTCACCGACTTTAGGTGAAGACCAAATAATGTTTTAGATAAATCATGAATCATGCATCTAGTTCTCCTAAGCTTAGAATAAACAATGGAAAAACTAGATAGTCTCAATTCTTGGTGATTATAATGTTCAAGATTATGTTTTAACACAACAATTTTTGGAATAATACCAAAATTCATACATATCTTTAGAAATTTGAAATTAGATAATGTGTGCACCATTTTTAACTAAAATGTATCAAATGAACTTACATCCTCCAATGCTTCCCTTCCATGGAGGGAAACAATGAGATGATTCATATTTACACAACATCAAATTACAAAATACTAGAGAATTGAATTTAAAGTTTTAAAAACTTTGATGTTTTGAGCCAAATGATTGGCCCATACTTAGAAAATTAAGTATAAAAATCAAAATATGTTTGATGACTTGAGAAAATAGATGCAACCTAACCATATAAATAATGTCATTAGAATTGATCTTTTTCCTTCCATGGGTTTTGTCCCAAATTAAAAATAATTCTAAAATTATAAATTCCTTAACCTTTAACCTATTTTAAAACTCATTTTTATCTATATCTTTGTTCTTATTTAATTTATTTAAAGTCTCATATTGAGCTTTCTATATATAAATATTTTGTTATCAATCTGTCTTAAAACTGGTTATATTTATCTATCTAAATAGTTTTTATCATTTTAACTTAAACTTTTTCATCCCTATCTATGTGTAGACACTAGAATATGGTATTAGGTACTTTAAAATGACAAACTTGACAAACCTTTACCATGAATGAATGGAGTGCACAAACATGCCATCAATTCACCATTATCTCAAAACTATATACTATCTTATGATTTTTACCCTTTGATTATGTTATTATACACCTACAAAAACATAACTACTTATCTCAAATATGTTAAATATCCTACATATATATCACCATAACTTCAATTCACATTACTAGCACATAGGTTGGTTGTATCAATTTTGAATAGTATCACCAGTCAATATTGACATGGTTTAGTTTGGACTGACCCTATCTTAGCAATGGATACTTTTTAAAATCAAATATTTTTAAATATTTTTCCCATTTTATTTTTGATTTGGTATCATGATAAATTATAAAATTGGACTCATATACAAATATATCAAGGTCTCATTCAAAATTTACTTGGGCACTTATCGTGTACACATATATACACTATTGGACATTGATACAATATTCCTTATTCTTCAAAAATTGAAAATATATCACTATAATCTATCACAATCCAAGTTTTAATTACACTAAATCTATGTCAAATTAATTATTTTCATGTATCAAATCCAAATAATTATATACATATATATAGTGAAGGTTCATAATTGCACAATCACACTAGGTGGGAGAACTACACTTTTCTTTATTTTCCTACTCATAATATTAGATACCTAATCAATGGTAAATAATAAAATTATGGTGATTAGGGTTATATCAATATATTACACTTAGTTTTTTTATGTTTCTTCCCTCACTAGCAAACATATGGTTTTAAGGTGAAGGAAACTTAATTTTTTATGTTCCTGCATCATCAAGGTTTAGGATCACATATATAGATCATACAAAGATATAAAAATGTGACCATATAGTCACATTAATAATTTATTCATAAGATAATATGAACCAACATAGGTCTTTATTGATCGATGATACTAACACAAATAAAAAAATCTAACCATTCAAAGACTACAATATAGTTATTGAACCAAAAAACTCATAGGCATGAATTTAATTAATATAAATTTCTAGAATATAGTCACATTTAGATAATCATTGATGAAATCTAAGTATTCATACCTTTTTTTATT
The DNA here is from genome assembly GCA_037957365.1 of Torreya grandis. NCBI lineage: Eukaryota > Viridiplantae > Streptophyta > Pinopsida > Cupressales > Taxaceae > Torreya > Torreya grandis. Next base: position 2,663,028 of record JARHVA010000699.1, on the reverse strand, counting down.
TACTATATTTATCATATGCCACTTATTGAATCATTGCAATTAGTTTTACTATTTTACATTCAAATGTATGTGTGAATGTCATATCTTTATATTTGAATTATTCTACATGCTTCTATCCTATTATGGTTAATATGTATTGTGAGAATATTTATTAGGGTAAAACATAATGGTGAACCCATATGCATAATAAAATAATCCTTCCAAGGTTTATGATATTTTGTCATAAGGTTTCATATTTAAATTTTGATTTCCATACCTAAAAGTTAATTTCCAAAATTTATGTCATCAGGTTCTAGATTTGATTTTTTAATTTTCATACAAAAAATATTAATTTTTACCTTTTTACCTAGCCTTTTCATTACATGCATGATCCAATCCTATTCAATACAATAATTTTAGTTCATTTATACCTCTAAGACACAATTCTATATTAAGTGTAACCCATATAAAGCATAATCATGTTCATTCTACTTTAGCTAAAATGGATACAATGAATGTTTATTTTTAATTTTTTGATGAATTATTAATTAATGTTTATAAAAAAATTAAAATGTTTATGTCTTTATTACAACATGATAATGAAGATAATCATAATTAAAAATATAATCAATATAATTATGAGGGTGTAGATAAAATTGATCCAAATGAAATTAATGTTTAAGATCTTGAAAAAATTAAAAATTTGTCCAATTTTTGTAAGGATTATATCATTATCCTAAATGAATGGTTATACTTGTCAAAATTTTCATAACATATAAGGATGAATACAAAGATAATCTTGGTACATATTAGAAGCAATAATTAAATCCTTTTTTCTATTATCAAATAATCCTTTTGAACTAGTACCTTGACACCAAGTATTCAAACCTTTATTACTTGTATTATCCATATTTCTACACCTCAAATAACTTATGTGACATCCACCCAAGGTTTGGAAGAAACATGAGGCACATAAAAAAATTACACAGATATTCATACATAGAAAACCATTACCATCCCAATATTACTATTCATGTTCCATTACTAGCCTCACCTAATATAGGTTCCCTTGATAAATTTTTTACAACTCTACAAAATAATGTATTTTAGAAAGAGAAAGATGAATTTATAGCTTTTCATTCCATTGATTCACATGCCTTTGTCCATAACACCTTATCTGATACAATAACAACATATCCTTTAGTAATATGATTTGTATCTCCCAATATTATATTAAATTAAGGTACAACTGATCATTAAAAACATCTTAGATCATTACACACTACATGCTTAAAATATGCATCCAACAAAAATATTTACCAATATATCTAGAAAAATTCTCAAGGAATATAAATTAAAATGGTTCTATGATCTCCCCCTCATATGTAAGATCATTCAATCCCTTGGTAGACCAATTCCAATAACATTTTTACATCAACATGTATGGGAAGCTATCATATACACAAAAATTTAAGCTCAAAGAAGGGTCTAATGAAAGAATAAATGACTATGTACTTTATTACAATACTATTAATCAATATATTTAGAAGGTAGATACTTAAGACTAAGACATAAGATATGGGATCATATAGTAGACAATAGTATCAACTAGGGAGACCATATAGAGGAATATATACCAAAACACAATATAAATCAAAATTTTAAGATATTTAAATATTCATTTACTAATAATGAGACAAAATAAACTAAAAATACTTCGGAGGTACATTATGCATACAACATACATACCCCACCTATGTTGCATGATCATCTAATGTATTTTATATTTGGAACACATATATAATTCACCATAGTGGCCTATGACTATATTACATGACACTAACATTTGTGATGATGATTCGTATTTTCATTCACTCCTAAAATAAGCATTTTATTTATGAATGGACCATCCACTATGTCATGATAAAAAATGGTTTAACTTGATACATGATGACACTCCTTCACTCCATAAAGTACATACAACATGATTTAAAAAATACATCATAAGTAGTTAAGTAATTATATTTATAAAAACATAATACCTTGGGATACATAGTATTACCTATTTAAGTAGACTATGCCATATTAGCTACACCATTCCTTATCATACAAAATAATGAGGTATTTAACATATTATTAGGATGCCCTTGGATAAAAATCCTTCATGTAGTACCATTTAAAATGAACTAATGTATAAATTAGATGCATTTTAATAATGTAATAATATTTATAGGTGTATAAGATGAGTACCCTTTAGAGGTAGTGGTTTTTCATCTTCCACATCCACCACCCCAAAATTTTATTTCTACATCTATAAGGATAATTATATAGGTATTATTAGTAAACCTCATTAGGATCATTAAACTGAGATAATTGCTACAACTATTTATGGTAAATATAATAAGATGATTGTTACATGTATGTATGTATGTATGTATGTATATATATATATATATATATATATATATATATATATATATATATATATATCTAATTTAGATGAATATAATTATTTTTAATTAAGATCTAGATATTCAACAATGATTACATCATAGAGTTATTCAAGGCCCATAATGGCCATTATTTACTACAATATATACTCAATTAATAGTATAGACATTTTGGTGTGTTTCACAGTGAACACAAGAAGTGAGACATCATCTTACTATACATGTAACCCATATAATACTCATCCATATATATCAACAAATTATAAAAAAAGTATATCATATGTAGTCATGATAATTACCATACAACACATACATTATTACCAGGTCCTAACACACCCATATTTAGTGCCTTAATGATAAAGAACCATTATACTACTTGATAAAGGAGCTTTATATTATTTTATAATTTATGTTATCATTATTTATCCTCTAAAAACTTCATATATGAAAAAGGTAAAAAAATAAAATAATTCAAAAGCTTAAAATATGTTTAAATATTAAAAAAATAAAAATATAAGACTTGATCATACCATGATTACTAAATTACACTATTTATATATGATATATATCACTTATTTGGTATATGGAACATTATCCTCATACACACATGAATTTCATGGAATATTTGCATGATGCAGGACCTAAAAGTGACACATATACATATAGATGTTTGAATTTCCTCTACCCAGTTGATCCATGCATAGCTCTTGCACAATGGAATAAGATCCTCACTTATTCATCTACATGTACCTCACACCATATATGCACTATTTTTCACTCTACATGAATCTTTATTACACTCCTATATACAATTCCTATAATTATTCATATAATTTTTCACTCAATTCAATGTTTTTTACACCATCTTGGTACTAATACATAGGCTCACATTCCTAAATCTATACTTACTTTAGTACATCCACATGTTAGCCTAGTCTAACCACATGTATTTTCAAGTGGCTCTCTCTATCTTATAATATTGTCATTTGAACCATTAGTTAACACTAATATGGAAGCTGAACTATCATTAAATAAGGAAGATGAAAAAACTATTAACTATCTTCTTTGTAATTGACACACATTTTAGCGAGTTATATGAGTTGATGATACATCTCAACCCAAAAAATTATACTACACCTACACAATATAATCATAAAAGGTTTAAATATTAAACCTAATTCAAATTACAAGGGACATCCCTATATTTTAATGGAATATCAATGACAAAACATTAGATCCCTAGATTCAATAACTTTAGGCATACTTCTTAGTCAATTATTTCACAAATGCTGAGAAAATCACCTTCACAATATTGAATATGTCCATTCTAATTTTTCCTTAGTGGGATACCTTTAGTACATAACATATATAAGAGTCTGTTCCAATTTAATCATGGAAGAATTTTATTGATACGTTGAAGAAGGAGTACTATCATATTGAAATTGAAGATGAATACATGAAGTTTTAATAACTACATCAATAGAAGGATCAATCAATGAAAGAAAATACCAACATATTCCATGACTAATTTATGAATATGAAAGATAAATTGAGTGAATAACATAAGTTACTAAAGTACATAAATGGACTCTCACCTTATATCTATGTGAATATAGATTTCTTAAATTAAGACACTTTGAGGAAAGCATATCACAATACCACCAATATTAAATCAAATTTTAAAATGAATAAGTATTTTAGATACTCATCTAATGTAGTTCATTAGGGACAAACCTCACATAAATTCACATGTTATCCTTATACATATAAGAATAACAATTATCACAAAGGTGAGTATCATCATAAGGTTACAAATAAATCAAAGGGTCATATGCCTTTTGATTCAAAAAAAGGAAATAAGAATTCACATGATAAGTGGTACCATCTCCATCACTCATCCACTCAAAATAATTTTAAATTACATGAATAGAAAATCCTTGATCAAACAATATACATAAAAACCAACACCTATGGATAACACTAGTTGAGATGCCTATTGTCTAGGTACCAACACCACTATGATCAAAATCTCTAAATATCACAAATGTCTCTTCCACATTAAAATTTTGGGTGAAGGGTCAGACTTTTCATTCAATCATAGACAATTAAAATCATAATAATGTCATTACATAAGACATAACTTGATGCCTTGGTCTTACCACTTTTACACATTCCAAGTCATATTCTCTAGGTTGGATATAATAAGGGAAATATTTATAGGTATTAAAACAATTCACTTTTAAGTATAAAGTTAAGCCTATGGAGGATAACTCACTTGTGACATTGCACATCTAAAAGTTTACAACACCTTTTTAAGGAGGCCATATTTGTATGACTGAGAAGTTACATAGAAATCCAAGTCATAACCTTGGAATATCCAGAATAATATCACTTATAAAACATCTTTGAGTCAGAACCCATGACCAAATTCACCTTTGTCTCTACCAATAAATACTACATACTTGTCTCACATGCATACAAGTTTGTGTTGATCATTGTATGTCATAACAAACTTACATAAAATATAAATCACGCTCTCAAAGATACATCACTCACATATTTTCAAAATGGTAGTAGCTTGAAAAGTTAATGAAATAATGTATCAAAGTCTTTATAGAGCTTGAAATCCTTCTAACACACTTCAAAATAAAACACTACATCAATTTGGGTCCTATATCCCATCTTCTTAATAGTCCCCTATATCATAATTAATTTGGAATAATGATGAAATATTAAACCAAATATAATATCTCTTTAATTATGTAAATACCAATCCTATATATTCTCTTTTTGGGAATTTGATAGTCCTCATAACTAATAAGGGTAGGTCTTGGTGACTCTACATAGAATATCATGCACTTAATAAAATAATGATGAGGAATTAGTACTTAGTACCATGTATTGATGACCTTATAAACTAACACTAAGGTGAACAATGATTCACCAAGATTGAATTTAAATTAAGGTACCATCAGACTCAAATCTACCTTAAATACATATGGAAGACAACATTTAAGACATTGGAAGGATTATACAAATGGTTGGTCATGCCTTTTGATTTAACCAATGTATCAGCCACATTCATGTACTTGATGTATGATCTACTTTGGCCTCTTATGAACTCCTTAATTATCATATTATTGAATTCCATCATCATCATCATCATCATCATCATAATCATCATCATCATCATCATCATCAATACTTTGGAGGAGTATATGGAGCGTGCCACATGTTTCATAAATAGTTTATATCAACACAAGTTGCAAGCCATCTTAGAAAAGTGTACATTTAGAACTGCATAAATTTAGAACATAAGATACATCATTGATCACATAAGCATATATATATATATATAAGATAAATTATATCTAAGATTTGTATACTCCACACAAACTCATAGAATTGAAGTGTTTTTTTAGACTTGATAACTAATATCACAGGTTTGACCTTGGTTTTTCATAAATTTATTGGGCTCTCAGAGAGATAACCCATGCAAAAGCCAAGTTATATTGGACTCATGTCTAGCATCACATGTTTGATTCACTAAAATAATTCATTTACATATCAACTATTATCACAATGCCTAACATTATAAACTGCTTCAAAATTCACACCAATGAATCTGACTATGAACTAAGTGTAGTGCTTATGTATCATGTATATTTTGCCACATACCACTCATATACATTTAGAGACATGGTGTACATTTATTTAACCTATGATAAATAACTATTTTCTATTTTTCAAGCACTAAATCAATGATGACACTAAATTCTATGGAAAGAGATAGTTGTTCATTTAGATCACAAGCCATTTTAGTTCCTATAGATGTATAATATGATAGAGAATGTGTGACACATGAAATTAATGACTTAATTTAAATAATTTAATTTCTTGATCAATAAAAATAAATTTAAGGAAAAAAAGGTAGTATATTACCTTATCCATCCACTGCTTCATGCATTCATCACAGTGTTGTACACATACTACCACAACTTTGGAAACTAGGTATCCTTCAGCCGATCAAGAATTCAAAATGACTTACATAGCCTTGTGTAAGGTAAAAAAATTAGAGAGTTATACCTATATAATTAAATTATCTACAATCTCAAACATCTCTTTATTCTTGGTGGAGCACCTCTCCAATGACTCATCTGGGAAGCACACTATGCCAAGATCTTGGGACACTTTGACATGAAAAAGACTCTAGATGCATTGCAGTCACACTTTGACTAGTCACACATTTACATATATGTGGAATTCCACATAAATTATTGAATTTATTATTTCATCTCAAAGACCATGAAGAGTAATATATGACTTTTCATTCCTTTACCAGTTCTATCCAAACCATGGTAATATATCAACATGGTTTTCTTGACTAGGTTACCTACAACAAAACACTAGTATGACATTATGCTCATTGTAGTGGATAGTTTTTCTAAGAAGGCTTTCATGGTCAATTTAAATAAATAAATTAACATATATGACACTAAAAAAACTTTATTCAACCATGTTTATGTTCATTTTTATCTTCCAACATACATCATCTCTGATCATGATACACACTTTATAAGTTATGTTTGACAAGAATAATCAGACTTGATGGGTACATAGTTAGATCATTAATGGATTCTCATCCATAGATAAATGGGTAAATAAAAGTGGTAAACAAGATAATTTTTCATATTTTATGAATGTATAATCAATCACAATCTCATACTAAGGATGACAATCTCTTGTTCATTCAACATGCCTATAATAGAGCCCTTCACAATTATATGGGTCATAGTCAATTTCAGACACGTCTTGGGTTTCAACCTTCAACACCTATAAATATATATTACCATGAAATAATTGGCACTAAGTCACAAAAATTATTAATGGGAAGTGGATAAATCCAAGAAGCTTTTATGCCACATATAATCTATTCATTATCAAGTTTAGCAGATTCTCTATCACACATAAGAAAATACAAGGAGTTGCATTATGCACATGTCACACCTGAAGCATTTTGATTTGGTGATAAATTTTGGTTGTACATTCAAGAGGAAAACTTTAATGTTCTACATAGGAAGATCAAGCCTCTACATTATGGTAATTACACCATTTTTCACATACCTAGTGAGAACACCTTTGTTCTTGATTTTTCTTCATACTTAGGAATGCACCTAGTCCTTAAAGTGGAACTTCTCAAGCCTTATACTTAGCCACTTATTGATCCAACTTTGACATAAAAAACTTATGATTTGGATCCCAACCACTTATTACATATATATAAGTACTAAATCATCATAGTGTTAAACACATGTACCCTCCATAACACATATCAAATTTTCTAAGTGGTGAAGGTTGGACAATATATTCATCAATCCATGTGGTAAAATTTTCATTCACTTCAAGTGAAATTTTGTTATCTATATATCTATTTAATGTATATCATTTATCCTTAATAAAAGGTAAATTATCCATATGTATCTCCTACACAATATAATAATATCCTCACTTACTCCTATACATGTATCTAACACCTTATACACACTCCTTCACACTCTACACAAATATTTCTTAATTCTTGCACTTGTTTTCAGAATTTCACACTCAACTTGGACCGTTATACACTATATTGGTACTCACTCAAAGGATCACATGCCTAAATATATCCTCACTTTATCAAATACATTTTTTATCCTAATTCAGCTACATGCCTTATCAAGTGGCACTCTCTAGCCCATAATCTTATCAATTGAGCCATTAGTCACCACAAACCCAAAAGCTCAACTCTCATCAAACAAGGAAGATGAAACAATTGTTAACCATATTATTTGTAACTGATAGTAGTTTTAATTTATCTTTTATTATTCATGTTAAATATGTAACATATGCATCCATATAAATATCTATCATATACATAGTTGTTACACTAATAGCATGCTCTATGTATCTATTTTATAACACACGAGTTGTATCACATTATACCAATTTTACCTATTCTATACTATTAAATAGATTTTTTTTTATACAAGTAAGACTTCTAATCCATTGAATGTGTTTGATTGTTATGTTTAAATACATTTATGTACATTCAATCTATAAACTTAAACTCTATTATTACCCACACACATAATCATGGGCCTTGTGGTATGGATCACTAGTGCACTTAGTGATATTGGGATCATCTTATTATACATGATTCACTATCACATGTTATATATTTCCATGGCCTTTTTACCATGTTGAGATAATTATATTGATTATGCATACCTTGTTAGTTACTCACATATTACATAGTGCTATATGGATATATTGTTATACTATGATGTGGAATTGATACATATAGATGATTATGCTAGTCTATACTTATACTCTTCATTGATGTTATTAATATCTTACATAATAAGATATTGTTATTGTGTATTATGTGTATCCCTTTGTATTTTTTTGGGACATATTTATTTCAGTTGAGTGTGGTCACTAGACTTTTTTAATGTGACATCCTTTATGTTCTGTGTTTGTAGCATATTTGTGTATCCTTGTGTGTCACCCTTGGATTTATTTAATATGAAATATTCATATCCCTTGTATATTATACTTAGCCATATATGTGAAACTAACTCTTTCACTTATTAATCTTGTTGACATTAAGTAGTGCCATGATATATGTCATGATATTCTCTTATGTAGTATTATTTATATATCCTTATATTATGTTATTAATTGATACATCTATTTATGCATTAAACTTTCATGCCCTAATTTACATATGTTACATACATTACTTTCTTAAAATATGCATTACTATGATGACATGTTCTCCATGTTCACTTGATTATACATGATGATATATTTATACATGACATGATATAGTTAAATCTTCTTTTTAGATTAGGTAATTATGAGAAACATCCATAATCCAAAACTGAGACATTAAAGAGGATTTTTCATAGAGACATAAGCCTATGTAAACATTAAATCATAGCAGATACATACTTCATAGATTTAGAATGGTTTATATATCAAATGATTTAGTTATATGACAAATTATTGCATGTCACTACATATTATGCAAGTATATTCCATGTATATTAATTCAATTTATATATTCTTGAGCACAAATTTATTCAAACTAGGGTGCATATGCATGGTAATATGCATATAGTTTATGGAAACATGATTTACATGTTTCCATATATATATATATATATATATATATATATATACATATAACAAATAGGTTCTTAGACTCATCATGTATATGCATAAAATTATATCTCTATTTGTAAAAACTTACAAGGCATGATATTAGTTCATGCACATATAAAAAATTCATATTCATAACAAATGATATTACTCCATATACACACACACAACAATTGAGTTTTTAGTTGAGTAGAAAATGGTTTTCATTAAAATTCACACTTATTAGATCTATGGTAATGATAGGGGTATGAGAATTTTTCATTATATTTCAATCATGATTTTTCATTTATTTGGAGTGAGAACTTGAGAAAAATTATACAATTGAATCTATAATTTATTTATATTAGTTGATTTATTTTCTCTATTTGAATATCACATAGAGGTTGTCAATTTACCCATGTAGTTGTTTGGGTTAGTAAATTATATAATTATCTTCACTTTCTTGAGGGTTGGGGCATGCTTTATTCCCAACACAAGGGCTTACATAACTATATAATTTTTGGGAAATAATCACCCCAAATCTTCATGTGCTTCAACAAGAAAACACAATTTTATCCAATGCTATAAAAAGTAAGCATTGTCACCAAAAACAAATGTCAACATGGTTCACTAAAAAAATAGGTGTAATCTTACCTTTTCTCCTTTAAAATTTCAAAAAATTATTTAGATATTAAAAAAATTAATATATGGGAATAAACAACACATTATTGCATGTTTTTTCTATTTAGTGACCTATATAACTAGAGCATCATACCAAAGACAAAGTGTGTTCTACATACTCATGTACATTTTATACTTTTAAAATTAAATTTTATTTACTATAATAAAAGGGGGGAATTAATATATAATAAAACTTAGTATTTATTACTTGACAATGATAATCTTAACACACATTTACCATACATGACTTGAGCATACTAGCATGGCCATATTCCACAAATCTATCACACCTACATTCTATCTTATTATTTTGACATTTTTGTTATATTTTTACACACCTACATGAAACTCAATATATATTTAAAACCTTATGTATACATCCCAACACCTTAATTTTAGTCCACTTATACATATGGTATCTCCATTAATTTTGGTCACTATCACTAGTTGATACTAACCCAATCTGGTTAGAACTAACCCTATCCTATCAGTAAATACTTTTTAAAATATAATATTTCCTTAAATTTGGACCATTTTTATAATGTTTTAGTGGTGTGATAAATTACCCAATCAGAATTATATATAAACTAATCAAGGTCCCATTCAAAAATTACTTGGAATCTTATCTTGTACACTTATATACACTATTAGACATTAAAAAAATATACATTATTCTTCCCAAATTATGAATGTATCAATATGATTTATCATAATAAAAGTATAAATCACATTATATCCAAGTAAAATGAAGCATTTTATTATATCAAAGCCAATTATTATTAGTTTCATACATATAGAAAAGGTGTATAATTTCACATTCATGCTAGATGGAAAAATTATGTGTGGATTAATTTCCCTCTTTGAAGTATTGGATACTTAGGTAATAATTAACAATAAAATGGATTCAAGGAAATTCAACCCATAAAAATTTACCACTTTTTCCACGTTTCTAGTCCTCATAAGCATACTTAAGGTTTCAAGGTGTAAGAGATTGATTTATGGATTTTTTATGCATCATCAAGGTTTAAGATCACATGTAAAAAACATATATATATATATATATATATATATATATATATATATATATATATATATATATATATATATATATATATAATTTAAGTTGTGTTGTAACTCTATTTATACATAGATCAGTATGGATAGGGATACTTTACTAGACTGACAAAACCACCCTACACAAATAGAGATACAATTCCTAAACTGAACAAATCAAAGGTCTTATTTTAGTTGGTATCCACTTATATAATTAATACATATTCAAATAGATAAATGAATAAATATAAATACTCATGTATTTATTTTTTTAATTATAAATAAAATGTACCACTTTTTAAATCATTGCAATCAATTTCAACTTTATTTAGATGTATGTTTATGTACCATATCTTACTATCTATATTATTCTACATATTTATATCATTTTAGGGTTAGTATTTATTGAACTAATATAAATTAGGATAAAACACGATGTATTCTTACATAAATTATAATTTATGTAGTATTAATGTAATAAGGAACATAGGTTATCATTGATAGACTAGTAGAAAGGATGAAAATTTTAAGGCTACCTCAAATATGGTTTTATCTACCCATAGTGCATACTTTAACAATAAGTGTTACTCTCTTGGTTTCTTAAATATTATCTTATTGATGTCATCAATCAGGTTCTTATTATTAGAATCCACCACTCCATTCCATTATGAATAGTATGTAAAATAAAAATTTATAACTATTTTTTTTATCATCTACCCATTTTGCAAATTTTGAGGATTGAAAGGAATGTCCATTATCACAAAATAATATAATGGTGTGCCAAAATTTGGTTCATATACTTAAATAATTTATTTTTTGTATTGTTCTTTCTAGAGACTTAATCATCTTATCATATGCAATAATCTATGGTAGTCAACAAAAACTTATGTCCATTTATGGAATTGGGGTTAATAATTAATGAAAAATCAAGTTACTATTGAGATAAAGGCCTACTTTAAATAACCAGTTACAAAAACATGGCTACATATTTTAATCATTTTTGTAAATATATCACATTCATTACATGTTCTTATGTGATCATGAGTATCCTTGAAAATGGTATACCAATAATATATTTCCCTCAAAATCTTATGAGTTGTGGTACTGATACTAGAAGGGTTTCTATTCTTAATTTATCATGAACATTACATAGCACGTCAATTTCTTCCTCTCATGTCAAACATATAATGTAAATTATTTCATATTTATTCTTGTAAAACACTCCTTTCATGAACATATATTAAGATTATTTCATGAACATATATCTTGATTATTTGAGCCTCAAGGATCTTCTCTACACAATGTTATTCATATGTTTAGGGCATTTATTGTATAATAATAAATGGATGACATAATTACACCATTGAAATTTATTTATCTTGGTATGGTTCACTTGCATAATAGTTAACTTGAGATCAACATATGTTATTAGTTATATGAGACCTTGACCTCTTACTATTTCATATAGTTTGAACTTAATGTAATATTATTATAGTTATCAATCTAGTTACCACTATTTTCTTCCAATTTATATTATAAAAGCACAATATAAATAATAAGAACAAATAAAATGACATTTACCTTGTTACATAATATGTAACATTTAATTTTTATTAAAACATTTAACATATTTTACAATTATTTATCCAACACTAAATATATATGTTTAGCCTCTTTGAGATTAGTGCTCACAAAAGAAATGGGTTACCATTTGGATCAATTATTTGTGTAAACACATTTGTCATTATATGTTATAATTAAAATGAATAAATGTATGAATATTTTCCAAAATCAGGACTAGCCAACATTAAGCTTTCATAATAGATATTTAAATCTATTATAAACTCAATGTTAGTTTAGAATACTATTATATATTTATATCTTTTTTTAATATACCATTTGCATGTATAACAATTTAAAAACAAATGAAAAATAAAATATCACAAAATTAATTTTATATAATAATGAGATTAATTCCATCTTATTTTTTTGGAGTAAAATATTAAAGTTATCATGTACTCTATTAGAGTCAACTGATATATTTTCCTTCGTGATTATGTTTCCTAATAACTTACCTTTTTTGATACCAAAAATATTCTTATTAATATTTAAATATATGCCATAACTCCTACAACACTATAAGACTATTATTAATTGGTACAAATATTGATATCTATTCTTAAATAATTAATTATATCATTCATATATATAATGATTAGTTTCCTACCAAACCTTTGAAATCAAAATCCATTGCACATTGAAAACTAGCACCTAAATTTATCATCCCAAAAGGAATTCTATTATAAGAAAAATTGCCCCCTTTTTGGTAAATATGTGTTTAATTCTATCTTCCCTACCTATTAAGACTTGGTTTTGAAAAAAAATATATAATAAGGAAAAGTTTTAAGATCCACTCACCATTTTAAAAAAATCATTTATGAATGGAAAAGGGTAGTGTTTTTTTATTATAAACTCTATTTAGATTTAAAATTAATACACAATACACTTTATCTATTAATTTTGTGAACACATATTGATTGGTTATCTAATATAATATATAATAAGAAAAAATATTTTAACTAAGAGAAAATTTTGAACTTATTTTTATACTATAGGCTCTAAAATTGGGTTCACATATATCTCTATATTTACTTAAAACATTTGATTCCCTTAATGAGAGGTATTTTATGAGTCATGAACTGAGGATCAAATACATTGAGGTATTGATATGCCCATGTTATCACATATTTTTATAAAAAAAGAATAATTTTTATTTTATCATATTTTTCATTTTGTATATTCTAAACCAATATTCATATTTTGAAGCTTCTTTGGTGAACCTAAATTAACCAACAAATAATATTAACTAATAGTATATTTTTCATTAATTTTATCTATATATATTTTAAGGTCAAATAACATTTCCAAAGATATCATACCTTTATAAAATTTGTTACCCATCAATTTCAAGACCAATGTATTATCTATTTAGTTATCTATTTCTTATTCATCATCTAAAAAGTAACTCCTTTCAATAAATTAGGCATGTCTCAAAATATGAAAAATAACTCATTAAACTAAATAATCTATTGATTATCATAAAAATGTGTAAATTATCAAGATTATTAGGTGTATAAGGAAAGGGGACTAATTAGTATAAAAAATGTATAAATTAGGATCATTTAGGGGACAAATATTTATAATCAATATTGTAAGGGAATACAAAGTTTATTTTATTTTCAAATGATTGTAGCTATTTTTAAAGAATCTAAATAAAAAATTAAAACCCGTGATTTATATTTATCTATATAGGTGTGAAATATTGCACTGAAATTTTATTTTAACATTATTGATCACTAGTTATAAGTCACCAAAATCTTGAATATTTTATATATGTGAGCTAGGTAAAACTACAAGACTAACACCAAGGATTCATACTTAGATAAATTATATATGTAATTAAAATTCAAGTGGTTTTGCACATGCAAATTCCTACCATTATGGTATATGAAAAAACATTATAAACTTGATCATTTTTTTTTTTTGGGATCTTTTTCCATGAAAATATAGTTTCTATGATCATGATTGGGTTTTGATAAGAGATATATTAATTTTAAGAGTGGGTTTTTTTTTAAAAAAATATAACATACTTTTTATATAAATAATGTGTGAAAATTTCCTTTGTAATTTTTTACTTAATAATTCATAATTTAATTTTAGCTTCTCTTTCTTAACAAATTTATTTTACTACACTTCTCCATAGCTTCCACATGTGAAAACTGTTAGTTGACATATACCCATATATATTTTGACTAATAACTACCAATAAAATTGTTTTAATCATAAATAATTTATAAAACCCAATATCTATAAACATTTCAATCTAGGCTTAAAGGTAAAGTTATTTGTGTATATTGATTAATTGTCCTACCACATTGTTCTCATAATTATTCAATTAAATAATTATATAAAAATTATTGATAGGGACAAATCTAATTTTATTATAAATATTTAAGAATAAAACTATAAGAGACTACTTATTTTAATTAAAAATGTTATTAAAAAAGTCCTAATGGTGAGAAGAAAGAGAGGAACTCTAAATTTATCCTCATGGTTCAATAATTTCTCAATAAGAAATTTTAGGACAAGAAACATGTTTTCCATGATTTTTTGAGATTATGTAATGTGATTTTAGAATAAATATTTTTTTATACTACATAATATTATATTATCCTCCTTTATTGTATCTATATATGAGTTTCTAAGGACACATTGATCACTATCTTTTAGTGGTGAGGATCATTTCTTGCCTTAGGATTCATGTGCATATCTTTATCATTAGGAGGTGTATAAGATGTTAAAAGGATATTGAAATTTAATATTGATGAAACAGTTATTTTTTTCACTACTATAAGGTTTACACTTCTTCCACATTTTCATTTAGTTAATTATTCTAATGATAAGCATACTTAGGTTCTCTAACATCATTTTTACCTAACATTAAAAGTGATAGTTGTGATTTTATCATTAAGAATATCATAATATCATTAAATTTAGTTTTTACACAATAAAAAATCATTATAAAACTCGATATAATCTAGCTCACCATGATGGCTTATGCTATGGCCTCTACACTGATTGGGTAAAACAAACTCATATATGTTGATATATGGAAATCTATTTTTGGATGGCTCATGATTATTGTGTTTTTATAATGGATGATTTTATATTTAATGTGTGTAAATATTTTTAGTATGATATCCATTGTAATTATCCATTTATTTATGTAAACTAACAAAAACATTGATATTGTGCATTAAATTCCATAAAATTTAGTTTTGGTGTAAATTATGTGCATTATTCTCAAATAGAACCAAGGTTGAGATATGAATTTTTGTTTTCTAACTTAGTTTATTATTGAAAAATAATAATTTTTATCAAGATCAACATATTATATTGGAGTCTAGTTTGTGGTTTGTATTGGATTTAGTAGTGTGATGTTTAAATTAACACGGGGTATTAGATTGAGAACATGTCCTTAGGGGAAAAATATATATGCAATATTATATATTTTTCATTATAAAATTTATCTATACCATGTTTCCTTCTATTCTAAAAAATACAACATTCATGGGATAAATATCATGTTTATTCATCTATTCTATTAAAGGTACAATAAGTGTATAAAAGTGTGAGATTAGATTTTACATCCTTTGAAACCTCAAATTGAAAGTCCTTATATTATAATGACGTTATCTTTTATCATTGTAAAATTTTTGTATGATATTCTAGGGTAATTAAATTTGCCAAATTGGGACATGAAAATGGTCTAAAAATCATCCCATCTTGCCATTAGGTGTTCTATTAAATTAACAAAATAATTATAGGAAATATAATGTAGGGGTAAAGGTAAAAACATACATGAAACATGTTGGATAGTTTAAATGATGTCATGATGATGTCATGAAAGTATTTAGGTGAGTGGATGAAGTACATTGATAGTCTATATGATAATGACAAAGTGTGTAATATGTTTTTCCTAGTTTTCTTGGTTGATCTTTTGTTTTGGCATGGTTATAAATGTTTAGGGATGAATATGAAGTATTGAGAATGTGAAAAATGATCCTAATATGTTTTATAAGCTTTGAGTGCTTATGTGCATGAGTGGATTTCATTTGGTTGATCATGGTTGTCATCTAGATAGTTTGGGTCTAGTAGTAGGAAATCTAAGTAGGTATATTGATGATGTCACCATTACCACACATTGATCAGTTAGGAGGAAATGGTCATATGGGCTTGTTTAGTACTGTGCCTAGTTCTTATGTGATAAATATTAGGTTATTAACCTAAGCACATCAAAATATATACAAGTGAAAAGTTGGTCTCTATGGCATTTTGATAATGTTTTACCATACAGAACCAAATTTGCATGAGGCAAAAAATAGCCATGTAAGCATATTGATGGTAACACATCTCACACTTATGGACATTTCAAAAAAAAGATGATAATATGGGTTTGTTTAATTTTATACTTATTTGATTTTTTCTAATTTTTATTTCAAGTGATAAAGTGTGAGAAAAGATATGCATGTTCAATGTTGGCCTTCTAGGCAAGCTCTAAGCATAATTGGCTCTTTGAAAGAATATTTTAAGAAGGCATTATAATGGAAATATATCTTATACATGTGAGGTTTATAGGAGAAATTTGTCATATATTTGTATTATACTATGTGATGAGATCATATGGTCAAAATTTTAGAACATTCAAGTGAGCAAATTAAAATATATGACTGTGCAAAGTTATCCTTCCAGGTAGATAAGCAAGGTTCCCATAGTCAAATTTGAACAAGTTGAAGTTTGAGCAACATTAATGAAGTGCATTTCTCCAAGAAGTTAGGAAGCAATGAGATGAGGATAGATGCATGATTTTCAACACTAATAAAATGTAAAATATAAGTATATAATAGTGAGTGGGTGTTTATATAGTTTGATTGAATGGTGAACACTAAGATAAAGACCTATTTGATCCATAGAGATTGATGATGCATATTTTAGTCAATTTTACAAGGGTGCACAAGATGAGGTCAAAGTGATTAAGGATTAAATTTTGAGCATTGGTGCCTATGCATTAAATTTTGGAGAATATCATTGGTGTAATATTGATATAATGTTGAAAGGATATGAGATGAAAGCATAGTGTTCAAAGTTTAACTGTGACCATTTACATTTGAACATTTGAATTTAACAAGGGGAAAAACTAGTCTATGGATTTCAGACCATATCTTTTGATCAAGGATGAAATTTCTCATTGTGTAAAAATATAAGTGGTATAGGACTCCAAAGCACATCTATCAATATGTATTTTAAGATTTAGAAGTATGTGTAGACAAATTTATTGAGCTCCAAAGTTGACTATATTTTTATGCATGTTATCCATGTAACCTGAGAAGGGTGTTTGAGCTTGTTTTGATATCTCATGATGAATTATGTATATGGGAGTGTTGTAGACTATATAATTATTTATTTAAATTATGAATGTTTGACCAATCATATGTAATATGAATAAAGGTTTAGAAGTCAACTGTGTATTCATTCATGGTGACTATGTGCACATAATGTTATTTGAGAAAATTGTGATTAAGCAAAAGGGTCCTATATTGGTTATTAGAACTTAAGGGGGACCTATGGATCATGTGGAATGGTTTCATGAATTTTGAATTAGTTTTGTGTTTTTAGTTTTTTTGATGATGTGCTAAATGGGTGAATAGGTCTCCATGAGACCTATAAGGGCTACAAGGGCCTTATTAAAAGGTGTAACTACTTTAGGGTGACCCATAGATGCTATGGCTGACCTATGAAGTTTGTTTTCAAACTATGTCTTGATGTGAGAGATGAATTAAGGATTAAGGCATGCCAAATGGTAAACCAAGGTAGTGATTATCATGTTTTCTCTATATATAGTGAAACCAAATGTGTTGGTTTCTAGACTTCAGAGTGTTTTGAGAGAGGATTTTGTGTGTGATTTGTGAAGTTAATGTGGGGGGTAGAGTGACCTATGGATGAGTTAAATATTAGAATATATTGAGGACTATTTACATGCCCTGTAGGTCATAATTATGTTGGTATAATAGTGCTCTTGCAGATTGAGTATGAGTGAAGGTGAAGAGTGATAATCATAGGTCCATCATCAAGTGTTGAAGACATAAATTCAAAGGTGGATGTGTTCATAGGTTGTGTTGTGTTAGATAAACATCTAAGGTGGTTACATCTTCCTTGCAATGTGAAAATTGTTAAAAGTCTATTTGTTATTGTAGCTCATCTAGACAAGTGTTTAACACCTTGTGGGATTATAGTCTCACTAAATAGGGATTATTTTTCCTTGATCAGTTGTAATTGGTCTATATTAGTTATTTTTATTATAAGATAGTATTACAATTGTAGGTTCTAGTGGTTTTTATCCCCCAAAAGGGTTTCCCACATATGTCATGTGTTATGTGATTGATCTTGCATTATCTCTCTTGCTCTTTACTATGAATGGTGTGTATGCTTCATGAATGTTTGTGGTATTTGGTTATATATTTGTATATATTATAATTGAAATTGGATTATTTGGGATCATTGATCTACCCCTCCCCTCTCAGTGATTATACCTCTAATAATTGGTATCAAATTAGGTCCTTTGGTAAAGGTTTAATTGCGTAAAGGTGATCCATGGTATAATATGGGTAGTCATCAAGAAGTTTTCTCTACTAAGTAAGCACCAATGTTTAATGGATCCAATTATCATTTTTTGTGTGAAAGAATGATGACATACATTATGTCCCAAGGGTTTGATGTATGGAAATCTATTATGGATGGTTGTGTTGCTCCTACTACTCCTCCATCTAGTGCTGCAAATACGAAGCTATTTGAGAACAACTATAAGGCAATGAATTCTATCACTTGTGATCTTTTAGAGACTAAAAACACCAAGGTAATTTATTGTAAATAAGCTAAAGAGATATGGGAAAAAGTATAGATCATTTTTGAAGGAGATTCAAAGTTTAACCTTACAAAGTTTTAGACTCATAGAAGGAAATTTGAAAGTCTCAAAGTGAAAGGAAAAGATTATTTGGCATCATTTTTGCAAAGATTTGATGAGAATGTGAACATCATCAAAGGTCTTGGATAGAATCTTGAAGAGGCTACTATGGTCCAAAATGTATTAATGTCTCTATCCCTCAAGTTTGATCTAAAATTATCTACTATAAAAGAAATTCATGATCTTAGTTAAATATGGATCAATTACATGGCACCCTTACTACCTATGAGATGAGAGTAAATCATGATATACCACCAAATAAGGAAGCAAAATTCAAGATTGATATGAAGCCTAAGAATAATTTCCAAGGTAAGAAACCCATGTAAGATGACATTCATAATATTGATGAAGATGAACTAATTACTTTGATTACTAGGAAATTGAACACAGACTCAAAAAAGTATAAGTGTAAACTACCCTTAAAATGTTTCAACTATGGAGAGATATGACATTTTTCTCATAAGTTCACTCATAATAATGAGATTAATGTTGATTAAGATCATGGCAAAGGCCAAGATGAAGATAAGAAGACTTATAAGAAGAAAGGATTCAAAAAGTATAATAATAAGAAGTCTTTCAAGAAAAAGAAGAGTCTAAACACTAAAGAAGATTGTAACTTATTAGATGAGAGTGAAGATAGTGACTCAAAATATGATAATGAAGATGATGGTCCTACTAAAGATGAATCTCTATTCATAGCTGAGGAATGAAGTTTCTCACATCTGAAGTAGTATACTTAGAGTGATTTAGATGATGATGAAGATGAGGTAGACTATGAGACTGTATTGATGAATTCTCTTAAAGAATTAAAGATTGAGATGAAGATCAATAAGAATATTAAATCTAAACTCAAGGACTATGAGGAGCAATTTAGTGTCTTTGAGGTAAGATTGGTTGAATACTATAGGGGTTATGAAGTTGCTATCATGTTTCTTAACTCTAAGTTGGAATATATGTCTAAAAGAAGAATAATGATCAAGGTATGCTTGTGAGATTATATATTTGAAAGATGAGTTAGAGAAGTCTCCAAGAAGGTGAAGTCATTATGAGATTTGAAAAGATATCAAGCAATCTAAATAATATTATTAGTGGTCAAAATCATTTTACTGATAGAACTAGTCTTGGATATGAATAAGAATAAAATAATGTAACTCAAGACAAGATGAAGACTAATGTGAACAAATACAATAATACTCTAAAAATAAATCATCAGATAAAGAATGAATATGATGGTAGAATGAAGACAAGTTAGATTAGATATAAAAATGTGATGAGGTATGCAAGATTTAATGGTTACTATTACACATGTAATTAATTTGGGCATAGAGCTATAGAATGTAAGAGACTTGTTAAAAATGAGTTTGCATGAGACTATGATGGGGGTCATCAGTAAAAAATAGTGAGAAAAATTAAGTGATTTAATTATCTTGATGTCAGACACTTTGCAAACCATTGTCCACATAAGATCAGACAAGGTGAGTTCTTTTCAAAAATGGGAGGTTGTTTTGTTTGTCATGACAAAGGACATATTTCAAGTTTTTGTCTAAACACGATAAGACAAACTATGTTTCCATGAAGGAGTATGGTGTGCTATAATTGTAAACAGAGAGGTCACATTGTTAGGTTATACAAGCAAAGGTATACAAGTCAAAATGAGTTCAATCAGTCTCTTATAGTGAAAGGAAGAAATTAAATTAACACATGGAAGCCAAAGGTGGTAAGTATGAGTCATAATGAGACTGTAGGTCTAAGTAATCTATTTGCTATGGTGGAGAATGATTTATAAGTTGAAGAGTGCCTAAGGCTCTAATTATCTACTCATGTTGAGAGTGAAGAGACCAAGTTGAAAGAGAAGACCAAGGTGATGTTTGAAGCTAGTCTTGAGGTATGTATGGATCCAAGTGAATGCCCTACTATTGTTGAGCATATTTCATGCAAAGAACATTAATTGTTTGTTCTTAGTGATAAGGTTCCAAACTACAAGATGGATTATTTAAATGAAAAGGTATGTCATGAGTCTTTATTTTCTCCATGTATTTTCAATCCTATTATAGAAAAAAGGATAATGTTGTATTGGTTCATCATGTTAATTCTCTTAATCATAAGAATAATAAGAACTATAAGTATCAGATGACCAAGGAAGAGATGGAATAAGAGGAGTTGTGGGAAACTCCTAGTTTCACATCATGGTATACCATTGTGTTGTAGAGGAGGTCTCTATCTATTATTATTAAGAGAATCCTTTTAGTAGAGAAGAAATTTTGTGTGCTCAATATGATAATACCAATCATAAAAATTCCTTAGTTAAGGGGGGTGACAAGTTCATGGGCTTGCTCTAGAGATTTGTGAAGGAGCTATTATGCAGGGTCAAAATGGGTATATCTAGATGGAATAATGAGATTAATGAAATGTCAAGAATATTTTCATGTTCAAAAGGGTCTATACACTTATGTTTTATTTGATTTAGGTGCTTTTGTGGTTTGAAGGTATGTTTGTGCTCATTGAAGATTTTTGAGTGCTCTTAGTTTTATCAATTTTTAGCTTAAGGGCAATCATGCCTAAAATGGGTTATAATAAATTAAGGATACCAAAGTTTTTAAGGCTCAAATATTGGTACATAAGTGTGTGTTGAGTGTCTCCATGTGTGAAAGAATTTTTAGAGGTGTGTGTTGACCAAAACAAGTTTTATTGACCTTGTTTGTTTCAAGTTTTTAAGGTTTTCATTTGTGATAGAAAAGTGGTTTGACTTATGAATTGAGGTATTAAAATTATTAATAGGTTTAATGGACCAAATGGGTTGTAAAATCAATCTTCACAAATATTTGAAGCTTTGTGGTTCTCAAGCTATTCATGTTTTAATCAAAATGGAGGCATAATTGGCAAGTTGGTTTGTGAAGGAAGTATGTTGTGGATATTGATTTAGGTGTTTAATTTTGGTGTGATTTAAGGATCATATGAGAGTGATCCAAAAACTAAGATTCAAGTCTTGAAAATGTGTCTACTAAAAATTATTGGCTCTTCAAGTTCAAGGTAGGGCTACAAGAAGACTAGACAGGCCTAATGTGAAGAAGAGTGCCTATTTTGATAAATTTATTCAAAATAACAAAGTATGTTTGTTTCAAGGATAGTTATCATGTTGTTTGAGAAAATTTTTCTTATTTGGTGAGTGGCATGAAGTTTTATTGGTGGTCCTTGTGGTAGCATGTGTGGTGGTTCTTCATAATGTGTGGAGATCTGAAGATGATCAGAAGGTGGAATTGATTAGAATTCTTAGGGTGAATCCCTCTTGGATGTTTCTTGATATGTTGCATCAGATTTATATGGTTTTTTGTGTTATTTATTCATTAACTATAGTTCTTTTTTGAAGAGAGTGTTGGTATGGAGTAGGAGGAAGTTTTTCAATCTAAGAAAAGTTAGTCTCAAGGTAAGGGGAGTTTGTATCATCTTTGTAAGGTGTTCCTTTCCTATTTATGGTCTTTTTAGGTCCTTAGGACCAGTTTTTCCCACTTTGTCAATGTGTCAAAGGGGAGAAAGTTATTATTGTGAGAGTACTTGAAGAGAGAAAAGGTAGGTGAGCTATATATGATTGTTGTTGACATTAATGAAAAAGGGGGAGATTGTTGGAGAGTTATCAATGATGTCATGATGATGTCTTGAAATTATCCATGTGATTTGATGAAGTAACTTGATAGTATATGTGAAAATGATAAAATGTGCAATACATTTGTCCTAGTTGGCTTGGTTGATCTTCTATGTTGGCATAGTTAGAGATGTTGAAGGATGAGTATGGAATATTAAGCATATAAGATTTGAGTGATTAAATGCATGAGTTTATTTAATTAGGATTATCATTATTGTCATTTAGATAGTTTGGGTATATTAGCAAAAAATATGAGTAGGTAGTTTGATGACATCACCATTTCAATGTGTGGATGAGTCAAGAGGAAATGACCACATGGGTTTGTTTAGTGTTGTTCATATTTCTTATATGATAGATATTAGGTCATGAAACTAAGTGAATAAAAGTTATGTAAGTGAAAATTTAGGCTTTAGGGAATTTTGAGAGTGTTTTCCCATACTTGGCTAAATTTGCATGAGGCAAGAAATTGCCAAGTAAGCATTTTGATAATAGCATATCTCACACGTGTGGATGTTTTAGAAGAAGGTGATCATATGGGTTTATTAAATTTTGTAAATAGTTAAGTTTCAAGAATTGTTAGGTCACGTGACAAAGTGTGTCAAAATATATGCATGTTCAAAGTTGGCCTTCCAAGAAAGATCTAAGCATAGTTGGCCTTGTGATATAATATTTTGAGAAGGCATTTTAACGGAAATATATCTCACATGTGTAAGGGTATTAGGAGTAATTTATCACATGGTTGGATTATCCTATGTAAGGAGATCATATGTTCCAAATTTGAGAACATGGGAGTGGGTAAGGTAAAAGATATGACTATGCAAAGTTGGCCTTCAAGGTAGATAAGCAAGGTTCCCATAGTCAAATTTGCATAAGTTAAAGTTCGAGCAACATCGACAGAGCATGTTGCTCCAAGAAGTTAAGAAGTAATATAAGGATAGGTACATGATTTTTAACACTAATAAAAAATAAATTTATAATGGTGAACAAGTATTAATATAGATTAATTGAATGGTGAGTGCTATAAGATAAATATCTAGCTGATTCGTAGAGATTGATAGTGTGTATTTTAGTCAATTTTACAAGGGTGCACAAGATGAGGTCAAAGTAATTGAGGTTTAAAATTTTATAATTAGCACCTATGCATTAAATTTTTAAAAATCTTTATGGTCTAAGAATTATCCAAAGCTGAGAGGACACAAGATGTGAGCATAGTGTTTAAAGTTTAACTGTGATTGTTTACATTTGAATTTAACAAAGAGAGAAACTAGTCTATGGTTTTTGGACCATATCTTTTTATCAAGGATGAATTAATTCATGGTGTAAAACTTAAAGTGGTAGAAGATTCTAGGTTACATCTATAAATATGGATTTTAAGATTTGACAGTGTGTGGAGACAAAGATATTGATCTCTAAAGATGATTGTGTGTTCATGCATGTTCTACAAGTAACCCGAGAAGGGTATTTGAGCTGATTTTGATGTTGTTTCAATATATCATGATGAATTAGATACATGGGAGTGTTTTATACTACATAAAGATACTATTTTTGCATTAATAAATTTTTACCAATCATATACAATATAGACAAGGGTTTTTAAGTTGACTATGTATTCATTCATGGTGACTATGTGCATAGAATGTTATTTAAGAAAATAATGCTTAAGCATAAGGGTGCTATGTTGGTTATTAACACTTAAGGGATACCTATGGATAATTTTAAGTGGTTGCATTAATTTTAAGTGGTCCTATGTTCTTATTTTGTTCAATGATATGATAAATGGGTGAATAGGTCTCCACGAGACCTATAAGAGCTACAAGGGCCTTATTGAAAGGTGTAACTACTTAAGGGTGATCCATAGATGTTATGGAAAACTTATGAAGTCTATTTTTAAGATGTGTATTGATGTGAGAGATTAATTAAGGAATAATTCATGACTAATGGTTGACCAAGGTAGTGATTACCATGTTTGCTCTATATATAGTGAAACCAAATGTCTTAGTTTCTAGACATGGGATAGTTTTGAGAGAGGATTGTGTGTGTGATTTATGGAGATAAGTAGGGGCGAATATTCCTATGGATGAGTTGAATATTATAATAAATTTAGGAATATTTTCATGACCTATAGGTCATAATTTTGTTGTCAAAATAGTGCTCTTGCAAATTGAGTATGAGTGAAGGTAAAGAGTGATAATCAGAGGTCCATCATCAGGTGTTAAAGACATCAATTCAAAGGTGGATGTGTTCATAGGTGTTATTGTGGAAAATCAGCATCAAAGATGGTTATAGCCTCCTTGCAAGGTGAAACTTTCTAAAATTTTATTTGTTATTGTAGCTCAACTAGATAAGATGTTATATTACCTTGTGGGATTATAGTCTCACTAAATAG
Organism: Torreya grandis; assembly: GCA_037957365.1. NCBI lineage: Eukaryota > Viridiplantae > Streptophyta > Pinopsida > Cupressales > Taxaceae > Torreya > Torreya grandis. The sequence continues at coordinate 2,637,076 of JARHVA010000699.1, read as the reverse complement.
GGATTGTGGTTCCTTGATCAATTGTGTCTGGTCTAAATTGGTTCTTATTATTATAAGATATTAGCCCAATTTTAGGTTCTAATGGGTTTTATCCTCCAAGAGGGTTTCCCACATATACCATATGTTATGTGATTGATCTTGCATTGTCTCTCTTTCTCTTTGTTATGAATGATGTGTATACTTCATGAATGCTTGTGGTAACTGGTTAAGTGTTTGTAAAGATCAGAATTAAAGTTGGATTATTTGAGTTCACTTATTTATGCCCCATATCAATGATTTTACTCTAACAAAACATATTTTAATTATATGTTTAGTAATATTAAGTATGATTTTAAATATGTGACATGTTCTTGAGCAATTATATCACTATCATGTATATAACTAGAAGATATTCTTTTAGTTTCTAGGAATATTTTAAAGGTATCCTAAACATTTATTATAATCTCTCCTTAGTAGGATTCAACCATTAGTGAGAGTATTGGATGTAAATTAGGATCTTATATATAAGATGGTGTACCGAGATGAATTATACAAAATCTTTTTTCGAGTTTTTATGAATGTATAATGGTTGGATTAATAATAAAATAGATTTAGATGTAAGAATTTTGAGGGGATTGAGGATCTAATATGTTTTAAAAATATAATTATTATCTTAACTCTTTTAAAATATTAAAAGAATTTTTTTTGAGAATTTTTTTAGCATATATAATTAAATATGGGTAATGTGTAAAGGAGATTGTGAGTTTTTTTTTAAAATATAAAATTATTTAGTTTTCTATCCTTATGGGGCCTTCCTTCTAGTGATAGCCTTCTTTTAATACATTTTTATGCACATGTTATAGTATATAACATTTATTTTACCCTTTTAATTTAGGATTGAGTGTTTTTTATTATTATTCACTAGTTATAGGTGGTGGTTTTCAAAATATTTATTTTGGTGAAATAGATTTCAAAATCATACCATTTAAAACATTTTAAGAGTCCATAATAATAATTTTTAGCCTCCAATATTATCGAATAGCTAAAATAAATGATTATTTAACAATGTATCTAGCCAACTATATTATAAGTTTAGGATTAAGTTTAATAAATAAATTATAACTAAGAGAGAAGGGTAGATCATAAAAGTTAGTTAAATGAGAATTCAATTCATCATTACTAACTATTAAACAATGAAGATAATCAATTCATCTCTACTAACTAATGTAAAAAATATGCCATACTTCATCTTTATTATTTATAAAAGAAATTAAAAACAAGGGGGTAAATAATAAATCTAAAGCCACCTTGAATGATAAGTAATAAAATGTAAATCTTTTAAAGAAGGTGTAGGAGGGAAATATTCAAGAATATTTGAATACTCTAGCCAAAAATAAAGAGGTGGAACTTTCAACTAAAACTAGAATTAAAGGAACTCATGCTATTAAGAGTGAGGTGGAACATTAAAATAAAGTTCCAAGAAAAATAATAAAGCATTACCTTAAAAAATAGTAAATAATAAAGACAACACCAAGGTTTGTGCAATAGTTACACCAACCTTGCTTTTGTCATTATTATTTACTATTTTTAAGGTAATGCCTTATTATGTTTCTTGGACCTTTATTTTAATCTTCCAGCTCACTCTTCCTAGCATGCGTGCGTTTACTTTTACTTTTGGTTGAAACTTACACCTCTTTCTTCTTGGCTAGAGTATTCAAAATTCTGTAACATTTCCCCCTTCCATCTTCTTTAAAATATTGGCATTTTATTACTTATAATTCAATGTGGCTTTAGATTTCTTATTTTATTCCTTATCATTCAAGGTGGATTTGTATTTATTATTTACCCCCTTGTTTTTAATTTCCTCTATAAATAATGATCTTTTAACATGCTGAGCTTTCCCCACCCCTCTGCCTCACATAATGACTCCCTCATTCTAGATGAATGCCAACTAATTCTTCATTTCATTTATTTACTCCATATCATTACAATTTTTTTTTATAAAAATTTTGGACTCCATATTTTCAATTTTCTCCTCACATTCTAAGGCTTTTATATTCCTAGCCATGGGAAATTCAATGCTTTCCTCTATCCTCTCAATCTCTTTCTATTTCATCTTATCTCTCTCTTTTTCTTCCTTGGGATACTCTAGAGTTTTACTTTATTCAAACACATCATACTTAGGCTTATTTTCCTTATCTTACAACAATTTTTTTACCTTTCCTTATTTTATTATCCTCTAGAGTGTAGTGGTCCTTTCATAAGAATCCTCCTCTTGGGTCTCTTATGTCTAGTATATGGGATCTTGTGAATCCTCCTCCTAGGTCTTCATGAACTGTTAAAAAATTCATTCCATTTCATCCTCCCAAATATACAATTTAAAATTTTAAACAACATATTTTACTAACAATATTCTACCAATTTTAATAATAATAAAGATAACACCTTCATGGATGATATCAGTGGTTGAATTCAACTAGTATGAGATGACAAAGTTCTCCAGTTACCTCAAAATAAAATATGGAAAAATAATTTTATGACCTTTGAAATTATTCATCAAAAGTAAATGATGAGACTATATGATGCTATACGTACCCTCCAAAGGTATATACTTCATGATATGTGATCAAATTTTATACCAAATCCCTAGTAAATCTATTTTGAGGTACCCTTTATTTTTGGTCTCAATTGCCTCTCAGTATTGAATAAAATTTTCATTAATTATTACTTACACCTCTTTCCTTAAACACCTTTTATCCTCCATATTCATTCCTCTTTTCTTCTCCAATAACGTTCTTATTAATATTAATCCATTTTCACCTCATTCCCAGCACTCTCTTTCCCCATCCCCTAGTAAAATATTTTGAAATAGAAGGTTTAAGGCCAACTACCCTCAACATGAAACTCGTAAGTCATCCAATGATAATCTTATACTATATGGTTAAGTATTATTTATCTATGTGGAATAGATTAGTTCAAACCATGACACAACACTTGTGTGAAATAAATAACTAAATTAAATTATACTAAACACTACCCTAAAATTTAAAATTGACAACTAATAGAGAGATAACTCTATGTTCACTCTATACCAAGTCCCCATGAAATTATCACTTAATCGCACTCTACATTCCAAGAATTAAAAAGAAATACAAAATTGACTTCAAGACTTATCACATAAATGAAATTCTATAGTCACAAAGGTTAAATTACTTACTTTACATTTATTACTATCACATAGAGTGTATAAGCCTCATCCACTTGAGCAATTGTAAGTATAATATTTATTTATAAATTTACTTTCTATTTATTACTATCACCTAGAGTACATATACCTCATCCACTTAAGAAATTATATGTATATTCTTTATTTATAAATTTATTTTTTTATCTAACACTATTTTTAAAATTTATATATAGCATCACTCAAGTACTCATCCAAACCATTAAATTTATTGACCTTTTTCACAGCATAATTGAGAAACATTATTGACCATTAGTTTTAGCCTCTAATGGTTGTAGATACACTTGAAAAATTTCTTGGGTTCTATTTATTATTCTTTTTGTATCTCCAATATTAATCACCAATTTTTACAAATTAATATCTACCTCTAAAGTCTACTAAACATTGTTTTTGAATTTGACATATACTATATTTGGGATGATAATGGTATCAATGTATTTAGCATAATAATAATCATACTTGATTATTATCTACCAATTTTAGAGAGTTAGTTTACTCTTCCTTTTCTTAATTAAGATAAAATCATGTTATTTATTCTCTAAACAATAATTTATAATTTCCTAATAACTACCCTCTTAAATTTGCATGTGGATTTATCAAACTTCATTTTGATTCTAATATTATAATTCATGATCAATTATGTCATTTGATTATAATCTAGTAGTATAATTTGTATCCAAATTTATTTTATTCTCCCTTACATGGGCATAAGAATCACATTGGTCATGGGTAATCGATTCAAAAAATACTTTCGAAATTAATTATATTCATATAGGTATGAAAATGGAAGGCACTGTGACTTGGATAAAAATTAAAGTATTGGAGGTGGTGGTAGTAATTTTAGATCAAGATGAAGATGATGGAGTGATGTTTATGATATCAAATGTAAGTGGCATAGAGGTGGATTAGACCAACATATTAATCATTATGGTTATTTTATTTAAAGTTGACATAAAGGTTTTAAACATAGTTATAAATGTGTACATTAGTGGGGCTAACCAAAAAATGGGGGTAATTGAAAATTCACCTAATAACATTATGGAAGTGTCAAAAATAATAGAAACTAAGGTTGTTGATGGTTATTATGGAATGGTAAATCCTATTTTTAGTTTCTAACACCATATGTGATGCTATGGAAAAAAAATATTTGAGTTATGGAGAAAAAAATTAGTCACTTATAAAAGTGGAAACTTGTGGACATGTGAAAATTGTTGATATTTGGTATGCATATGCAATATAAAAACCTATGATACTTTTAAAACTTGAAAATTTCTTAAACACATGGAACATTTCCAAATATAATACTTAAAACATTTGAGACAAAAAAATTATATAAACTTCCAAAACCATTTTGGTAACTTGCAAAACCTATAATACTAGAAACACTTGAAATGGGAATAACTTTATATGATTCAACATGAATGGCACAGTTGAAGCAATAGACATGCCACTATATCTTGTAATACTTACATAATTTAGGGTAAATGAAATAATTGAGACATTTAGAATAAAATATAAAAATTACAAGATTGATTCAATAGATAAAATTTAAAAAATTGTATGGAAATTTGATGGTTTGGAAATCAAGGGGATTTGGAACATTAATATAAATTGCATTATATTAGAAATAATTTGCACATATAAAAATGAGGATTGAAAACAGTCAGGTGGGTTAGATAATATATCTATTCTTACGTATATTAATGAGATTAATTGATAAATTTATGGTGAATTAATGTAATAAAACATTCTTAACAGTTTCTACATTAAGGTTGAGATAGTTTTATAGGAATCCATAGATTTTTCTTCATTTAACTCTACATCTACTACATCATTGTGAGAATATTTTTTTTATTGATGAATCAAGTGGTTAAACATCAAAATATTATTCCTTTATCTTATTAGTCATAGCCCTATGTTTCAATGGGTTAAATATGATATAAATCATGTGGATCCTTGGTACATACATTATAGAATGATATTTCCATGTTAAGCCTAAAAATTATTCACAATATCGATATGTGGATCCAGTAAATTTTAAATTCTCTCTAAAATTTGGTAAAAAATTATATCCATTTTAAAAATTAGATCAACCTTGATATTGATGATAAATAAATTATCCTAACTATAGTGGCATAAGAGGATACATAAAAAATTCCTACTTTCTAGATCCTCTTATGCCACTATTATTGAGATTTGATTAAGCACATAATAAGGGATTTTATTTTTCTCCTCCATGATTATTTTGAGCCTCAATATAGTGTATTTTCATGATACCATAAACTCTAATATCATTAATTTTCTTTCTTATATGTAAATAATGTTGAGGAATTCTTATTCATTTATATAATGATAGAGCAAAGGGTAAAATACATTGAAAATATTCTTGATGTGCTCTTAATATTTTTAAATATATATATTTTAATTTTATGGGGTAAAAATAAAGTTTTACATGAACCTAAAACTACATGTTCAATAAGAAATAACAAACTAATAAAAATAATCTAAATAGTACCAAGTCACACCAGTCAACTAGACACCAAACTTCAGTGAAATTTTAGCAAAAAATAGGACTCGAGAACAACTAGACTTAAAAAACTAAGACATGTATACTATATTTATTCAGAAGGTGAATCTTTCTTATTGCTACTAATTTTCTTCTTGTCACCACTAGACATTCCTCTTTTATGGGTGTTATGGCCTTTTACAAAAATTTGTTTTTGCTCTGTCATCCTTTTTTCCTTCTTAGATCTTGATTTCTCTTTCTTATTAGGGGAGCTTCAAGAGGTGAGAATGATTATTTCCTTTCCTATTTTGATATGGTGTCCTCTAACATAGGCTTATTTCCTTCCACCATCTTTAGATTGCCTAAAACCTCCCTCAATCCATACACTTCCTACTTTAGGATATTTCATGGATCCATTAATGGGACCAATTGCCTTCCCATTCTAAACAATTTTTTGGGAAAGTCTAACAGTTTATACATAATCCCATCAAGTAAGTGTGTCATTTCACTACCTTCATTACTCCTTAAAACTTACACCATTTTCATTTCATAAATTTTTAAATTAGGGTTTTCGATACCCCAGGGGAACTCTAGGCTTTTATGAACCATTCTTGTAAACAATATTTTCTTGGGTTAGAGAGTCATGAGACTTCATTTTTTTATTGTTGTTTTCTCAAGGGTGAGGATTAGAGAATAAGAAGGGGGAAGTAGATGACTCTTCCTCCCAATATTTATCCAAGTTATATGAGGCCTCCCTAAATAAGTTTTCCTTGCTATGTTACCCTAGGTGTATCTCAATACTCCTCATTCGTTTCCCTTTATTGGTTAGGAGGAAAATTAACCCTTAGTGAATTAGGTTAGAGGAGGGCTTATCTTTGAAAGATAAAATATAAAATTAAATTGACATATTGAGATAATAGGGGAGGCATATGTGGTGACCCTTAAAGTTGTTTATAATAAGAAAATGATATTAAAATATGTGAATTAAATCTCTCATTACCTAAAGGAAAATGTCTAGCCACCTCCTTGGAAGGTTAAATCTAGGAAACCCCCTCTTGTCAGTTTGGAACATTGATTCCATTTCAAAAAATGTCTACTTAACTCCTAATTAATAATATTATCCTTGAAGGCTTTTGTTCCCTAATAGACATGCAACTTCCCCAACCAAATTGTTAATGATGTTGACCCTGATGACTCTAAAAGTGACTTGTTATTGTTTTCATCCCTGTATGATGTTACCACTCAAGTAAATAACCATTGTCAAATTTAACAAAATAAAAACATGAGTTAAATAGGTATGATAACATGTATAAATTATACCATTACTCTATACCTAAACCTAGTTGGCCAAATTGATCATAATAATCTCTCCTATTGTGTGAATCACATTAGATATGAGAATTATGGATAGTAAGGGTATCTAATATCCATTTATATGATCAATTTAATAAGCCAAATGTATTTTTTTAGGTAAAAACATTTGAATTCTCACTCCTAGTACAAAATTAATTATTATTTAATAATCAAAGTTATTTGTTAGTCCATTTTAATGAATCTTCTAAATAATCTTTTAAAATGTTTAAAATGTTAGGATTTTCATCCCTTTTTAAGATCTCAATCATTTTTTAAGGCTTTGGAAAATTATCAAAATCCAAAAACACTACCCTAGAAAATAGTATATTATGTTTCCCTTTGGTAAATTCATATTTCCACCCCTAATAATAAATTTAATGAAACCATACTTCTATGTGTGGGGGGGATGGGATGGGTGGGAAAACCTTTAGCTTTACAGTTGATCTATGTAGTCTTACATTTTATATTAACATTAGATATTATTTATAAGTCTCATAGGCTTGAGTGGTTTGATGTGTAATTAATGGAGTTGTGATTTTATAAAAAAATTTAGATTGGATTATAACTTTATGGTGACACAATCCCATGAGAAAATGTTTTATCCCCAAACTCTTGATATGAACACGACAAGGAAGCTTTAAGCTTTTATTTAGGATCCACATTTGTATCACCATGATTGATAACTATTTTTCAATTTTTTTTTAACTTTGTGAATTTTATTAACTCGTGAATATCATACACTTAAATTGTTTCTTTAACTCATTTTTAAAAAATCACTATGTGACCTTATGTTATAATTAACAACAATAAAGAGTAATAAATGAGGTTATTATTTATATTAGGGTAAACCCATCATTAATAATTGCTATGGGTACCAATCCTAGAAATATTAAGAGGTCCATGTCTACCCTTAGTCATAAATAGCTAACTAGGATTACAAAAATGGCACTATAGAAAGATGCATTAGGAATATTGGGTCACCTCCTAGCCAAAAATAGCCAATGAATAGTAAAATGAGGACCCAACCAAAGGATGTATCTATAGTAAAAGACCAATAGGGCCAAATAAGGTGGAAGTAAAAGTCCAATAGGGCTAAATAGCCAATTATAAACCACCTTGGGCATAAATGGTCCAAGTTCCCATGAAACACACCAAAAACTAGTAAAGCTTCCAAGTCATAAGGGGGCCGATGTCCCTAAAATAAATTTTCAACAAAAGGGAATTTAGAGGGATCTAAGATATGCCTAAAAAATCATTAACAAAGTAAAAATATCAACATAGTCCCCAAAGGACCCAAACCCAAAATGAGTATTCAAAACCAAATTTTAAATTAAAATAACCAAATGAGTCCTAAGCCAAAGTGTCAACTCAAGAACAAATTAAAACATCATCATATCAATCAAACTAATAGCCACCATAAAAATGAGTACGACCAAGAACAAAATCAATGGACAAGACCAATGGCCAAAACCAAGTCAAAATTATCCTAATGGCTATAATGAGATAGTCATTATTTATAAATCCAAGCCAACATCTTGATCACAATGAGAACAATCTATCATGATTTGTCTTTTTACATATAAAATTGGCAATACATGTCTAAAATCCACCTAGATAATGAATCTATTGAAATCCCCTTCATCCTTATCCCAAGCATCTAGGTTTGATTCTCATTTAGATAGTTGATTAAGATAGTGTCCAATGGTTTACCATCAAAATAAGATCTTAATTTTTTGGGTGTGTTTAAATAACTATGACCTTAAATTGCATCATAGTTATGGCCTTAGCTAGTTGACCATCTCCTAATTTATGGATTTTTACTAGACCACTAGACAATAAATTTCTTGAGGATACACATTCCCTTTAAGAAATGATCACCATTCCCCTCTGAAATTGTCTTGACCTCCATCCCAAATGATTACAAGAGATCAATCCATAAATTATGTTCTCTTTCCATCCCTTCCTTGCAATAGGGATCACACCAAATAGGATCATTCTCAACAAGGATGTGAAGAAAAGGTAAACTAAAAAAACATTCGTCATCGATATACCCACTCCCTTCCTTCATGTTTTTGAAAAGGCAACTAAAAAGAAAGGGTAATAAAGAAGTGTAGAATAGATCAACTAAAAAGAAACATCCCAAAATTCATAGTGGTGATCCCCAACATAGATGTTATTAGTAATAAAACATAAGCTTATTTGAAAGGACCTGATTAGTCCCTAATATGTTCACAAGGAGATTGAGACCCTAGTAAATTAATTCCAAGTTAGGAAAACCAAGATAAGACAACTTGATCTAAGTACCTCAAGTTGATGGGTGATTATAAAATTATAACTTGGCAATGCCTAGGTCCTAAATCAAACCTTCCTTCCCATATTTATGATGATGGGAACCACACAATGAATTGAGATCCCCAGTCCACTTAGGTTGAGGAGGTTTATCCCATCATAATAGACTAAGATTCCTAAACTAAGAGATTAAGACCTCTGTGAAATCATCCACACCAATATTTTCAATTTTTATATCCTTATTTAGAGTAAGAGACCCCTGCTAAGATTATTCCTTGCCTACCTCACCTTTCACAAGAAGAAACACCTTATATTCCTTATCTTTGCATGTCTTTATGGATTATGGTGAATTTAACTTTGAGTCATCCTTAGTAGCCTCTCTCATGACCAGCTTCAATTATTTCTTAGTGCCTCTTTTAAACCCTATTTAGGAACATTTCTTGCATTGTCATAAAACTTGATAAACTAGATTGCATGAATATGTGCTTCTTTTTAAATTGTTTCCCTATCCACTTCAATAAGAAGTAAAGTATTAAAGGTCCACACCATTTTTAATAAATTAGGTTATTGTTATTTATAAATAAATGTGAAATAATAGATATTGTTAATAAAATATTATTAATCAAATTTAAATTCAAAGTGAGGGGTCAATATGTGCCAATTTACTTAAGTTTATTTTTCATGCATTTAAGGATAATGATGTCATACTCTATGATTTGTGACCTAGTTATTTGTTAACCACTTTGTATTTTAGTTGTGTGTAATGTTTAATAAATGTGGTCCATGTTTCACACTCCCACATTACCATGATTTTTGGTGTTTAACTGATTTAATTTTATGGTTTTAAATTTTTTGGATGCAATGACTTATTAAATCATGTTCATATTCTATCACATCAAACCTCTACTTGGTGAAATTTTTCTCTTTGTTTTTATGTATGACTAATTAAATCAATTAAATTGTTTTGATATAGAATAATATTTTATCTTTTTTACCATTTAGGTCATCATAGATCACAATCTCATGATCAGTTTTTAATACCCTTCCTAGATATGTTAGTTATTTCTTATCAATGTTGCATAAGTGTTGGTCATATTAAATCGATCATGTTATTATGAATATTTTTATGTGTTATAAATTGTAGGATTTAATATTTAGTATCTTCAAGTTGTCCTATCATGAGGTATTAGTCTTAACCTTGACAATTTTACTATCTTTAATCATAGAACTATGCAGTTATATATCTTAAGAGTTTTCATGTTTCTCAATCAACTTGTTGTGGGATTTTAGTCTTGACCTAATTTTGATGAATTTATGAGATCTATACATTCTTAAATTCTTATAAAATTTTAATATAATTCATGACATAATAAATAAACATGGATATTATATTATAATATCTTCTTATTAATTAACTTTGGTAGTTTGCCTAAGAAGCTACTTCATATGTTGTCTTCTTATCTTGCATCTTTGTATTGATTGTTGTAGTGGATGGGCATGAATTTAAAGAGTTAAATATCATTGATTTAATTTTTTTATGCACATTTTAATGTGGATATATTTTCATATTTAAAATTAGAGATCACCCTATGTGGATGACTGGTTGACAAGTTGTGTTTAAATTTGTGGAGGGAAAGTAAAACTATAATAATCTATCTTACCATATATTTAAATAATTTACTATTGATTCATATTTAGGTCTATGATAAGATAAATATTCTATTTTAATTATGTATATATGCATGCATGTGTGTGTGTGTGTGTACGTAGGCACACATATAAATTAAGACATTTATTAATACCCATTCAAATATAATATTTTATTATATTATTAGTAATTTGGAGTTTAGTTTTTCTTATTTACATTAATAATTACTATAATAAGTGGAGAATATTATTTTTGAAAAACCAAAATTGAATGATTAGTATCATTTGAAGAGGCCTAATTAAAAATCTTGGTGGTAAAGCAAATAATTTTTAGGAGTGGGGAAGAATTTTAAAGAATGAATTAAATTCAAGAAAGAATGTTCTTGGGAAGAGAAACCTAGTTAATGTATTTTGGGAAGACCACAAGTTAAGTGAGGAACCCAATACTTTACCAAGGAAAATGTGTCATTTATGCAATAGATAGGAACACCAAGTAGTGTGGAATAAGGGAAAGGAGGTAACCTTAATTAAAAATAAGTATAATGAATTTTTACCAAGAAAATGATGAGCCTTTTTAATCTCTATTTTATTATTATAGTAATGAATAACTTGGTTTATTTTTTATTTTTTTATCTTGATTTTTTATAGTGTTCAAAATAGCCCAATAATATTTTTTTATTACAATTAGTTGTTTTTAACTAATTACAAAGTTTGGTATTTGGTTCTTAGATAGATCTTTACAAAATTCTAAATGAAGAGGTCTTCAATAAATTGGTTTCTATATTCTTTGGTATCAACATTTTTTAATGTTAAATTTAAAATAATAATTTTTATATAAAATAATACCTTAGGACTTTCAATTAGAATAAAAATGAATTTTTATTCATCCCTGTTAATGACATTTTATAGGTGTTATATGACACTCACCTTGGAGTATATTTTGTCATGTCTCCTAACAAAGGAATGCCCCTTGAAATCTGAGGCATCATCCCATAATGTGAGAATTATATGAAAATTTGAATTATTTAGGTAGTCACCATTAAATCTATGAGAAAAATTATGTTTTATTTCATTATACAGTTCCATATAGTTAGATATAGCTATTTTTTAATCATATTGACATTGATTGTTTAATTTGTTAACTAGAGAGTCATGGGTATGAATATGGGCTGGAAGCTTGATAAGTGGTGTTTTTAGTGTTCCTTTTCTTTAAATCTCAAATTTAGTTATAAATAAAATGGTATTATAAGCCTTTCTTATCTCCATACTTGTACATAAACTTTGGATATTACATCAGCTACATGCATTGGAAGTTGTGTTATTTGCAATAAAATTATTATAAAGCTTATGCTATGACTATTTTAGTTGTGTGTCTTTCTCATTTTGTCAATCATATATATAATATTATGTATGTTACACCATTATTTCTTGATGAATCATATGTTTATTTACTCATATGTTATTTCATTCTTAGTTTACAAACCATAAAGATAAGAAAAGATAAATTTGAGCAAACAAAACAAGACAAAGTTCATCTATAAAAGAATGCTCATGCATCATGATTCATTAAATACACTTCCTTGTTAGATAATTAACCATGTTTGGCTTCACTATAGGTTTATATACTTATCATAAATCTTATTTTATATGTGCATTTATTGTATTTATAAATTCACTTTAAATTAGCCTTTTGAGGTACCACTCACCTCTATAGTCCTCTTATTGGAATCAGAGTTACTTACACAAGTAACATCTTAGCCCATTTGTCACACACATCTTATTCATTTTTAAAAGGATTAGGGATATATGACATATATGCTTAATTTTTACCCTGTAACTTATTTTCTCTCTTAGCTCTATATAAATATCTCTCCTCTCCCATTCTTCCCAACACATAACATTCATGTTGTCCACTCTTGTTCTTGAATCCTTAATGATATCTTGGCCAAATTCCATTATTATCCTAGCTTCTTCATGATATTTTAATTGGGCAATCATTTTTTTCAATATTTTAATACTAATGTGGATTTTTTCTTAGTTTGATGGTTTCCCCACTTGTCAAATATCTGACCACTTTGTGGTTTGCTCACTTTATCAAAGTAACATTATTCCATTGCTTATTTTCAATGTTATTTAATTTAATTATTGGCAAACATTATTTTACGGTATGAGATCCATGGGTTTCTAATGTTGATTCTTTATAATTTTATAGATTTAGAGATGGAAAAGAATATTTTTTTGTCATCAAAGAATTTTTTTCTCACTTTTTAATTTTAAGTTATTTTTTTATCCGTGGCACAATATTATGCCTTATAACATCTTTTTTAGGTTTGTAAAAGTATTTTTTAAAGTATTTTGGTTTCAATATACAAAAATAATAATTTTCATGATTTTTATCATTCTAGTTTTTAACAATTCTAAGATTTTTTTCATTTTCCTTGAGCTATTTTCTGGTAATTAAAGTCTCAAATATTATTAAATTTATTTGTCAAGCATTTTGTTTTAATTATTTATTTAGTTTGTTTGGATTTTTTCTCATATTTCATGGTAATCCTGGTTATATCTTTACTACTATCATTGTTTTCTTCTTCACCTTCTTACCTTTATTAGTATCATTGGTATAGCCTTAATACACTTACAAAGAATAATGTTTCATTTGACATTATTAATCATTTTTTTCCTTCCTAAATATATGCATCTTTTACTTGGAAAGATTTTTTATTTTTATTTTCTTCTTATTTTATCACCTCTTGTTAACTTGATTCACTTTTTTATTATCTATGAATCTTTCTAAATGTGCATTCTTTTATTATCTTGTTACACTTCTTTTTATTATTATTTTTAAGCACCATGTCTGTCTAACTATCTAGTTATATATCTTGCATACTTGTTTGTATTTTTATATGTAATTTTATGTTAATATTTTATTAAATGTGCAATTATTCTCTTTTTTTTGAAATTTTATTTTAAGTGTTCCTTTTCCTATGTTACTCTTGTTTTAAAAAATTCTCCTTAGAATAGTTATTTTTGTTTAAGTTCTGTAATGTAACTATTTTTTTTGGGTAATGTTAAGCGTTTTATTCATTCTCATAATTATGTTTCATTAATAAATTTATGTTGTATTTGCATGTGTGTGTTTTTCTTTACATTTTATATTGCATTTCCTTTTATTATTCTTGGTTTTTTCTCAAGGTGTTCAGTTTTAAACAATTAAGTTTCACTTGGTTATGTTTTCAAATATTATGCTTCATTTATTGTTAATTTCCTTTTACATGAAATTTATATCAATAGGGACAAAGACATGGCATTGTTCATTCTAAATAGAAATATTAAAGCTTTTCATATCATAAAAAAATAAAAAATAAAAAATAAACTTTTCAAAACAAAAATTTCCTTTTTGAATTAGTGTTTTCAAAATTAAATGAGAGTTTTTTTTCCAATTTTTTTAAAAATAAAACAAAATTATTTTAATATACATATTGTTTTCAAAATTATTTAAGAAATTAAAAAACATGGTATCTTAAAGCCTTCAAGCTAGTTTGAATTCCTTTTTTAAGACATATATTGTGTTTTAGTTCACACCAATAGTTATTTATTAACTTTTCAACACAAGTTATTCTTTTCAATTTATGATGAAGAATGAAATTACAGCATTAAAGGTATTTTTTATTATACTTTTCTAATCATCTAATTATGTGTAATGCATATTTTAGCATTTACCTTTTTTTTAAGGATTTACTTTAATATTTTTATAGTGTATTATTCTTACAATTAAAATTGTATTTAAACGCATTTTCTATTAGCACTTAAATAATTTTATATCTCTTTTAGCAAGAATTTTTCTCATATTGAGATTGATTGACTTTTTGGTGTCATGACATTTGCACATTTTATTTGCTAAATAAATGATTACATTGTTTTATTTTTTTATTGATTCCATTTCTCATTATTTTTTGCAAAATGTGGTTCCACGAGTCAAAAATTTTGTAGTTAATGATGTAAGAATTAATTTTTGGAAAAATATATTAAGTTTCTATTTTTAACTGTTAACTTGAATGTCAAACTAAGAATCATTCTTCTATTGAAAAATTTTCACAAAGAAAATTTAAGTGAAATGCACAATCTTGTTGACTCTTTTATCACTTAATTAGCATGTTTTAAAATTACACAAACATGTAATATTGTTTCTTTGCTTCTTGATGAATGTATTGTTTTTCTAAATCTTAGTTGAATGACTAAATAATTGTATGTGCCTTTGTCTTAATGTATTTAATATATGAATTATTTACATATTTTAAGAGTTTTATCTATTATCAATAAATATGAGTATTGATATCAAGCCTAAAATAATTTATGATGATATAATTACTTATTTATGTAGATATTGGTATGGGCAATCATTTATTAATTTCTCTTTATCTCACATATTTATAACTTGAATAAATTGGCAGATTCTAAAATATATTTAGTTGTTATCTTAACATTGACACATTCATTGATTTGATTTTAGTTCATGCTATTGCAAGTGATATGGCCATATGAATGACTAGAAATAAAAGACCTGTAGCTTAATAAAGTTGTTCATTTCATAAATATTGTTATTTTTTAATTCTTTTCTTAGAAAAATGTTTTGTTTTCTTATTTGAAATTGAATGGTTATCTCTTAAATATTCTTACTATTGATGTGACACCTTTATTTTATCTAAACTTGAATGTAATATATCTTCGTCATTAATGTGAAATGTGGATTGGGTGATTATATCTAAATCTGATCATAGTTTAATAATTGAATGATAAGGTATTAATTATAAATGTGTTAGGTATTATCTTGATTCATTAACATAAGAATTATTTAAAAGAACAATATTTGAGTATTTTATATTCTTTCCATGTAACAAATCCTGGTAATATAAATTCTATAAGTGATTGTTTCTTGTTAGCTAAGCATTGTTAATTGAGATTATCTTATGTTAAAAGTTTAGGTAAATTTCTTGGTTTTGTTCTTATTATATTATTAAAGAGTTGTCAAAGTGATTGAGATTAAATTCATAACTAATATGTATTACGTGGAAATCCCATTTGATAGGTTATCATATTTGATCAACCCTTCATTTGTGAAGCCTTTAAGAAAGGCATTATTTTTAAAACATTTTATCCAAATTATGAAAGCAAATGATTGTGATTAATTGCCCTTATATATCGGATCTCACATGTATTATATTGAATACACATTTTGTAATAATGTTTTAGTGTTGATATGGAAGGCTTCATGGTATTAAATACTTATGCTTCAATTTAGTATGCATGTTTGGATAAGGTGTACAACCAAATTTAAATAATTAATTATGAATGTTTAATTCATAAAAAATACTAGTATAATAAATTGAATAAGAACATGTGGTTAAGGTTTATTCTAAGAAGAAAATAATATTATATTATAGATAATAAAATTTAGAATTTTATTGTTCTACAATTATTTGAATTATGCTTACAAGAAAATTTGATAAATACTTTAATGTTTCTTATAATGATGAGCCATAGAGAGTGGATTTAAAATAGTGAAAATTAATTTGAAAATTAAACTTATATAATCATCAAAACCTTGCCATGAAGACACTTCTATTAGCCTCAAATGATAATTACCTTTCCATCATGAACCATCAATATAAACTAGGTTGTAATCAAGTTTTTATGTTTCATAAAATTGGGAGACCAGTTGCTAAACAATTACCTTTCCATCATGATTAATTATGTTCTAATTGTGTTTTATATTTTTTTATCTAGATAAAAAAAAATTGGAATACATATCAAATAAATATATTTATTAGTAATTACATAATTTTGAGAATTTACGCCAATTACTTTAGGTCATGTATTATGAGATCATCATTTAATTATTTTTTTAATCCTTCATGGATTAAATTGTAAAAAAATATCCGTTTTATCTCAAAATTGGTTTGTGAAGTTGATTTGTAATTGACATGAAATAAATATTATGTAGGATTTTTGTCTAAAAATGAATTATGTAACAATATCTCTCTAGATTTAAATTTAACAGAAAACCTGTAATTAAATTTTATGTAGGTGTTCATTATTTTTAGCAAGTGTGTTCCTTTATCAATTTTTTTTCAATTTTTAGTAATGCATAATGTTCACCACAATTTCTAGTGTGGAAAAATAAACAAACATAATGTTTCCATTGAAATAAATTATTCCCATCTTCTCAATTGTTGTAATTATATCATATAAATTTGGTTTTCATAAATATTAATGAGTTTTGATAATTTTACATATTATATTTTAGTTTTGTTCTAAACCTTTTTTATTCAGTTCAAGGGTTGACCAAATTTCTTGCTTGTTAAAGTGTGCTTAACTTTCGATTGAAAGTTTATCTTAGTTCATCAATAAGATGGATAGTTTGTTTCATATGATAAATTTAAGAACTTTTTTATTTTTTATTGTTGTTGAAGTATGTGTGAGTTAAATACTGATAAATGATTGAAAACCTTACTATCTTTCTTTTTGTAAGAATTAAGTGATTAATATTTAAAAAATAAATTTTACATGTAACTGAGTCAAGAATTTTTAGGCATGACACAATTTTAAAAAAAATGATAAATATAAAATATATGGATAAATTATGTATAAAATATATTACAAACT
Source organism: Torreya grandis (assembly GCA_037957365.1). Taxonomy (NCBI): domain Eukaryota; kingdom Viridiplantae; phylum Streptophyta; class Pinopsida; order Cupressales; family Taxaceae; genus Torreya; species Torreya grandis. The sequence goes on along the minus strand of JARHVA010000699.1, from coordinate 2,619,395 downwards.
CCATCACACATATAATTTTAGTTTTAGCCATAAAATCAAGGTAGACACTTGATGCTTATTAACATTAGCATAAAGAATTTGTAAACTTTGAATAAAATAATCACCAACAATATGACAACATGTTATGCATAAGATATAGCTTATATCATGTTTCATTCATCCCTTCCATTTTAATTATTAATCACAAGAATGCATGTGTTATCATCTTATAAAAATTGACCACAAGAAGACACATGCTAATAACTCGTATTGTCTTTATCATGAAGTCACTTTTAGAAGAGTAGGAAGTATTTTATGTTGCAAGGATGTAATGAAATATGGAATGCATTTTATAAATAATTGTGTCCTCCTTTGTGTACATTAAAAACCTTATCCAATGACAAGTATATTTGAATGGAAAGGGCCCCACATACATATAAATTACATTTGTGACATTAGATTTCATTGGTGATGGATTTAGGTTTTTGTAGCATTGGAAATGTTAGAAATAGATTAATAGTGGAAGTGGTAGGGGACAGAAAGGTTGATACCATGTCACAACTATGGGTGGAGGAGAATAATGGAGTGTCACCTTTTAATAATCCTATTTTTTTATTATAGGAAATGTCTTCTAAATCTATGGTGGCATATCATATCTCACCAGATCTAGACAAAAAGGGCATGCACATAGGGGGCTCTATGATGCAGCTAAAAACAATTAAATATTTTAGATATGTGGTGGCTTGTAAAGTGTGTACAATATGGGTTTCTCTAGGGAGACCTAAATGCACTAGTAGAGACCCCATGGTTTTGGAGGTAGGTCATCTATGTACCTCTTATGCAGATGTTGTGGCAAGAAAAAAAGGGTCAAATATTTGGCACCAATAAAAGTGAACCCAATTATTCATTTTGAAATCAAGGATCTAGAATAGATTATAACTATGGAGGAACATCTATATTCCTTTGGAATGTGATTTGAGCAACATTTTGGGCAATAATTCAGGTGATGGTTCTACCCAAATTGGTGGTAAAATTTTTGGGAGCCATAACGTTTGCACCATAGCTTTGTTTGATTCCCTATTTGAACCATTGGAAAGCTAAGAAAAAGGAGAAAGTGATGAGATGGAATAGAGATATGCTCGATGGTTTCTGAGCCCCAAAATACCAATGTAAGTGTCCTAAATTTTAATTTTAAGAGTGTAGTATAAAAATAGTAAGTTTCTAAAAATAGTAATTTTTTGAATTCTCTAATATTGTAAATCATATAAGTCAAACCACTTCATCTCCCTCAATATTGGTGACCTTCCAAATCCTCCTCCTACCTTCAAATTACGTATAAAAATAGATTTATCCCAAAAAGGCAATCAGACATCTCTTCTCAGAGATAGACATATGTTTAGATCTGTAAATTTGATTAGTAAAACATCTCTTCTTAGAGATAGAATTATTACAATTATGTTAATCTTGTTTCTTGAATTATATTTCAACTAAAGCTCTTGAGTTTTGGATAAGAATGATATCTAATTTTGAGGTTTTTTGGCCATCTCTTCGAGACCTACACACTTGGATTACAAAAAAGTAGTTACCACATATAGATGGGAAAATCACCATTTGCCCCTATGAAAAAGGTATTTTCATTGCTTTTTAAAAATCTAAAACTAACAAAGAGTTTATTTTCAGTTTTTCATGTAATTGTAAAAATCAATGGCTAGTATTCAAACCATGGTATCCTACTTTTAACCCTTATACTAAAAGTTTTAATGTAAGACCTGTTTCGATCCATTTGCCTAATATTCCCCTATAGTTTTAGAATGTGGGGGTCTTTTTACTATTGGTAATGTTATTGGCAAGTTTGGGTGTTCATATCTATTAACTTTTGAACAAGGACATTCTACTTATGCCAGATTGTTTTTCCTTGTAGATCTATGCAACGAACTACCAGCTTAGGTGGAGTTGGTTCTGAGGAATAAAATATGGGTTCAACTAATAGATTATGAGGGATTACTATCTAGATGCCATAAATTTTTCCTCACAAGACATCTGATAAATGATTTCCCTAGTCTAAAACATAAAAGAGGAAATAACTAGTGGATAGATGCAAATTCAAAACATTTAGTAGTATAAAGAAATTTAGATTTAGGGGAAGATGAACTAGAAATGATTCTAGAAACCCTATTTGAAATCTTATCCAAGGATGGAAGTCTATGATCATATAACCCAATGGAAAAGAGACACTAATTGTAGAATCATAGAAGGAGCACATTTCAACTTCTGATACTCATGAAGAGGAAAGTTTCAAAAAATTTAACACACTTTTTGGCGAAGGTTGTATATAAGTTTTTACAAACTAAAGTTCAGAGCCAACATTGGAGTTACCCATTCCCATATTACCAAATTCAAAAGAGGGGAATGGGTGGTAGTTAGTGAAAGGAAATAAAGGAAGAGGTAAAAAGGAAATAGTTACATCTAATATGTCTCTTAAATCTCAATCAAAAAACTAAGAAAGAGAGAATCTCTTCTTTCATTGGGTTACAGTAGTTATTACTTGATTTGGATTACATGCCGCTACTATTTTATTGTATTTTAAGTTTTGTGGGTTGGTTCCTTGAAACACCCTCTAATTGGCTATTCTTAGGTTGTTATTGGATGGTTTTGGACCATTAGTATGTCTTGTTGTTCTCTCTTTTGTTGTTGGGCATTATACAGCCTTCTCTTGTTTGGATTGTCTTCTAAGGTATGGGGTCCTTAGTTCAAAAAATCTTCCCTTTAACCTTAATAAAAAAAACATTTGTAAAAACCTTTTTTATATAATAAACTATGAAAAAGGAGATTATTACATGAAATAATTTCTTATCACAAATATAAAATCTACAAGTGAAGTGTTAAACATTAACTTAGTGTGAAAACATATTATAAATTAATTTCAAATTATAAAGCATTATTTTTATTAATATAATGAATCCAACAATTGTATTTGTTCGAGATTAATGTAAAATTAGGATATATTAATAACATGATCATCAAAGTGTATTATCTTTTTATATGTGAAAATAAATTAAAATCAATTTATAAGAGTATATAAAAAATATATTTTGAGACAAAAATAAATGAAAAATTGGTTATAATGTGATCTAAATTTTAATGTACCTTTAAAAATGTTATAAAATGGATTTTTATGTTTTAAATCAATACAAAATTTAAGACCCTTTGGAATCATGATAATATGAGATTAAAAATGTATTATTCAATAAAATTTAAGTATCTTAATTAAAAATAAGTGATACTTCATATACCTTCTAGATTACCCATTAGTTGTGTAATCTTCACATAGTTCATAATGAACTTCTTATAGTAATATGCATATGAAGAATTTTATAACATCAGACTTATCAAGGATTTTACACCAATATATCTACCAAATGTTGTAATTTAAAATGAATGGGACTAATTAATATCTTTCATAATATTTATGAAAAGTTAAGATAAATGAGACTCATCAATTATGTTAAGTTATAATATTTTGGATTTTTCATCATGATTAATTAATTTAATTAATTAATTAAATTAATGCTAATTACTTAATCAATTACTATGTTTTTTATTAATTATATTATAGAAAAAATTATCTATACTATCAATTGGTATTTTAAAATTGATTAATCATGATATTACTTGTTTTTATTATTATTTTCTTTAAAATGATAATTCAAATCTTTTTTTTTTCAAAAATATAATTATTAAATTGATAAAAATATGAATTTTACATGTTCAATGTGAGAGTTAACAATACTTCAAATAAAATAATATTGATTAATAATAATGTTTTTACCTTATAATTATACATTACACTATGCACAATCCTAAATGTTCTCTAATTTCTGTATTTGAGAATATTTGAATGCCAAATCTTTGTCATATTTTCTTCTTGTATTCCATAAATACACTATATTTTCACAATTATTAAACTACATCTCCTTATCCTTAAGGTTTAGTATCCATGCATTTGTTTATTATAATTATATATATATATATATATATATATATATATATATATATATATATATGATGCTTTTACCGTTATTCTTTAAAACTTACTATTAAGCTATGATTGGATTATTTATAAAAACCCTACTTCTATCATTTTCCATGGAAATTATGTAATATATTCATGAAGTGTTATAGATACATATCAAACACTACCTCCTTTATTTACGTCAAACTTGGGATTGAGCAAAAGTTTTTATTTTTATATACACGTGATTCCTTGAGCATTTAAATAAATCCTTAAAGTGAAGAATTATGTTCACTGTTATCTAAGTTATTAATCTTGTAACATCATTACAAAATACATTATCTAGTGATTTTTATCGGCACTTGAATAACTTATTATTTAGAATTTAAATTTTATCATAGACA
>JARHVA010000699.1:2450000-2610000 GCA_037957365.1 Torreya grandis | reverse complement strand
ATTGTTTTTTAGTTGACACAAAAAGTTATCTATTAACTTTTAAACACAAGTTATTCATTTCAATTTATGATGAAGAATGAAATTAAACCATTAAAGGTATTTTTTCTTATACCTCTTCAATCATCTCGTTATGTGTAATGCACATTTTAGCATTTACCTTGTTTTAAAGATTTACTTTGATATTTTTATGGTATTTATTTTAGAATTAAAATTGTTTTTAAATTCATTTTCTATTATAATTTAAATATTTTTTTCTTTTAGGAATAATTTTTCACATATTGAGATTGACTAACTCTTTGTTGTCATGACACTTGCACGTTTTCTTTGTTAAATAAATAATTATATTATTTTGCTTTTTCTACCGATTCCATTTCACATATTTTTTTACAAAATGTGGCTCCATAAGTATAAAAAATGTAGAGGTTAATAATAATAAAAATCAGATTTTGGAAAAAGATATTAAAATTTTCTTTTTGAATCATTAACTTGAATGTCAAATTAAATTCATTTTTTATTGAAAATTTTTCACAAAGAAAATTTAAGTTAAGTACAAAATCTTGTAGATTATCTTATCATTCAATTAGAATATTTGAAAAATACAAAAATATGTAATATAGCTTCTTTACCTTTGAATGAGCATATTGTTTCACTAAATTTTATTTTTAACCCTAATTTCAAAATAATACAATTTATGAGTTATTTTGGCGGTGGCATTGGTAAGTTTAAAATTAGTATTGTTGAACCTATTTATCATAATTGTAATTAAAATTATAAAGGTATTGGTTTTAATAATTCAACTACTTATAATAAAAATTTAGAATCATATTTTTCTCCTCATCGAGAAACTTATAATGCAACTTATTTTGATTATAATTCTTAAAATGATCATGCTTTGATTAAAAATAATAAACCTTGTGTGCATTATGGTAAACATGAACATCATATATTTAAATTCTATAAATTACATCCATGTAAATCTTGTGGTAAATCTACTAATAATACTTGGAATTGTTAAAAAAGAATTAAATATCCTATCTCTAAAGGTAAAAATATTTGAATTCCTAAAAATAGAATCTTATAAAGACTTTGATATTTTTCTTATTATAATTATTCAAATGATTCATGCAATACAATTTATTAAAATGACACATCTTCTTTGTGTCAATTTTGATATTCAAAATATTTTATACATTCCTTCTTTTTTGTTGTAAAGGAAATACACTTTATTTAGATCTTTTTTTACTAACTTCTTTTCATGCAGGGTTTTAAATTTTATGATGAAAGTTGTCCTTAGATAAAATTTTACTAGTTGTACATCTACTTTTATTACATTATATGTGAAAATTATATTTTTTTCATAATGGCTACTTAACTTGAATTATTGGTGTTAGCTTGTTTATCTTGTAGGTTCCATAGATAATTTATCATTCGTATATTATTTGTTCCATTGTATATCAACCATATTGTTTGAAGAGGATTATGGGAGATTATTCATGATCACACTTTAAACATTATGAATTTTGGTGTCACCTTAGCTTATTTATTTCTCAATCTATTATAATTCCTCTTGAAGTAAGTTTCTATTAAGGGGAATTATTATGTAATTTTAACTTCCTTCCTTGTTTGTAAAAAGTTTTCTCCACTTTTATAACCCCAAATTAAGCTTAAGGGAGAGTGTTAGATAATTAAACTTATTTGGGTTCACTATAGTTTCTAGTATTATCCTAAATCTTATTGTATCTTTGCATTTATTGCATATATAAATTCACTTTATCCTAGCTTTTTGAGGTGTCACTCACATCTCTAGTCCACTTTTTAGATTTAGAGTTAATTTCACAAGTAAATCCCTCCACATGTCACATAAATCTTCCTTAATTATAATAATATTAGAGACACATGATAAACATGCTTAATTTTTCCAATGTAACTCCTTTTATTTTTTAGCGCTATATAAAGAGATATCCTCTCCCATTCTTCATAACACTTAACATTAATGTTGTTCACTTTTATTATTTATATTGCATCCTTGATGATCACTTAGCCTAAGTCCATTATTATCCTATATTATTCATGACATTTTAATTAGATATTCATTATTTTAAGCTTTTAATATTAGTGTGGGGTTTTTCTCCATTTGATGGTCTTCCCACTTGTAAAATATCTTGCCTCAACTTTGTGGTTTTCTTACTTTTTCAAGATTGCATTGTTTCATTGATTATTTTTAGCATTATTTAATTTAATTATTGTAAAATATTATTTAATTTATCCTTTCATAAATTATTCAAATATATATAACATATAAATATAAGTGCATTTTAGGTTATAAAGTAGATTAATATATAGTGGTATATATAGATCTATATATATTCACATTTAAAATTATTTGTAATGGTAGTTAGAAACATTTATTAGTATCAATATAAGTTTACATTTAAGATAGACTTATATATTCTTATAATTTAAGTTATACTTAATATTCATACTTTCAAGTTGTTTGAGAGGTTTTTTTGGATCTTTTGGAGTTATCATGTGAATTTGGGATTTTGGAGGATCCTATTGAAAGGAATGAGAACAATATCATTCCAATCTAGTTGAATAAATCATTGACAATAATAACATCATGATAATCTTGTACAAAAATAAAATGCAAAGACAAGGTAAATCAAATGATATTGAAAAAAAACATGATTAATATAATAGACATCCCTTGTTTAGGTAGGTAAGGATAAATAAGAATCAAGCCTAAATAAATAATGTGGGATAAATCCTCACATAGGATAATACTAGGAAAAGGATGAAATATCTAGATAAAACCTAACAAGTGTGAGAAATAACATACTCTTAAACCTATCATATTTTAGACTTAGTTATATTTCAATATTCTAGACTTAACCATATTTTAAGATTCAATATTTCAAGAGGACCTCATAGGAGGTATAAAATTTGTATGAAGGGATGTGGATTGAAAGAATAACATGGGAACTCATTTCATACGAGTCACAATTAGAATACACCCATCTTTGGTGCACACCATGTCTATTCATGATTTTGAAGATAATATAGATGAATTATTCAATAATTATGTGTCTTTGTCTCGAAGTATCGTATAAATGAATTATTTACATGTTTCAAGATTTATATCTATTATCGATGAATGTGAGTATTAATTTTAAGCCTAAAATAATTTATCATGATATAATTACCTACTTATGTAGATAGTGGTATGGTAAATAATTTATTATTTTCTCTTTATTTAACATGTTTATTATTATAATAACTTGTTAGATTGTGAAATATATTTATTTGATATCTTAACATTGATACATTCATTGATTTTGATTTTATTTTAGGCTATTGTAGGTAGTATGGCCATATGAATGACTGGAAATAAAGTCTTGCAGGCTAATAGAGTTGTTCATCTTGTAAATATTGTTATTTGTTTTATTCTTGTATTAGAAGAAATGTTTAGTGTTCTCCTCGGAAATTGAATTGTTATCTCTTAAATTTCCTTACTGTTGAAATGACACCTTTATTGTAGCTGAACTTGAATGTAATCTATCTACTTCCTTAATGTGAAACGTGGCTTGGGTGATTATATTTGAATGTGGTCATAGTTGACTAAATTGAATGATAAGGCAGTCAATAGAAATGTGTTAGGTACTATCTTGATTCATTAAAAGAAGAATTGTGTAAAAGGAGATTTGAGTATTTTAGATTCTTTCCGTGGAACAAACCTTGGTAATATAAATTCTATAAGTGATTGTTCCTTGTTAACTGAGCAGGGTTAATCGAGCTTCGCACATGTGATAAGTTTAGGTAAATCTCTTGGTTTTGTTCTTATAGTATTATTAAAGAGTTCTTAGAGTGATTGAAAATAAATTCATAGTTAAGATGTTTTCTATGGAAATACCATTTGATAGGTTATCATATTTAATAAACCCTTAATTTGTGAAGCCTTTAAAAAAGGAATTATTTTTTAAACATTTTATCCAGATTATGAAGTGAAATGTTAGTAGTTAATTACCCTTCTAGATCAAATTCTGGATAGTTAAGTGATTAATTATAACTTTTAGATCAAATTTCACATGTATTATAATAATGTAATAATGTTTTAGTGTTGATATGGTAAGATTCATGGTATTAAATACTTATGCTTTAGTTTAGTATACATGTTTGGATAAGGTGTACAATGAACTTTAAATAATTTGTTATAAATGTTTCATTCATAAAAATAATAATATAATTAGTTGAATAATAATGTGATTAAGGTTTATTTTCATAATAAAATAATATTGTATTATTGATAATAAGGTTTACCATTTCATTGTTCTACAATTATTTGAGTTACACTTACAATAAAAGTTGGTAAATACTTTAACTTTACTTATAATGATGAGCTATAGAGAATGTATTTAAAATAGTGAAAATGAATTTGAAAATCTAACTTAATATAATCATCTAAACCTTGCCATGAAGACTCTTTTGCTAGGCATGAATGATAATTTTGGGTTTTATCCATCAGTATAAACCGGGTTGTAATCATGTTTTGATGTTTTTCAAAACTAGGAAACTAGTTACTAAAAAATTACCTTTCCATCATGATTAATTATGTCCTAGTTACGTGTTACATTTTTTTATCTGGTAATTTTTTTTTTTGGAATACGTATCAAATAAATATATTTATTAGTAATTACGTCATTTGGAGACTTTACATCAATTCCTTTAGGTCATGTATTATGAGATCATCATTCAATTATTTTTTTTATCTTTCATAGATTAAATTATCTCATTCATTTATTAAAGGAAATTGCAGAGAAATATCCTTTTTATCTCAAAATTAGTCTATGAAGTTGATTTGGAATAAATATTTTGAAGGGTTTTTCTTTGAAAATGAATGTTGTATCAATATATATTTATATTTAAATTTATAATAAAACCTTACATTAAGTTTTATGTAGGTTATCATTATTTTTAGCAAGTGTGTTCCTTTATAAGTTTTTTTTTTTTTTTTTTTTTTAATTTAAATTTTCAATAATGTAGATTGTTCACCACTAAGTCCAATGTGGAAAGATAAAAACATTTAATGTTTCCATTGAAATGCATTCTTCCCATCATCTCAATTGTTATAATTATATCATTTAAATTTGGTTTTCATAAATATTAATTATTTTTTATAATTTTACATATTAATTTTAGTTTTGTTCTAAACCCTTTTTATTTCATTTAAGGGTTGATTGAATTTCTTACTTGTTGAAGCATACTTAAATTACAATTAAAAGTTTATCTTTGTTCATGAATAAGATGAATGCTTTTTTTCATATGATAAATTTAATATTTTTTTTAATATTTTATTGTTGTTGAAGTGTGTGCAAGTTAAATATTGATAAATGATTGAAAATGTTGTTATCTTTTTTCCGTAAGAAATAAGTTATCAATATTTAAAAAATAAATTTTTATGTGTAACTAAGTCAACAATTTCTAGACGTGACACAATTTTTAAAAAAGTGATAAATATAAAATATATGTATAAATTATGTATAAAATATATTATAAATTCCATCACACCTATAATTTTAGTTTTATCCATAAAATCAAGGTGGACACTTGATGCTTATTTACATTAGCACAAATAATTTGTAAACTTTGAATAAAATAATCACTAACATTATGAATTATATCATGTTTCATCCATCCTATCCATTTTCAATATTAATCATATGAATACATGTGTCATCCTCTTATAATAGCCACCCTTTAGTAGTAATCATAAGAAGACACATCTCAATAACTCATATTGTCTTTATCACAAAGTCACTTTTGGAAGAACAAGAAATATTTTATGTTGCAAGGATGCAGTGAAATATGTAATACGATTTATAAATAATTTAACTCTCCTTTATGTACTATTGAAATAATTATCCAATAATAAGTGTATTTGAATGGAAAGGCCCCCACATACATATAAATAACACTTGGGAAAATATTTTTATATAATAAACTATGAAAATATGGAAAATGGGAATATTACATGAAATCATGTGTTATCACATTAATAAAATCTACAAGTGAAGTGTTAGACATTAACTTAGTGTGTAAACATATTATAAATTAATTTCAAATTATAAATCATTATTTTTATTAATATAATGAAGTCAAAAATTATATTTATTTGAGGTTAATGTAAATTGAGGATACATTAATAAAATTATCACCAAAGCGAATTAACTTTTCACGTGTGAAAATACATTAAAATAGATTTATAAGGGTATAAATAAATAAATGAAAAATAAACAAAAATTGGTTATGATGTAATATAAGTTTTAATGTACCTTTAAAAATATTATAAAACTAATTTTTTTCATTATAAATCAATCCAACAATTATAACCCTTTGGAATCATGATAATATGAAATTAAAAAATGTATTACTAAATAAAATTTTAGTATCTCAATAAAAAATTATGTGATACTTTATATACCTTCTATATTACACATTGGTTGTGTAATCTTCACATAGTTCATAATGAACTTGTAATAGTAACATGTATATGAAGAATTTTAAAACATGGAAGTTATCAAAGATTCTAGACCAACATATCTAGCAAATGTTGTAATTTAAAATGAATGGAACTAATTAATGTCTTTCATAATATCTATGAATATTTAAGATGAATGAGACTCATTAATTATGTTAATTTATAATATTTTGGCTTTTCCATCATGATTAATTAATTAAATTAAATTAATTATTTTATTAATTAAATTAGTTTTAAATATTTAATTAATTAAAATTAATTTTAATAAATTATTAAATTAATATTAATTAATTAATTATTATTATTTTTTATTAATTTATATTATAGAAAAAATTATCTATACTATCAATTGGTATTTTAAAATTGATTAATCATAACATTATTTGTTATTATTATTTTCTTCGAAATGATAACTCAAATATATTTTATTTAAAAAATATAATTATGATAAAAATATGAATATTAAATTTTTAATGTGAAATTTAGAAATATTTCAAATAAAGTAATATTGATTAATAATAATGTATTTACTTTATAATTATACATTGCATTATGCACAATTCCTGATGTCCTTTAATTTCCCTATTTGAGAAAATTTTAATGCTAAATCCTTGTCATCTTTTCTTCTTATATTCCATGAATATACTATATTTTCATAGTTATTAAACTACATCTCCTTGTCACTAGGGTTTCGTATACATGTATTTGTTAAGAAATATTTATATATATGTACTTTTCATATGCTACTGTTACCTTTATGCTCCAAAACTTACTATTAAGCTATGACTAAATTATTTATAATAATCCTACTATCATTTTCCATGTAAATTATATAATATATTCTTGAAGTGTTATAGAGACATATCAAACACAATGCCCTTTATTTACCTATTGACCACAAGTTTTTATTTTTACCTATAGGTCCATTAAACTATTTAATTTCATTGTGATTTTCCCCCTTTTTAAAAAAAAAATTATTACATAAAGACATTATTTTTAATATGTGTGGTAATATAATCATATTTAAATTTTGGCCAAAACTCACTTTTGCAATTTTCCCTTTATAAAAAATAATTTTATTTTAGGACATCATGAACACTCTTATAATATTTTGCAAGGCCAAACAAAAATTTAAATCTATCTAGGTGTGATTCCTTTAGCATTTAAATAAAGGTTTAAAGTGATGAATTATATTCAATATTGTTTATGTTATTACTATGGTGACATCATTACTAAATACATTCTCTAGTGATTTCTATTAGCACTCAAATAACCTTTACTATTCAGAATTTTAATTTTATCATAGACATCATTAATTTCATCTCTTTTAATTATTATTGGATTCAAATCTTTGAAAATAGTATAATCTATAAATATAAGTGCTACATAGGCTTACCATCCTCTAATGTTCTCCATACTTTTAGTTGTGTATACTATCAGAATCATAAACCATATGCTTAAACCTTAAAATTAGAGATTCATCAATCAATTTTAGTAGGATATATTGTTTTTTTTGTAAAAACATATATCTCATATTAATTAATATTGATATCATATCATTTTATGAATTCTCTAAAATCTACCACCTTTTGTGCTCTCATGGTACAAAAAATATTCTACTTTAACAAGTTCTATATATGTCCATTTTTTTCAAAGATTAAACACATATATTACCTTTAAATTTTAGTATTTTCCTTATATATATTCATGAGTATGACTTACTATAAATAATCCAATTCTAATATATTTTTAATCATATCTTTATGTTAGAAGTAATAGGTACTTGATTAATTAAATATTTATAGTCACTGATGGAGGATAAAATTTCATAAACAAGATTAAATAAAAAAACATAAGAACTTCACATTTTAACCAGCTTGCATGGATGAGACCATGTCCCTAATAATGTCCTAAAATCATTATAGGATGAAATTACTATAGTTTGAATAGGACATTATGTCATCACATGCATAAAATATTTTTTTCAAGGGGTGTATTTTAAACATGATGATCTTCCATTATGATATTATGAGGTGGTGTAATTTTTATAGGGTGATAATGGTAGGATTCTCAAGCATCATTTTCTTTTTTAAAACTCATTCTCTCTATAACCATCCACCAGCTTACCTCAGCTCTGTCATCACATAATCAATGGGATGAGATAGAGAATAGATTGAGCCTATCTCATGTATGGAGGTGTGGGGGTATAAAAAAGTTTAGAAGAAACTTAAGTGTAATGGGATCATAGAGTTAATAGTGATAATCATTGATCAAGATGTTGATGTGGATCATGATTTTTTCTACTTGGAACAAATTCATGGTGGTAATTTGGGGCATAAAGATCACTGTCATGGAGGACTTTATTTGAGAGGCCACAGGAATGTCCTACGAGGGAAAAAAGTCCTTCAAGGATAAAAATAAGAAGTAAGATCTCTTTCAATGATTTTTTAACATGAATGAGTTTGTGAAGATTGATAAGAAGGATTTCCCTTGGGAACAACTTCCTCAACATTTGTCATAAATTTATCTTTAGGTATTGCATTACATGACCTTAGAGAGTAAATATACCTTGATATTTTATCATCATTTTCTATTAATAAATCACATCCTAGGCTATAAGATCAGTCTAATATTCTACCTACTTAAATTACTTAAATGCACTACCTTATCTCACTGAGTAAATGAGGTCAACCCCATCCTATAGTAGGGTTTAATTATGCTTCTCATCAAGCATGAACAAACTCTACAAGTAAGGGATGTCCCTTGAGGAGGATCCTCCACTGAGTAGGACTCTTAATAGGACTCCCTAGAGGAGGACCCCACTTCAGGGTCCTACTAACATCCATGAGCACCCCTCAGGATAGTCTTATTAAAACCCCTACCGATGACTTTCCTCTCAATCTCTTCATACCCAAACCCAATTCAATCACCCTTGATTAGTGAAATTTTTAGGAGGATACATGGAAGGGTAAATCTATTTTGTTAGAGGAGATGAAAAATAATAAGGAACAATTGGATAAATTTAATTGCAAGGTGTTGGAGGCTAGGCTAACCCTAACCAATCTTATACAAGAGTGGAGTGCCCTTCATAGGTACGCTAAATCCATTATGCAGTCCTTTGTCTAGTCCTCTAAGACTAATCAAATCCCTATCAAATAGTTATCTAAGATCATGGACCCCCCTACTTGGTTCCACAAAATTGGTCCCCATAAATAAGACTCCCCTATAAGTTCCAGGTTAGAAGATACTGCATATGATTCTTATAGAAGATGCAGTAGAAGGAATTGGTAATCGCATGTGGGAAAAGGTCTCAAAATTCAAGTGGGATATCCTTGAGAATACTCCATAAGAGGAGGAAGAACCACAAGAGGGTCCCCCCTTCTTATCTTTTATATTACTATTTTTTCCCTAATTTTGGTATGTTATAGTTAGTTTTTATTAATTTTGTTGGTGAGCCTTTAATTGTCCTATTGATACTTTTGAATAATACTTTTATGGTTCCAAGATCCCTATAAATCTTAGATATTTACCCTATCGAATAAAAAACATAATAAAAAGTAAATTATTTGAAATAATAATATTTACAATAATATTTAAAAACTTAAAGCCCTGATGGTGATGCAAGTGTTTAGCCATGGAGGGAAAAATAAAATTTCCCACATAATCAAAAAATTAGTTGGACACCTGGGAAATGCATTTATATCCATATGTGGTTAGTCACCTACTTGACCTTGAGATAAAAACAATTGTTGCACACGATCAATTGTGTGTTTGACCATGTGGGGCTAAATAATTTGGCCCTCCATAATCGAATGTCTTCTTGACTATGTTGAGAATATAATTTTATATATAATTAATACTTAATATGTCATATTATAAATAAATTAAATTAAAATAATATAAATAAATGTTTTTTATATTTTATTATTTTTTCGTTGTCTCATATGTAATTTTATAAATAATGTAGTATTATGAGTGATAACTTATTGAAATCACCCTAGATTGATAAATAAAATTCTTGTGCCCTTCATATGGATGATGCATTGAAGTTTTGATAAAATAATCATATAAATGGTACTTATATTTCCCAAAAATTTACTATAAGTTTTCATATTTATTTTCATGTGTAGTATCTAAATATTATAAACATTTGTTAAAAGACATTATATTAAAATTCTACCCAACTAGAACATATGGAAATGAATAATCTCCAAACTCCCTTTGTTTTATGTTTGTGTAATGTTTATATGTAAATATTCTTGCCAAGGAGAACTTTACATATTTATTACCAATTGCTTTTAATTATTTTTTCCATTTGAAAGAAAAATGTCTTCCTTTTATTGAAATTATCAGGAGTAATATTTAAATATTCACATTATCATGAGCAATACTTATTAGTTACACAAACAATAAAAAAATTACATCATTAATGTGGAAATTCATATGTTATAAATTATTTTTTCATTTTTATGATTTTTTTAAAGAGATACCTTCTTATTTTTAAGGTCCAAAGGAATCTGCATCTTAAATTTTCATTTATTATTGGAAATTACATAGTTTAAGTGTATTCTCTCTTCATATTATGAAAATGAGATTGTGAAATATTTCTCATTCCCAATAAATAAATGTCTTCATTAATGTTTTCAATAACACTTCTCTATTTTAATTTGTAAGGAATTAATCATAAAATAACATGATAAAAATATTTTGGGAGCCATGTTCTATTGGGCGAATCATATTCATGCCCCTTTATTAATTTATGTAAAATTTCTATTGTCTCCAATGTATTTAAATTAATTTTTCCATTATCGTGAATAATCATTTTCCTATTTTTAAGCTTATTCTTTATTTTATTTCAAGTAAAGATTAAAGAAATGTTTTCTTTCCATTAAATTACATTTAATATTCTAACACATTTTATAATAAAATTTAATATAAAATAATTTATATACATGATTATGTGTATTCTAAACAAATTTAAACATGATAAATTATTTTTTTCCTTATTTAAAAATTAAAATATGTTTCACAATTATTTTTACAACATCAAGTTATAATTATTTTTTACATATATTCTTCTAGTAACATTAATTTTTTCAAATATATATAACAATTTAGCTATAAATATATTTATATTTTTAAATTTATATTGAACTACCATGATTGTTTGATTATTGAAAAAATAAAGATATTATAAAGTCATTGAAAAGCATTCATATGTTCCTTTTCTTAAAGCATATTTAAATGGAATAATTATTATGTTTACATCTTTGATTATTAGAGATTTTATTTGGCATTGGTAAATGGATTTATAATATAGGTTATCACTACAATAATGATTAAAAAAATCAATGAACTAACATAAATACCAAATTTAGTGTTTGTCATTTCAACAAGTTTTAAATTATTATAATGTCGTTCAATGATTTGGATTGTTATTTCTCTAAAGACAAATCTAAAATTTTTACTTAAACATTTACGAAATATTTTGGCATCATTTCCTAATAAATTTATCTAGTAATATTTAAATCATGATCATGTTTGATATAAAAATATTAAACATCACAATTTTCCTTTTCTTTTTTAAAGTATTCAAATTATATAAGCAATATATGTTTCATGTTATACACACACAGAAATGACATATAAACCCATTTCTATATTAGTTTTTTTGAAAAAATATATTCATATGAAAATGTAAATTGTTTTAATTTGATTGGTTAAGAAGTGCATAATCCATTGACATAATATAACATCTTCATGTAAGACTATAATTTTTTTATTGATTATTGGGAAAGATCTTCTTTATTAATATCATACTTTCAATGATAAATATTTCCTTACTTGATTTAATTTTTTGAAAATTATTTTTTATTAATATTTATATTGATATCATGAAATCAATTTAAAAAATTATAAATAAAATTATTAATTATTATTTAAATACACACATTGAGATATATATATATATATATATATATATATATATATATATATATATATATATATATACCTATATATATTTACCATCAAATACCTTTTTGTAAGATGTTTGTGTTGAATATTATTTATAATAATTTCATATATATTTTAAAACTCTATTGTTTCCCAACTACTTATTTAATTCCAACAATTACATAAAGACATGTTTTCTTTTCTTACATCATAGAACAATTAAGGATACAATTTTAAATTGTGAAATTTTGAATAAATTAAAAATTAATTATAAAACTATCATGCTATGGTGATGAGATTATATATAAATGGAAATTACCATTGATAATTATTTTTAACATTATATTTGTTTTTATAGCTGATTTGAAATAGTTGTCAAATTCTACATAATTTAAGTTTTAAGAATTGATCTATGAAAAAGTCTAATATCACATTCAATTCAAACTATACTCAAATATAACTATCCTTTTAATATATGTTCAATAGAATAGATATAATTGACATAAAATTATTCATTTATTATAATTTAACTTCAAAACAAACCTTTCTATTTCTATCTTTTGTTCATATTGAAAATATCATGTCTAATCAAATTACCTAAAATAAAATTAATTTTTAAATTAATGTTAAGCCACATAACTTAAAAGTATAATACAGTTGTAAACTTAATATTTTCAATTTTAAGTAATATGATTTCTGACACTTTTGAAATATTTTTAATGTAAAATTCAATTATGAAATTTATATCCATTTTTTTAAGTGTGAAAAATAAAGTTCAATATTTTAATTTAGTCCTCCAATATCAAGAGAGGGGTTACATGGTATAATAACAATAATGGAAACAATATAAAAATTAAAGGTAAATAATTATCCTCTTATGGTTGAATGGGTGATTTACCATGGGAAGAAATGTTTTACATCCCATGATTAAGTGGGTTCTTGAACATGACAAGGAAATGTTTTCATCCCATGTTTAAATGAATTCTTGACTATTGGATCTATTTTTTACAAAATTGGGAACCCATGATGAGATATAATGTCTACCATGAAAGTTTCAAATTTGAATATGGGAATAAAACATTTTTTCCCATACTCAATCACCCACTTGACCATGGGATCCCAAAGATAGGCCTCTCATTTTCAAGTTTATACTTAATTATGGGAGGCTAATTTTTTCAAAACATGGTTTTCCATGGTTAAGTGGGTATTTAACCATGAGGTTAAAAAATTGGTATATTATGTTTAGTTGGGCACTTGACCATGGGAGGCAAAAAATTGGCCTCCTATGCCTAATCACTTGTTTGATCATGGAAGGCTTAATTTTGGCTTCATGTAGTCAAAAAAATTGTTTGTTCATGGGAGACTTATTTTTTAATCACTTTTTAATAAATTTTTATCTTTTTTTCTTCAAAATACATTACTTAAAATTATTTAAATTTTAAAAAAATCCCACACTTTCAATTCCCAATGTTATACTTATTAAAGACATCATGTTTTTTTTTAAATTTACCTAAGTTTTAGGACCTTTTAAATTGTATATTTAATTAATTAATATATATCATTATTTAACTTGTGTGTGTGTGTGAGAGAGAGAGAGAGAGAGAGAGAGAGATTGATATTTAAACTATAATTTATTTTAAAATAATGTAAAATGGTTCAAAGTTATTTAGGTCCTAAAACATTGAAATGTTATATAATCAATAAAATATAATATATGAAATAATAATACATATTTTAATTAATTTTAAATGAACCAAAAATAAAATTACATAAAAATATAGAATATTTATAAAAAATATCATAATAATTTTTTTACTAAACCTAAAACCTATAAAAAATCTAAAATAAAACACTAAAATCATAAATAAAACAATCAATTGAAAAAAACCTAAATAATACAGTAGAAAAAAAATTTGAATATGGAAAAACAAATATGAAAATACTATTAATTTATTATATAATACCCATTTTTAAAATGAAACATTCCTAAAAAAGAAACCCCTAGATATAAAAAAAGATACAATAAAAATGTAGTAAGGATTCTGTGTGGTTTGAAATTTCAAATTATAGTTTAATTGTTCAGTCTTTCTACTTAATCTTGAACTTTTATCATATTGATTTATTACGATCATTCTCCATTATATTCTACATTGATGTGTATTTTATTTAAAATATATTTGGGTGAAATGCATACACATTAAATGAACATCTCTTATTTCTAAAAATCTCATTTCTATCTTAAAATCTACCTTCAACTCTTTAAAATAATTCATTAAATTATATATATATATATATATATATATATATATATGGTCAACAATATTAATATACTTTAAAATAAGAGAAAAGGGAAGATTATACTAAATCCTATGTTGTGCCATAAATCAAGGTGAGGTTATAAGCAAAAAATATTTTTGATAAGTATATCAATAATATGATTAAGGAGTATATGTAAATAAGTGGGCAGTAAATAAACACCCAGATATGATATGTAAATTGAGTAAGATAAATATAGAAAATTTCCATTAATTATTAATAAATAAGTATATAAACTAAGGATTATAGTCAAGAGGTGTAAGTGAAGCAATGAACTATGAAAATATAACCTATAATAATAATATCTTAATCTAAGAATGGAAGATAATAATATATTGATATCACACACACACACACACACACACACACACACACACACACACACACACACACACACGAGTAAATAAATTTAATGTATAGAGATATAAATATGTTTAACTTGGATTGACTTTTTGGTACATTAATCTTCTTGTTCGATCATGTGGAACTTTATTAGAGGTATTATACATGTAGATAAATATGTAATAAATAATATCTAATTATCATTATTTTTTGAAATTAAATACTATGTATACCTCTTTTGTCCAAATTTTATTCATATGAACTTCAAAAACCTTGTTTAAAATACAAATCTAAATTATAATATCTTACTACCATAGTAGATCAAATGTGGTTCTTATAAAAAATGAATTTATGAACCCTATAAATATGGATCAAATCCATGAAACTCACCTATCTAAAAATATAATTGTATTATCCAAATGAACATAGTACTAATTAAATATGATACAACTAGTATTGTGTCACCCAATTCATATAGTGTGAAAGATTGCAATAGGAATATAATTTTATCACCAATGAAATAGGTAAAAGTAATAATAGAGATATATTTTATTGGTTTGACTGATACAATATGAAAAGATAAGGAACACTATAGAACTATCTAGCTAATATAGTAGGAAAAAACATATAAACATGAAAAATATGAATAAAAATGGGAAGAAGAATAAAGGAAAGATATATTTATAATAAAATATAATAATAAATATAAGAGTATATAATAGATGATCATAGGGGAATATTTCACACATTAAAATGAGTATGTCCACCCCAAATCCATATGCACTCTTTATGATATATAATCATGGAGATTGATAAGGGAGTTAGTCTTATAAGATAAATTATTAATAATTGAAAAATATTATATATATATATATATATATATATATATATATATATATATATATATACATACACACACACTCACCCAAATCTCATTATTTATCATAATAATATATCATGGAATGATGTTTTGGGATATAAATATAATATCTATGAAAGATAAAATAATGTGATGTAATAAATGTTGATAAATGAAGTAAAAAAATCATATATATACCTTAACTTATGTAATCATAATATAAAATAATTATAGATGGTTTTAAATTGGTGTTGAGATTATTTTGGTGAACAAGGAATATAATAATGTTGATGCAATATTCTAAATGTATGCTACACTTAAGCATGTCTATAAAATTTAAAAAATAATTATCAATTTAAAAAAAAAATAGTATCATAAAATCATCATAATTATAAGATTTTAATGTTTCTTTTAGTTATTAAAAATTACATAAATAAATAATTTTTTTTTTTTAATATGTAATTTAAGTTACAAATTTGGAAAAGTTTAAATGTTGATACAAATAAACTTTTAAAAAAAAATTATTTGATCATTTGTTATTTTTATATTTTGAGATCTTTGGGCTACCAACTGTGACTCGGAGAGATGATGGAAAGATAAATTAGATATGGACCTAAGTATATGTGGACCTAGGGAAGAATAATTAAACTTATTTTAATGACTATTAGGTTAGGTTATGGATTTGATGTTTGGAAGGATAAATATGAAATATTTAAGAAAACTAGGTTTCAATGCAAATCTATGTGAAATGATTTTCCATAATAAAAATAAAAATAAATATAAAACTAAATAGGTAATGAATAAATATTATAAGTTTCTTTCCAAATAAATTTTTAGTTTTTAATATCCTTAGGAAAGGTGATGTAGTGATATAGTTGTATTGTGGATAAAATATCAATATGGGTAATATAATTATAAAAAAATGTTGAAATAGTGAAAATACATTCATCACCAACAAATATGGTTGATACAATTGAAAATTTCATAAACATGGTTGATGGAATTAATAAAATAGATAACATAGTAAAAATGGACCATATAGTTATTATCGTCATGTATTTGACCAATGTAGTTAAACAAGAACCACATTACCAATAGATTTCATAAAGATTAATAATATAGTAGTAAAGCACCTTAATGGTTTATACACAATCTAGATGGATGATGTAGTACACAACAAATCACATGGTTAATATAGTTAATGTATAATGAAGGTGTGTGTGAGAGAGATTTGAGTTTTACTTTTATTTTAGTGAATTGTTATTCTTATAGAATTTTATATGATCATAGGTGACTAGGATAGTTGATGCATCCTTTTAACCTATCTTATTTATATATTATCTAATCAGGACATGGCTCATTAGATTACTTTAGGATTCAAGGTTATCATGGAGATTCATATATTGCTTATAATTTTTGATTTTATAGTGATGTTTTTGGGATATTAATAGACATACACCAATACCTTCATATTCGGTGGTGGATGGGGACATAATAATGTGGATATTATGTTAGAATATTTTTATATAATTTTTGGTTTCACGTTAGATTGTACACCCACTCTATGTGATGTGTTAGATATCATGGTAGAGAGGTAAAAGTTATCCTATTAGTCCAAATGGTTAGATATACATGACCATATATATATATATATATAAAATTCATTCTAGATATTTAAAAGGACATTTTAGGGATCATAACTAGGTGAGTCCTACATCATAAATACAACATGGTGTTATGATGTGTTCTATAGTGATGTGTAAGGTATATTTGAGTAGGAAAATATATATTGTATGGGTTTGATTATAGGAATGAAACATGTGAACAATTTATATAACATTCTGACTAAGAATTAGGAAAATTTGGGATCGTAATATTTTCTCTTGATAGATTATGAGAGATTTACTATGTATCATATGATATGCATACCACACTAAATTACAAACCACTTACCCCAATTGAGTAAATGGATATATGAGCTATTTTATAGGGTTTCTTGGATTAAACACCTTAAAAATGGAATGTATTATTTGGATTCAATATAATTAACTATATACACAAGAATGATGTTGTCATTTATTATTTAGGCTCGAATATTATCCACAGTGACTAGACATTACATATGGTGGATGAAACCACACTCTTTTGACAGGGATCCATAATAGTTTATATAGTCACATATATATATGCCAATATTATTACCCTTTATAGTGTGAGACATGATAAGGATATAATGAGGTTAAGAGGTCAAATTCCTTGTCTATAATCTCTAGGAATGAATCCATGACACACTCTCTAGACTCAGAGGATGAGATAACATTGTTTGGTGGAGGTGATTATGAAGATAAGGGACATGGATAGGGTATTCTAGTGAAATATTTACTAGAGGCAAAAATGGGTTCCCAAATATATATGGTATAAGTAAGGGGAACACTGAACATGGACTATGTGATAACAAAAGAGGAGATTAATATGATTGGTCTTGTTATTAATAATATGGAGAGAGGAGACAACATTTGGGGAATTAAAAAAGAAGATATATAAAAGTACCATGATTACCTCAATTTTTGAGGGGATAGGAAGACCATTTGTGTAAAGGGAACACATCCACATATAAACACTAGATTTAATTTTTATCAATATATTTTATATATCTATATATATTCATCCTCGATGATAGATATATAAATTGTGTGTGTGTGTGTGTGTGATATTATAATGATATGATGATCGATTTTGGTTTGGATTTTAGATATATTAGATATGATGAGGTAGATATACATGATTGATTCTACTCATCATAAGATATTCAATTCCATTCTTATTAATCACCATAGGACATATTTACTAGGTATAGTAACATCATATATTCGAAATCTTGTTAAATTATTTAATATTTTTGGATAGGATTCATGGATTCCATGGAAATGCAGTTAGGATCCTTATACTTACACATCTATTATAGTACTTATATGAGAATATGATTACACATTGTAGGCTCTATCTATACATTGGGTATCAAACATAGTGATGACACTAGTAGGCATAGAGATAGAGTGAAATTAAAAAGCCTAAATATCTTAGATAAATATATAGGTTGAGTTGATCTAGGTTTTATGCACACCATAGTTGTAGTGAGGTAGCCTCTAAATTTATAAGATCTCAATGGAGGTTAACTCCGCTCTAGGGCATGTGTTGCAAGTATATAGTTTGTTACAACCTATTGATGGAATAGCTGGTAGGGCATGTAGGTTGTTGACAAGGTTTTTGGATGGAGGTGTGGTCTTTGAAGGATTTTAAATCTCTATGTGAGTTAGATGGGTGGTTGGCATCTAATATAGAGTGGTTAGATCTCAAAACAAACTAAAAAATGAAGGAATGGTAAGGTAAAAAAGAAATATTCTATGGTTTTCAATAATTAATTCACTAGGTAGTTTCTAAAATGACAATTGATCTTAGAACTTATGTCTATTGTTAGAAGAAATTGCACACACATAGTGAGACATGCTAAGAAGTCTAAGGAGATAAAGATGTAGGAGATTCAAAAACCTTAGAGAAAGGTTACTCCTTTTATATTAGCTATTGCACACCCTTAATTAGGAGATTATGGATCAGGATAATGAAGTATCTGAGGAAATTATTGCACACACATAGAAAACTACATCCAAGAAATTACTCATGCACAATTAAAATTATGAATAAATTTTAACTTCGCCATCTTATCCAATATTTTAATAGTTGTTTTAGATCTAAATATTAGTATATCAATCCAAATAATTAAGAATCCATTTGCATATTTTGCACACTAAATATTATTGAAACATACAACCAATGAATGTAACAACTAATTATATTGAAATTTGAAAGAAAATACACAAACACATTCACTGATGATCAAAATTGATGTTTCTCTAGTATTAAAAAAAATGACAAAAATCTATGTTGGATTATAATTGTTTATATAGACTTGGGGAAGGGGTCACATCATCCTCTAAGTTCATGCAATATCATTACATGTGATATTCAAAACATGAGTTCTAACTATGGTCTAAAATCATATAAGAGTCTACCTGCAGTTATCTATTTAAATTAGCCTTTGCCAAATTTATGAAACATGTGCATGTGTATAAAGACAAATTCTTTTTTTATAATTTTTACTTGAATTATATGCAAACTTCAAAATATGCACCATTTACTAAAACTTGACATACCTCATTTTATAGGTTATGAGAAAAACCTATTGATATTTCATATTAGCCACCTTTAAATAGAAATCATACATATGCATGAAGGACCAAAATCAATTTACCAATGTTTTAGAACTATTAGTACTACCATTAGCTATGACTAATCTAAATAATGTGTTGCATGCTTGCCTGTGCCTTTTAAAGAATCTGGATATTCACTTTTATATTCATAATTCAGATTAAGACATGCATGTTCATACTCTAGCTTAACTATGAGACCCAATGTCTATTTATAGATATATCTCAAGTATCCCAAGATCTAAATATTATGTCCATAATGCCCTACTAGCTTTCAAAATGTGACACATATCAACACTTGATTGAGTCTAAGATCTTTGAAAATTCCACTTAGGACTCACACCATTGATCCTTATATATTAGAATGTGAGAGTGCCACTTGGTATCTCTATTGGGCCTCTATGTGCCTGATACTTTTCATTCCCTATTTTTCTTTGCTTCATATATGTGCCACTTAGTAGCTGCTCAGGGCTCTTTATCTCTATGTACTGGGTTCACTACTTTTTCCCATGGGTCAATGTATCTATGTACTAGGCTCCCATGATGGTGACACTTGTCATTTTAATCGATCTTTGACATTTCAAATCACTCTAACATCATTCAATAAAATGGGTCCAAGTAGATGTGTGTCATACGATCTTGGCCTAGACCTTTTGACTTGTACTTTAATCACACAGGTGTGCCACTTGGTAACTCTCTATTTAATTTGAGACCTTTGAAAAGTCTCCATGAATATCACACCATTGGATCAACTATATAAATCAACACCAACCATTGATCTATTGGGTCTACTTTTGAGTCCAAATGGGTAATTTATGAGGTTAAATTTGACATTTTCATGACTATTAATTGACATTGTCATAACCATCAATGACATTTAAGTTACTATCAAATTTAATTCCATCATTTAGCCATTATTAAGGTTAAATTTAACATTCACACAACCATAGAATGACATCCTCGTGACCATTAAATAATTTTTGCATGAATATCAAAATTGGATATTGTAAGTTTGACACATTGTCAAAGTTAAATTTTACATTCATGTGACCATAAACTAACATCCTCGTAACCATTAATTGACATTCACATAATTGTCAAATTTAATCTCATCAACTTCACATGTGTCATTTCCTTGAGACTCTTTTGCCTACAAAAATAAGCAAAAATTGACTTAGCATAATACTTCTGGAAATACATATAAAGGACCCTACATCAATATTTTACCTTAAGGTCTTAATATTAGTAAAATATGATTTGGACCTGGGCTAATAATATATAAAAGAGATCATATGTTTAATCTTAATGACCTATCATAGAAAACTATTATTGGTACCCTTGTCTAAAATCCATAATCATGCTCAAGACATAATTAAAATATTCTCTAATAAAAGGTACCACTTGGTATTATGGTATTGATCTTAGGACAATTATTACGGGGGAATTGTTGTAAAAAAATTGTGCATCGGAATTATTTTGGACAAAATTTTTGAAACAATTCTCCCAAAGGGTCATTTTCATTGGATGAAATGTTTGAAGGAATAAGTTCAAGGGAATTCCATTATGGTAATTATTTTCAATAAAAATGTAAGAAATAATTCTCTCAAAGACTCAATTCTCTTGAAAAAAATGTCTGAAGGAATGTTCAAAGGGATGGTCTCAAAATGGCCAAAGGGAAAGATGTTCCATATAATTTTTTTTGAAGGAAATAGCCTATGGGAAAAAGGCCTAAGATAAAAGTCCTAAAGGGTATGTTTCAGAGGGAAAATGGCACTGGAAAAAGTCCTAAAGGATAAGTGGTCACTTCAAAAAGGACTAAAATGTCATTTTTAAATTATGCAAAGGGTAGGTTTAGAAAGTCCAAAGGGCATGTTCCCTTGGGGGAAATTTTTTAGGCCTTATTCATTGGAAAAAATGTCCAAATTATTGGGCCTAGGGAAAAATTCTTGAAGGATAGGCTTGTAGGGTAAAATTCTTAGGAAAAAAGTCCTAAAGGGAATGTTTAAAAGAGCCAAAGTATCTACTAAATGGTGAAAATGCCTGAAAGCTCTACTTTATAGGGTAAAGAGAGCCCATGAAAAAAATATTTAGGGGTATGTTTGCAAGGCAAAGGGTCATTTAAAAATTCTTGAAAGAATATTGTCAAGCAAAATGGCCACAACAAAAAGGCTGAAGGACGTATTGCACAAAGCCTGAAGGGTAGGTTCATTTCCTTGGGGAAAATGTCTTGGAAAAAATGTATGAATGAGTGGTTTTGGAGGGTAAAGACCCATGAAAAAATTATTGAAGGAATTTCAAAATGCTGAAGGCCACTTATGAAGGGCCAAAATGGCTACAGTAAAAAGGTTAAAGGGTCTTTTTCAAAATCAAAGGGGCTTGTAAAAAAAATCCTAAAGAATAAGTCCCAGAAGATAAATAATATGGGTCAAAAGTAATGAAGGGTAAGTGTAAGTGCTAAAGGTTCTACTTCATAGGGTAAAATGATCTGAGATGAAATTTTTGAATGGGAGTTTCATAAGATAAAGGATCTACAAACCTAATTCCTTTGGGGCAATTATTTGAAATAAAATGTCCATAATAATTTCCATGACATAGATAGGTTCATGAAAAAATTCCTAAAAGAATAAGTCCCAATAAGATAGAAAAGTTAGTCCATGAAAACATAAGTCTTTAACAATTAGCTCAAAGTAACAAACCAGATAGAATAAAAAATAGTCTATGGAAACACAATACCAATGTCATCTTGCCAGAGTATAAAATGAAAAATTAGGTTCTTTTACCAAAATTTACATAAACATATATAAGAGGGGGCTAAAAATCAAGATAATAATATTAAAAAAATGGGTCACCATTTCCTATAGAAATAAGGGGGATGTTGGGTACAACAAATAGAGAATTATAGGTGGAATACTTCTGAGTTTTCAAGAACCCAGAACACTGATTACGAATCTTTAAATCAATATTGAAGTGTGTCATAGAAAAATACTTAAATCATAAACATGAAATAGACTCCTAAGTTAATTCACACAACATACTTTCCTTCTAATTCCTTGGATCTATGTGTGTTAAAACATGTTGTTTATTTAACCCCTATTGTGATGAGTTTTTCAAAGGCTTTGATGGGGTTGTAAGTTTTGCTCTAGTATCTATTATAGCTCAAAAATAAGAGAATCATAGGCATTGATTTGCTTCCATCCAAGTATCCATATCCATAATAAAGATACATTGAGTTCCTTCTCTTCTCATTCCATCATTTTATTTTTATCATGATGCATGGTACATCAACCTTATTTCATCATGTGAGATTTTTTATTTTCTTTAGATTTTTTTTGCTCTTTGGAATCTATTGGTTCTTTATTCTTTTGTTTTTATTTTACTCTTCTCTTGTTCTTGAATGGAAAAGAGAAGATCTAGAACACTAGTGAGTTAGTATAATTATAAATCAAATCATTACTCCAACATCTATGATATCTACACCTATACCTAGAATTATCACTTCTAACATGTATTTAGTGTGATAAGTGAATTTAATCCAATAAAATAAGAAAAAATTATAAATTTGTATGAAGTAATCTAAGAGTAACTTCCACATTCCTATTAAAAGTATTCAATTGTGACACCATTCAAAATAATCCATGATTAACTACCTTCATCCTAAAGACTTAAAAACACATAAATACACCTAATCTATAAACTAGTCCCAAAACAATTCAAGATTTTAGTTTTCCCCTTCTATATAAGTCATAAGATCAATTGGTTTGGATTTTAACTTGGTTATAGTAAGATAAAACATAATTATGATCATTAGAGAAATCAAGGAACAACTAATCTAAGAAATCACTAAAATATAATCTAGAAAATAGGAAACTAATTTATGAAATAAAAATACTGAAATAGGAAAGATTAATCTAATGAAAATAAATGATAGAAAACAAGAAACCTAACCTAATCCTACTCTAATTAAAACCGAAATAAGATGGGGGATAGATTTGGAAAAAAAATCATATGCTTCTCACTCTTTGCTAATAACAAGGTTTTCCCCATTAAAGTTTTGAAATAGGAAAGGACATACTTGTATTAATTTAGTAGAATTTTGAGCCTTTCCCTCATTATAAAACAAAAAATTAGGGTTTCTCATTGGGACATCCTAGACACAATGAGAAAATAACTCTTCCCTATGATACATACATTCTGATATCTCACCATTATTACTCATGTATTTAGGAGAACCTAATTCAAACAAATAATCCTTGAAAGAACTTGTTAAAATGGATATTATATCACCTATAATCTTGAAAGTCATCATGATATGTGATCTAATTATGGGAAAGGTCCTCAAAGATAGATTTAGAATCATAAGTATAATAATGAACAAAATATTCCTCAAAAACTTCATCTAAACTCTCACTTTGAGTGTGACCTTAAATATTTGAATGAATCATCTCTTGACTTTCCAAATCGTGAATTAAATTTTTTGTTTAGCTAGGGATCACTATTTATAATTTTAGGAGTGAGATATTCATTAAATATTAATTCCATAGGGATCATCTCATCCACTAAATGTTGTTGATACCTTTGCTATTATTCTTTTGAATAGTTATGCTTTGAAAGATATTAAAGTCCATGGGCATCGTATGTGAAATCAAAGGTCTTTAATTCAATGATAATTAATGTTGATGTACACACACATGTGGTTTCTTCATCAATCACATAATTAACCACAAGGTCCTACACATTAGAGTTAAGAACCAAATTAAATAAAATAATATCAAATCAAGGCATGATAATCTATGTGAAGTAATTCCTTTAGAAGGGAGCTCAGAAATAGAATAAAAATTATTGAGGGAAGCCAAACATACCTTTTCCATTTTCCCCATGATAAAGATACATACTTGCCTTAGGCATGACATAATCTAAAATATCAATATTGGAGATTGCATGATTAGAGGAGAATAATTTAGGAATATAATCATCAATTGAGTCTTCTAATAGAGATTATAATGTCAATTGATAGTCACAAAGCCATCAACACCATCTTCAGAGATAATATCTTATTTTGCAAGGCAAAGTAATTAATCTTTTTCCTGGGCATATGATATCTCATAGAGATGCTACAAAGGTTGGAAATGTTCCTTTAAATTAACACTTTATTCAGTGCCATCATTTATTTTTTTAATTATCCCATTGAATATTGGGAAGGAATCAACATGATCCAATTCTCTTATCTTGATGGATTCCTCTTCTTGTTGCCAGTTTCTCAATTTCTCCTCTAACATTACAATTTATTCATTGACGTCTACAATATATTCTTTTGCATCTTTTATGATCCAATAATCCTCTCCATTCTGGATCTCTTCTTCCTTGTATATAGTGCATAGATTAAAATAAAACCCTTACACTATGCTCATGTTTGGGCATAGTAACATGCTTTCTCTTTGGATCGATTCTCTAGAATTTGTATCCAACATACCTATAAAAAACCTAATATAAGGTGCTAAATTATTTTTGAAAGTATGAGAATCAATATTTGGAAAAAATTGTATAAAAAAATATTCCTCAAGATAACTCCAACTAGTAATAGAACTAGGTACCAACTCTGTAAGTCAATCATGCATTTATTTTCCCAACATGAAAGGGAACAACCTATAGATTACAACCTCAAATTTTACATCCATAAAATGCATAGCATATGTGTAAGTATCAACATGCCCTTTAGAAGCTCATGGGTGATTATAATGGAACCTAGGAAGGTATTTGAATGGGATATTATGGAAATCATGCTGAATACTTAGGATATATATGGGTCTTTTCTCAAGCAAATCCATTCTCAAAAAATTTAGTACAATCAAATGTGTTGACCCTCCTTCTAGCACTTATTAACTATTGATATAGGTTTTATGCACACCATAGTCATAATGAGGTAGCCTCTAATATTTTAGGATCTAAATGGAGGTAAAATCACTCCAAGGCATGAGTTTTAGGTATATGATTTATTACAACCTATTGATGGAATAGATGGTACCACATGCAGGTTATTTACAATGTTTTTGGAAGGAGGTGTGGTCACTAAAGCATTGTGAATCTCTATGTGAGTTAGATGGGTGGCTATATTCTAATTTAGAGTAGGAAAGTCTCAAAATAAAATAAAAATAAGGGAAGGGTAAGGTAGAAAATAAATATTCTATGGATTTTAGGAATAACTTCCCTTATTAGTTTCTAAAAGGACAAGTTCACTTAGAACCAATGCCTATTATTATCAGGAGTTGTACACACATAGTCAAACATGTATAAGAATTCTAAGGAGATAAAGATGTAGGAGATTCATAAGCCTCATAAAAAGGTTACTCCTTTTAGATTAGTTTTTCCACACCCTTAATCAAGAGATTATGGATCAAGCTAGTGAAGTATCTAAGGTAGATATTACACACACACAAAAAATTACATCCAAGAAATCACTCATGCATAATGAAAATTATTAATCAATTTAAACTTTACTATCTTAACCAATATATTAACCAATATTTAAATATTTTTTTCACCTCTAAGAATTAGTATATCAATCAAAAGAATCAAGAATCCATTCATAGCTTTTACACACTAAATATTATTGAAACATATAACCAATGAAAGTAACAAATAAATACACATAATTGGAAAAAAAATACATAACCACATTTATTGATGATCAAAATTGATGTTGCTTCTATATTCAAAAATTCTCTAACAAATACCTAAGTTGGATTACAATTATTTATATGGACTTGGGGAAGGGGTCAAATCATCCTCCAATTTCATGTAATGTCATGACATATTATAGTTAGAACATGAGTTCTAACTATGGTCTAAAATCATATAAGACTCTACTTTTAGTTATCCATTTAAACTAGCCTTCATTAAAGATATGCACCATCTGCATATGTATAAGGAGAAACTCTATTTTTAAAATTTTAGCTTGAACTATATGAAAACTTTAGAATATGCACCATTTACCAAAACTACACATGCCTCATTTTATAGGTTTTGATAACAACATATTAATCTTTCAGATTAGCCACCTTTAAATGGAACTTAGACATATGCATGAAGGACCAAAAGCACTTTACCAATGTTTTAAAACCATTGGTACTAACATTAACCATGACTAATCTGAATTGTGCATTACATGCTCACCTATGCCTTTTATAGAATCTATATCTTCACTTTTATATTTGTCATTCAGATTAAGACATGCATTTTCATAATCTAGCTGAACTTTAAGACCCAATGTATACTGATAGATATAACTCAAGTGTTCAAAGATCTAAATAATTTATCCATAATGCCTTACTAGATTTCAAATGTGACACATTTCATCACTTGATTAAGTCCAAGATAAATGAAAACTCCACCAAGGACTTGCACCATCAATCCTTATGTATTATAATATGAGCATGCCACTTGGTATCTCTATAAGGCCTCTATGTGCTTGACACTTATCATTCCCTCTTTTTATTTGCTTCATATGTATTCTAGTTGGTATCTACTCAGGGCTCTTAAACTCTATGTATTAGGCTCTTTGCTTCTTCGCATGGGTAATTGGATCTATGTACTAGGTTTCTAGAATGTGGACACTTGTCATTCTCATAGATCTTTGATATTTCAACTCACTCTCACAGCATTTGATCAAATGAGCCTAAATGGATGTGTGTCATAGGATCTTGGCTTAGAACTTTTGACTTATACTTTGATCATATGGGTATGACACTTGGTAACTCTTTATTTAATTTGAGACCTTCAAAAAGTCTCCATTTATATCACACTATTAGATCAACTATATGGATCAATGTGAAATGCCAATATGATAGGTCCACTTTTGAATCTAAAAAAGTAACTTATGAGGTTAAATTTGACATTCATGTGACCATCAAATGATTCCCTCACAACTGTTAATGACATTTTCATGACAGTCAAATTTGATTCCATAATTTATTTCTTTGGGACTCCCTTCTCTTATAAATAGTAGCAAAAAATGACTTATCATAATACTTTGGGAAATATGTATAAAGGACCCTATATGAATATTCTATCTTAAGGTATTAGTATTAGTAAAATACAATTTTGACCTAGGCTAAGAATATATAAAAGAGATCATGCATTTAGTCTCAAAGACCTAGCATATAAAAATATTATTGGAAGATTTGGAGAAAATCTTAAATCATGGTCAAGACATAATAATATGTTCTCTAAACAATGGTGCCACTTGGTAGTATGGTATTGGTCTTAGGACAATTATTGCAAGGGAATTATTTTGGTATTTTTGTGTGGGGGAATTGTTTCAAAAATTTTGTGTGAGCGAATTATTTCAAATAAAATGTCCTCAATAATTCTTATAAAGGGTCATTTTCATCAGATGAAATGTTTAAAGGAATAAGTTTGGGGTAATTATATTAGGGTAATTATTTTAGACAAAATATCCCCATCAAGTCTCCCAAAGACTCAATTCTCTCAAACAATATGTTTGAAGAAATGTTTGAAGGGATGGTCTCAAAAGGCTTAAAGGGAAATATGTTTCAAACAAAATGTCTTAATGAATTGTCCAAAGGACAAAAGTCCTAAAGTGTAAGTATTAGAGGGAAAAGGGCATAGGATAAAGTCTTGAAGGGTAAGTGGTCACTTTAAAAAGGGTTAAAGGGTCATTTTAAAAATATCTAAAGGATAGGTTCATAAATTTTGAAGGGCATGTGCCCTTGGGGGAATTATTTTGGGCCTTTTACATTAGACAAAATGTCCAAAAGAATTGGCCTAGGAAAAAGGTCCTAAAGGATAAGCTCATAGGGAAAAATGCCCAAGATAAAAGTCTTGAAAGGCATGTCAAAAGAGTTGAAGGGTTTACTTCATGGGAAAAATCTAGAAGGGTATACTTCATAGGGAAAAGAGGGCCCATGAAAAAAGTACCAAAGGGTATATTGACAAGGTAAAGGGTCATTTTAAAATTCTCAAGGGAAATCTATCAATCAAAATGCCCACAACAAAAAGGCTGAAGGGTATATTGCATAAATCATGAATGGTAGGTTCATTTCCTTAGGTAAAATGTCTTGAAAAATTTGTTTGAATAAGTGTTTTTGGATGGTAAAGGCCCATGATAAAATTATTGAAGGAATTACAAAAGGCTGAAAGGCACTTTCAAAAAGTTTGAAGGGCATTTCTAAAGGGCTAAAATGGCTACAACATAAAGGTCAAAGGGCATTTTTAGAAGCAAAGGGGCATGGAATAAAATCCCAAAGGATAAGTCCCAAATGACAAAGGATCTAGGTTAAAAGCCTTGAAGGGTAAGTATAAGGGCTAAAGGTTCTAATTCATAGGGTAAAATGTTTCAGGATGAAAGTTTTGAAGTGTAGTTCCATCAGACCAAGGATCTACAGAACTAATTCTTTTGGGGGAATTATTTCAAATAAAATGTTTGTAATAATTTTTATTGAATAGATAGGTCCAAGAAAAAAATCCTAAAATAATAATTCCTAAGAGGATATCAAAATTATTACATGAAAACATATTTTTTTAATAATTAGGTTGAAGTAACAAACCTGATAGAAAAAAAAATGGTCTATGAAAACACAATACCAATGCCATCTTTCCAAAGTATACAATGATAAATCATGATATTTTACAAGAATTTTCATAAACATATAAAATAAGGGGCTCAAAATAAAGATAATAATCTAAAAAAAGTGGATCTTTTTGGGATCTTGGGTGCAACAAATAGCAATTTATAAGGGGAATGCTCCTCAATTTTCAAGAACCTAGAACTCTGATTAGCAATCTTTAAATGAATTTAAAGTGTGTCATAGAAAATAACTTAAATAATAACCATGAAAGAGACTAATAAGTTAATTCACACAACATACTTACCTTCTAATTCCTTGGATCTATGTGTATCAAAACATGTAGTTTATTTAACCATTGTTGTGATCAGTTTTTCAAAGGCTCTGATGGGGTTATAGGTTTTGTTCTAGTATGTATCAAAGATAAAAAATAAGAGAAGCTCAAGCATTGATTTGCTTCAATCCAGGCATCTATAGCCCTAACAAAGATACCTTAGGTTCTTTCTCTTCTCATTCCATTATTTTATTTTTATCAATATACATGGTACATCAACCTTATTTCATAATGTAAGATTTTTTATTCTCTTTAGATTTTCTTTTGTTCTTTGGAATATATTGGTTCTTTCTTATTTTGTTTTTATCTTTCTCTTCTTTTGTTCTTGAATGGAAAAGAGAAGAGATATAACCCTAGTGAGCTAATATAGTTATAAAATAAATCATTACTAGAACATGTCTACAACTACACTTATACCCAAAATTATCACTTCCAACATGTATTTAATGTGATAACTACATTTGATCCAATAAAATAATAAAATTTTCTAAATTTGTATGAATTACTCTGAGAGAAACTTCCACATACCTTGTAAAAGTATTCACTTATGACACCATTCAAAATAATCCATGATTACATACCTTCATCCTAAAAACTTGAAAACATAGAAATACATCTAATCTATAAACTAGTCCCAAAATAATTCAAGATTTTAATTTTCCTCTTTTATAGAAGTCATAAACTCAATTAGTTTGTATTTTAACTTGGTTATAGTTAGAGAAAACACAATTCCAATCATTAGAGAAAGCAAAGAAGAACTAATCTAAGAAAGCACTAAAATATAATCTGGAAAACAAAAACTAATCGATGAAAGAAAAATACTAAAATAGGAAAGATTAATTTAATGAAAATAAATGATAGAAAACAAGAAACGTAACCTACTCCTGCTCTAAGGAAAACCCAAACAAGATGGGGAATGGATTTGGAAACTCTATTTGGTATTCTTTTCACTCTTTGGTAATAACAAGGTTTTCCCCATTAAAGTTCTAAAATAGGGAAGGACATCCTTGTATTCATTTAGTAGAATTTTGATCCTTTCCCTTATATTGTAGAATTAAAAATTAGGGTTACTCATTGGGACATCCCAGACAAAATGAGAAAATAAGTCTTCCCTATGATACATACATTCTGAAATATCACCATTCTTACTCATGTATTTAGAAGAACCTAATTCAGATAAATAATCCTTATAAGTACCTACTAAAATGTATATTAGATCTGACCTATAGTCTTGAAAGTCCTCATCTTGTGTGAACTAATTATGGGAAAGGTCCTCAAAGATAGAGTCAGAATCATAAGTATAATCATGAAAAACATATTCCTACAAAACTTTATGTAAAATCTTATTTTGAGTGTGACCTTTAATATTTGAATGAATCAGCTCTTGACTTTCCAAATCATGAATAATTTTTTTGTTTACCTGGGGCTCACTATTTATAATTTTAGGAGTGAGATATTCATTAACTATTAATTCTAAAGGGACCATCTCATCTATTACATATTATTTATCCTTTTACTATTGTTATTTTGAATAGTTATGCTTTGGAAGATATGCAACTTCATGGGCATTGTATGTGAAATCAATGGTTTTTGATTCAATGTTGAGTAATGTTGATGTCCACACACACGTGGGTTCCTGATCAATCACATAGTTAACCATAGGGTCCTACACATCAGAATTAGGCACCAAATTAAATTTAGCATTTATCAAATCAAGGCATGATCATCTATATGAATTAATTCCATTATAAGGTATCTCAAAAATTGAATCAAATTATTGAGGGAAGCCAACATACCTTTTCTATTTAGCCCATGTTAAAGATACATACTTGCCTCAGGCATGATATATCTAATATCTAAATATTGGAGCTTGTATGATTAGAGGAGAATAATTCAAGAATATAATCATTAAATGAGTCTTCTGATAGAGATTATAATTGAAATTGGTAGTCACAAGAGTCATCAACACCATATTTATATCTAATATCTTCTTTTGTAAGGCAAAGCAATTGATCCTCTATCTCAGCATATGTTATCTCATATAACTATTACAAAGGTTGGAAATGTTCCTTTAAATTGAAACATTCTTCACTACCATCATTTCCTTCTTTAATTATCTCATCAAATACTAGGATATAATCAACATGATCCAATTATCTTAGCTTGATGGATTCCTCTTCATGTTGCTAGTATCTCAATTTCTCTTATAACATTACAATGTCTTCATTGATTGCTGCAATATGTTCTTCTACCTCTTTTATGATAAAATAATCCTCTCCATTTATGATATCTTATTCCTTGTGTACAGTGCCTATATTAAAAGGAAACCCTTCCAGTATGTTCATGTTTGGTCATAATAACAAGCTTTCTTTTTAGATGACTTCTCTACAATTTGTATCCAACATACCTATAGAAACCCTAATATAAGGTGTTAAATTATTTTTTAAATTATGAGAATCGATATTTGGACCAAATCATATCAAAAAATATTCCTCAAAATAAATCCAACTAGTAATACAACTAGGTACCAAATATATAATCTAATCATGTATTTCTACTCCTAATGTGAAGGGAGTAACTTACAGATTACATCCTCAAATTCTAAATCCATAACATGCATAACATATGTGTAAGTAGGAGGATACCCTTCAATATCTCTTAGGTGATTATAATCGAACATAGGAAGGTATTTTAATGGGTTCTCAAGGAAATCATGTTGAATACTTGGGATATCTATGGTTCCTTTCTCAAGTCAATCCATTCTCAAAACTTTTAGAACAATCCAAGGTGTTCACCCTCCTTCTAGCACCAATTAACTATTGATACAAGTTTTATGCACACCATAGTCATAATTAGGTCACCTCTAATATTATGGGATCTCAATGGAGGTAAACTCCACTCTAGTACATGTGTTCCAAGTGTATGGTTTGTTACAACCTATCAATGGAATAGATGGTAGGGCATGTATGTTGTTGATGATGTTTTTAGATGGAGGTGTGGTCTCTAAAGGATTGTGAATCTCTATGTGACTAAGATGGGTGGCTAGATTCTAGTCTAGAGTGGGTATGTCTCAAAACAAACTAAAAAAGGAGGGAAAGATAAGGTATAAAAAAAGCTTTTGTGTTTTTTAGGAATTATTTACTTGGTTGGTTTTTAAATGACCAAGTGCTTTTAAAACCTATGATTTTTTTAGTAGGATTTGTACACACATAGTCAAACATGAATATGAAGTCTAAGGAGATAAAGATGTAGGAGATTCACATGCCTCATGAAAATGTTACTCCTTTTAGAGTAGTTATTTCACACCCTTAATTAGGATATTATGGCTTGAGAAAGTGAAGTACCTAAGGTAGCGTTACACACAAAAAATTACATCCAAGAAAGCACTCATGCATAATCATAATTATGAATCAATTTAAACTTCACTATCTTAACCAATATATTTACCAATATTTTAATAGTTGTTGCACATCTAGAGATTAGTATATCAATCAAATTAACCAAGAATCCATTCACATTTTTTGCACACTAAATATTATTGAAACATATAACCATCAAAAGTAACAACTAATTACATATAAATTGAAAACAAAATACACAAACACATTCATTGATGATCAAAATTGATGTTTCTTCTATATTAAAAAATTCTCTAAAAATTATCCAAGTTGGATTATAGTTGTTTATATAGACTTGGGGAAGGTGTCACCTCATCCTCAAAGTTAATGCAATGTCATTACATGTTATAGTCTAAACATGAGTTCTAATTATGGTCTAAAATCATATAAGAGTCTACTTGAAGTTATCAATTTAAATTATCCTTCACCAAAGCTATACACCATGTACATGTGTATAAAGAGAAAGCCTATTTTTACAATTTTAGCTTGAACTGTATGTAAAATTTAGAATATGCCCCATTTACCAAAACTACACATGCCTCATTTTATACATTTTGATAAAAACCTATTGATCTTTTAGATTAGCCACCTTTCAATAGAACTCAGACATATGTATGAAGAATAAAAATTCACTTTACCAATGTTTTGGAACTAGTGATGCTACCATTAGTTGTGACTAATCTAGATTATGCATCGCATGCTCACCTATGCCTTATATAGAATCTAGAACTTCAATTTTATATTCATCATTTAGATTAAGACGTGTGTTCACAATCTATCTTAACTATGAGACCCAATGTATATTGATAGATATAGCTCAAGTGTTCAAAGATATAAATAATGTATCCATAATACCCTAATAGCTTTCAAAAGGTGACACATTTCATCATTTGATTGAGTTTAAGATATTTGAAAAGTCCACTTAGGACTTACACCATCAATCATTATGTACTAGAATGCGAGAAAGCCACTTTGTAGCTCCATAAGGCCTCTACATGCATGGTACATATCATTCCTTATCTTTCTCTACTTCATATGTGTTCTACTTGGTAGCTACTTAAGGCTCTTGAGATCTATGTACTGGGCTCCCTGCTTCTTCTTGTGGGTCATTGGA
This sequence comes from Torreya grandis, assembly GCA_037957365.1. Lineage (NCBI taxonomy): Eukaryota > Viridiplantae > Streptophyta > Pinopsida > Cupressales > Taxaceae > Torreya > Torreya grandis. Next base: position 2,575,301 of record JARHVA010000699.1, on the reverse strand, counting down.
TCTATGTACTGGGCTTCCATAATGGTCACACTTATCATTCTAATAGAGATTTGATATTTTAACTTACTCTCACATTATTTAATCAAATGGGCCCAAAGGAATATGTGTCATAGGATCTTGGATTAGACCTTTTGACTTTTACTTTGATCATGTGGGTATGCCACTTAGTAACTCTCTATTTAATTTAAGACCTTTAAAAATTATTCATTGATTTCACACTATTAGATCAACTATACATATCAACATGAACCATCAATATGCTACATCAACTTTTGAATCCAAATGATTAGTTTATGAGTTTAAATATGGTATTCATTTGACTGGCAAATGATGTCATCACAACTATCAATGATTTTTTCATGACTATCAAATTTAATTCCATAATTTATCCATTTGCAAGGTTATATTTGATATTTTCATGATCATGAAATGATGTCCTCATGACCATAAAATAACATTCATTTGACTGTCAAATTTAATCTCATAAGTTTGACATGTTGCTGAATTTAAATTTGACATTCACACAATTTTAAAATGATGTCCTCGTGACCATCAACTTACATCCAGGTGACTATCAAATTTAATCTTGTCAACTTGACAAGTGTCATTTCTTTGGGACTCCCTTCTCTTGTAAACAATATAAAAACATTACTTAGCATAATAATTTGGGAAATATGTATAAAGGAACTTGAATGAATATTCTATCCCAATTTATTAAAATTAGTAAAATATAATTTGGACCTAGGCTAAAAATGTATAAAAGAGATCTTGTGTTTAGTCTAAATGACCTATAATATAAATATATGATTGAAACCCTTAAATAAAATCTTAAATAATGGTCAAGGCATAATGAAAATGTTCTCTAAATAATGGTGCCACTTGGCAGTATTGTATTGGTCTCAGGACAATTGTTATAGGGGAATTGTTTTTGTATTTTGGTGTGGGGGAATTGTTTCAAAAAAATTGTGCAAAGGAATTGTTTTAGATAAAATGTCTATAACAATTCTCCCAAAGGGTCATTTTTGTTAGATGAAATGTTTGAATGAATAAGTCTAGGGGAATTATATCAAGTGAATGATTTTGGACAAAATATCCCCATCAAGTCTCCCAAGGACTCAATTATCTTGGATAAAATGTTTGAAAGAATGTTTGAAGGGATGGTCTCAAAAGGGCCAAAGGCCAAGATGTTTAGAACAAAATGTCTAAATGAATTGTCTAAAGGTAAAAAGTCCTGAAGGGTAAGGCTTAGAGGGAAAAGGGCATAGGACAAGGTCTCGAAGGGTAAGTGATCACTTTAAAAAAAGGCTGAAGGGTCATTTTAAAAATGTCTGAAGGGTATGTTCATAAAGTTTGAATGGCATGTGTCATTGGGAGAATTATTTTGGGCCTTTTACATCAAAAAAAATGTCCAAAGGAATTGGCCTAGGGAAACTGTCCTAAATGATATGCTAATAGGGAAAACTGCCAAAGTTAAAAGTCCCAAAAGGCATGTTCAAAAGGGATAAAGGGTCTAATTCATGGTAAAAATTCCAAAAGGGCCTACTCTATATGGAATAGAGGGCCGATGAAAAATATACCAAAGGGTGTGTCGGCAAGGTAAAGGGTCATTTCAAAAGTCTCAAAGGAATTCTATTGAGAAAAATGGCCACAAAAAAAGGAAAAAGGATATATTCCACAAAACCTAAAGGTTAGGGTCATTTCCTCAGAGTCAAAGGCCCATGACACAAGTCCTGAAGGAATTTCAAAAGGCTGAAGGGCACTTTCAAAAATTACAAAGGGAACTTCTGAAGGGCAAAATTGGATGCAAGAAAAAGTTTGAAGGGTCTTTTTTAAAAGCAAAGGGGCTTGGAATAAAATCCCAAAGGATAAGTCCTAGAAGATAAATGATCTAGGTCAAAAGCCCCAAAGGGTAAGTAGAAGGTCCATAGGGTCTAATTCATAGGGTAAAATGATATGAAATGTATGTTTTGAATGGTATTTACATAGGACAAAGGAATTATAGACCCAATTCCTTTGGGGGAATTGTTTTGGAAAAAATGTCTACATTAATTTCCTTGACATAGATAGCTTTGTGACAAAATTATTAAAATAATAAGTCCCAAGAGGATAGAAATGTTATTCCATGAAAACATAAGTCCACAATAATTCCTTCAAAGTAACAAACCTAATAAAATAAAATATTTAGTCTATGGAAACACAACACCAATGCCATCTTGCCAATGTATAAAAGGCCAAATCATGATATTTTCCTAGAATTTTCATAAACATATAGAATAGGGAATCAAAATTAAGAAAATAATCTTGAAAAGTGGGTCCCCATTTCCTATGGAAAGAAGGGGGATGTTGGGTACAATACGTTGTTAATATAGATAGAGAGGCTTAATTATTACTATATAGGATTTAGATCTTGGCATAAAATGTTAGAGATTTTAGGTCAATTAGAGTGTTTCCCCTCATTCATCTATGAATAAAGGTTTAAAATAATCTATGTATGATGAATATGATATAATTATATATAAAACATTTGATATATATGGAATTGGACAACATATATGTATTCACATGTTGTATTGTGTTCTCTCTTTTTTTGCATTAATTTTTATCAAATATGAGAATGTATATATGAAAGAATGAAAATCAAAGTGTATAATTTACATATAAAATGAATTAAATATAAAATTAAAACAAAAATGGTTTGAAATAATATTTTAAAATGACATAACATGTACAAACACACACACACATAATGGGAAATAAGTTTTAATGGAGATTTGAAGAGGAAGAAGTGAAATGGTGATTTCTTGGGTTGATAGTGTAGGGTGGATCCCTCTAAGAATCCATTGATGGTGTGAATTCCATTACCAATACTCTTGAAACTCAAAACTAATGAGGTTTCTAAAAAAATGGATGAGGGATAAGTAGACAATCCAAGAGTCAATGAGTCATTTGGTGTTGGGAAGGGTAAGACATCATGGGCCAATAAAATTAAAGGTAAGGTTTTTACACAAAAATAAATCCATATAATTAAAAAAATATTGGTTTATAACTATGAGAATGCTTTTCACATCAAAGTTCCAAATTCATTGATGAAAAAAGCTTTAACAATAATAGAATGTGTCTTTATTGGAAACTGTATTGGGGAAAGACCCAATATTAATGTGTTTAAATAGTGGGTAGTAATAAAATGTAATATAAAATGATATATGTATATTTTATCTATGGCTAATTCCTTCTTTATAATCAAAGATGAATAATGTGAATGACTATGCACAAAATCTAGTAGGATGACCTTAGTGTTTTGGTAAATCTAGGTTATTATTGAAGAAGTGGTCATCAAGATTTGATCCTAAGAAGGAGGATATTAATCTAATGCCTGTTTGGATTAGGCTCCCTAGACTTCATTTGGATTTTTAGGAAGAAGATCTATTAATCAATGTGGTAAAGACTTTTGGGTACCTAATTACATTTGATGCATCTAAAAAAAGGTTTGTACATTCTCATTTTTGTGTTAATATCTTTTTTAACCAAGAACTTCCTACATTTTTTTTCTTCATAGTTATTCATGGGACTGGAAGAACAAACTAGAATTTGAAACTTGGCTCTGCTCTACTCCAAATGCAACAAATTAGGTCACATAACCAAGATATATGCCTCCTTCAGCAAAAATAAATCAATTCAAGTGGGTAAGAAGGATAAATATAAATATTAGAATAAGTATTTGGGAAAATTATAAGTATATTCTAAGATTGGGGAATCAAATAAAATATTTGAAGAAATATCTAACTCTAGCTGCTATGATCTTCACCCTGATTAACAAAATGATAGAATCTTAGAAAGAAAGGAGGATGGATTTGAGAAAATTTAAAATTAAAATGGTTTTACACATTTATGTGTCAAATATATGGATTTAAATTCAAATATAGGTAATAAAAATTTGAGATATCATGTTATTTCAATAGAAAAAACAAATGTTTTTTAGAGACTCAAGATAGGGCAATATTGTGAATGGTAAAGAGATGCACAAATTTGTTAATAACAAGGACAAGCCCATTGATTTTTAGGATGTAAAAATTTAGGATTTAGGGTTAAAATATGTAAATAGTATAAATTAAAACTCATTAAATAATTATTTTCTATCTCTAGTAAACATTAATAAAGTTTATTGTTTGATTTTGGTACATGATGAAATCAGCACAAGCCTAGAAATTATCCCTAGCCTAAAATAGGAATACGAAATCAATTTGGATGATGTATAAAAATGTATTTTGTCTCAATTAAAGGAAAAAAAAAATAATCCAAAGATAATGGAGGATAAAAATTTTAGGGAGTTATCTTCACCTCAGAAAAGTGAATACAAAGGATAAAAAACTCCTTCTAGGAATACCATAAGAGGTACAAGAAATCTAGTCATTAGCTCACCTTCAAAGAGAGTAATGACTCTTAAAAAATAAATCCTTAAAATATTCATGGATTTATAAATAGTACATGGATCTAAGGAAACACTATATGTTGGTAATATGTCCTGTCAAGGCTAAAACCAACCCATATAATTTGAAACTTTTCATAATACTATTATAAGCCTCTTCAATGTTAAATCTCCTTATAAAATTGTTTAATTTTGCATGAAAGGGATTTTTTTGTCATTTAATGATATAAATTGGATAAAATGAACCACATAAATCATCAAAATATCTTCAAATACTTTCATTTTTATGTCATTATATTTATTCAAAAGTTCCATGCCTTGAAAAGTATCTTTTCATGTAACTAAAAGGCATATTTTGACCTCAAAATAATTCCAAGTGAAAAATTTTCCCAAATGAAGATTTTAAAAGGTGTATTTATTATTATAACATGATAATGACTAATATTAATCCTCTTCATGCTCTAAAATTGGCCGTTCAAGCTTTAGGTGTGAAGAAAAGGCAAAAGTGAGGCTATTTTAATGTATTTTCATACAAAAGTATAGACTTGTATGACCCATTATATATATTATAGGAATGTAATTTTAATATGAGGACATATAAGGTGTTATAAAATAAATTTAAGGGTAAAATATCCAATAAAATCCAAAAACTAATTTCATCCATTCACATTACTTGTTTACACATAGTAAGAGCCCCTTAGGTTTGCAAGTGGTATGAGCATGAGAGAGAAAACCAAGGTCTAAAATTTTGGATAGATAAAATAGTATCAAAGGTATTATAGTAAGTAAATTGTTAAAAAAAAAAATCCATCCTTCAAAAACCATCCCTTTGAATTCAAAGCATTCACAATGTCTCCTTCATCTAAGCAGGTAGTTGGTTTTTTGTCTTTTCTCTTCATCATGGCATCATGGAAAAAAAATTAAATATTTTGGAGCTTATTAAGAACATAATTAACCTTTAGTTAAAATTCATAAATTATTTTTCACACATTTAAATTTCGTATGAGAATCATTAATTCATAATAGTGAAAATCTATAGTATACAAGCATAAGAATAGACTTGCACGGTCCAAGAGAGAGAAGGAATTTCAAGAATTGTTGGATTCTTGGTTGAATGGGGTTCATTCATGTTATATATACCTAATTTAATATTACAAAAGGTTTCTTCAAATTTTCATTTAAATTAATCCATCAATGTGTTATCAAACATCTACATTGGAGTAACTATTTAGAGACTTTTAAGGTTTATCAACATTTGTTAAAGTTCTTAACAGACTCCTAGTTTTAAATTTTAGTATCTTATGCTCCTTCAAATGCCTTAAAATTGATATTTATTTTATATTATATTATTATTCATGTTTAAGAACATAAATATTGTGCCAGCATACACTCTTCATAATCTTAATCACCTTCATCTTGTTTCATCCATCTACTCTATCTTGTCACTGCCATTCCTCACTGTTACATGATTTTCACTCCATCACCATTCTCATCTCCATGATCCATCATCATCTCACCACATTACACCAAAATTAAAAAAATTAAAAAATATCAAGAAAGAGTGAAGGGTGTTTATTAATATTCATTGTCATGCAAGTGTGGTCAACAAACCTTGAAACCCTACTAAAAAGAGAGGAAAATCCCCATCTATAGATAAGGGAACTCAATCATGTTGTGCTTCATTAACATTTTATCAAGAGAAAACTAAAAGGAATGGATATGAATGAGTAATTTTTTACTATATTATCAATTTTAAAATTAAATTTAATGGTAAAGTTAATAAACATTGTTTTGTGACCTTTTCAATGTCTAAGCTTGTACACAGTCCATACAACAATCATCTAGAACAAAGCTTAAAGGACATTTATAGTGTTTTCAAGGTAAAATTCATGAAAGTATTATGGATTTAGGACTAATTTTTTCAATCTATAAAATAGATGAAATTAATTTTCATTTTGTTGAACATATTTACTCAAATTTCAACCATCTAAAACACTATCTCAGTCTCTACAAGTGGCATGGGATCTCCACTTACAGCCATGATAGTAAAGGTTGAGATTAAAGATGAAATATTAGGTCATATCAAATGTATGATAAGTGAATTGTATTTATTAAATAACTTAAATAAATTAATGAACATTAAGGTGACCTTGGAAGTCTGTTAGTTTGTTTCAAGACCTAGAATCTATGCTCAGTCTATACAATGGCTAGATTTGGATCATAGTCAAGGCTATTAAGTAGAAAGGTTTATTTTGAAATATGAATAAATGAATTAAAGAATATGATTTTAAAGATAAATTTTATGATACATTTTAAAAATAAAACATTTATATGGATTAAACTAAATTTAGGTCATTTTTTCACAAGATAAGCACCTACAATAAGGTTAGAAGGCTTTTGGAATATGCAAACTTGAGTCATATAAAGATTGTAAAAAGGACATTATTATACCTTATAGATCAATGGGGTTTCTAACTATGTTTTATATTCACATGGTATGATCATTTATATTTATCCTTGAAGTTTAATTGACATAAAAAAAATAGCCATTCACCTTATATTGACCACCTACAACCTTCTCAAGAGAATATGCCTATCTCCAATCTATAAGGAAATGAGGGTAGAATGATCAAACGGAAGATGTCACATGAAGGATTCATATGAAAAAGTGATAATGTGAATGAGGTCATGACAATGAAGAGAGAGAGAGAGTCTATTCTAGGCAAAGCTATAGTCAAGATCAAATCCATGAAAATGACCACCTACAGCCTCAAAAACATCTTAATCTCATAGAGTTACATACTCTCAAGATGCAGTTCAAGATAATTTACATTCAAGGTTAAAATTTTGAGGTCTATAATTAAATTAAAATTTAAAATTGACATTTTAAAAACCTTTATCAAATATCATAAAAGGTACTATCATTTTAATAAACTACTACATAGGCTAACTATACATAATTAGGACTGCAAAAGGCCTAAAATTAATGAAAGGGAGTGAATATGATAGAAATATACTAATGAGAAGGTTTAAAATGAAATGAGTGTTTTTAAAAACACCAAATTATGATTAAATGGTTACCAAAAACTAAAGACCTCCATTTTGACAAATGCATACGTACAACAGTGTTTTGACCATCATGTCACAGTGAGTTTTCTTGAAGAAGCATGTTTTGATAAGGGGTATCATGATACAAGAAGTGAATATTGGAGGGTTATTAATTGTAATGTTTATATAGCCTCATGAAATCCTATCTAGTTTTATCAGACCCAAAGACAAAGCTAAAAGCACCATACATAGTCAGGGACACATAATCAACTCCATTACCAATCTTGGAGGAAATTGTGACTTTAAAGAATATAAAAGTCAAATAAAACCTCAAATTTTGGTTAAAATAATACATATAAAATTAAAAATCCTTAGATACCATATTTAATATCATACGAAAGGCATAAGTGCTCATTATTTTAACATAATCAACTATTTGTCTCTTGACAATCAAAGAAGGAACTAGGAGACCTTCTTAGAAGTTTTCAAGGTTTGATAGAGAGTTTGAAATTATGAGAGGTTTTATGATTAAATGTAAGTTGATAAGTCTTAAAACACATGCTTATATTTATTAAAATTAAGTTTTCATGTCAAAACCCTTGAGGGCTAATGGAAGAGAAAGGCATGTAGCTAGTTTGTGTATACAAATTGAGAGTTTGGTTTACATTTGGAGGTTGTTTGAGATTGATAATATATTATTGATCATATATAGAGGTATATAATCATTATTTATTATATTTAATCTTAAGTGATGTAATAAAGAGAATCAAACCCAGCTATATGGGTTATACAGTGTTAATTACCAATAAACCCTAAGGTAGTCTGAAGAAACTTTGGAGGCAAAGTGGAGTTTGGAAAGAAAAATGAGAACATAGGGGGTGAAAATTAATGTGAAATAATTATTTTTAATCCCTCATATCCTCTTATAGTTTCCTTAAACCCTAAAACCTAGATTAGGCCAAAACATGCCTAAAGCCAGTTTTAAAATATTAATTCATGAATATGTTTAATGGCATGATAAAAGTAACATGAAGGTGTATTAAATAAAATAATATTATGAGGAAAGGTAAATTTGGTCCTTAAGGATAAATTCAAATTATATAGTAAAGACACCCATTCAAACCACCTATTAAAGTGCTCATATATTTCACCACAAGTAGATTTTGTACAAATGATCTTAGAATTTTTTGAGGAACCCTATGTAATTAGAATCCATTAAGTATTAAGATTTTTTATGGGTTAATTTTTATGAACCATCAATAAGAGTATAAGAATGTATAGAATGCGAGAAAAACCCTATAAAAAAACTTCATTATGTATGTATCTTTACACACTCTTTGAATGGGAACCCAAGATTATCAAGAATGTTTAGGGGGTATATATAATAAATATCCATGGAAAGAAGTTTTGGTTTTGACATCTATACATTATGAACCATCATTAATAAAGTTCACCTCCAAAACCTTCCTATACACTAGTTTTGAGAAAAGTCAAAATTATTGCAATCTAAACCTCATGAATCATCATAAAATCTCTTTTAAATATAAAAGGTCCTATACATTGTATTGTGATGTATGAAACTATATAGACGTGGCATAAAATAGGGTTTTTTGAGAAAAAAGTGTATAAAATAAATGTAAAAGATATTTTAATGGATTCCAATCCATGGAATGTGAATTTTGGTACTTTTTCTTCCTCACCAAACCATAAGATGGTGAAATACATTCCAATAAATGACTCTATGAGTTCAGTCAAATCAACCAGTTTATAAGAAATGAATGAAAAGTTGACCCAGTCAACTACTTTGACCAATTTATAGGTGTTACCTTCCAAAAATAACCTATTTCATGATATTTAAGGTTGATTAAGGTATAATACTAATAATATTTTTAGGTTTTCAAAGTTTCATGTATGGTTTTATAGTCTTCATATAGAATAAGTTAGGTTATTAGGCTTATTTGTCCTAGTAGACTTATTTGATTAATCAATGAATGTTGAAAATGGTGTAGAAGAGATATCAAATGAGTTCATGTGGAGATATCACACTTCATAGCTAGTCTTCAAGTGGAGTTTCCATGCAGAATTAGAGCTAAGTGGAAATCAATATAAGGGCTAAAGAAGGAGTTAACATGTCATAAGTGTCAATCCCTTTGATTTAACTAATCATTGACTAAAAATTAATGCATGTTCCATGGTATTCATGCAAGAAGGGTCATTTACTTAACTTGATTTCACATTAAGAGGATTTATCTAGCCAAATAATAGTGTATCATGCTAGAAAAGGAGTTTCAACAAGTCAAAGATGGCTCTCCACCTCATTCTAATGAAGAAGAGCTCATGTATGGAGCATGAAAGAGCATTAACATAAATAAAATTCTTGAGGACTATTTTCTATAAGTTATAACTAAATTTGAGTTGATTTAATGTTGAGTATACTTCTTCCTCTCTCTTATATGCCAATCTCTTGGCTTGTTTTATCCCCATATTTTATATATCTAGGATTTCAAGCCTATTTTTAGGATCCTTCTCTTGAGGACAATGAAACTCCACGAAGATTGATATTTGTAAACTTCTTGAGTGAATAAAATTACTATTTTTAGATTCTTTTATATAGGTTTATTTTGACTATGTTAGTTTTATTTTCACATCTTGTAGTACTTTCTACCTTGGGAGGTCTTATTCTCACCTAGTTACTAGTATGTCATCTTATGTAGGTCATATACAGTGTTTGATGTTGAGTAAATGAGATAACAGTGGATATATTGATTGGTTAGTGACTAGAATCAAGCCTACCATCATTGTGCTCTTTATTTTATCACTTGATGGAACCTTTATTTGAAATACTACTGCATAGGAGTCCTTTTGAGTTTTAGATTTAGTTATTTACATAACTTATTAGTGTTTTATAAGTTTAAATTGAGTGGATGAATGATAAATATAGGTGTATCACCATCGGTAGAATTATATTTCCATTTTAGTTATCATTATACCCCTTTTCATCAAAAAAATCAAGTAGGTTTAGTAATTGACCCAAAATTCATTTATTTAGAGGAGCTAGCCTTATAAACTAGATGTCTAATCTATCTACAATTATCCTACAACCTTAGACCATTCTAATGTTAGTCCATGTTTTAAGAATATATGAGATGTATACTTCAACAAGGTACAACTTGGGTTACTAACACTATCACTGAAAGGGGGAGTTATTCAACCCAAAATACAAAAATGAAAGATTACTTATTTCTCTACTTAATTTATGCCATTTTTTTTGGTAGTGTTATTTTTTTGGATTTAGATTTTCACTTATGTAATTTTTATTAAATATCTAGGCTACCAGGGCTTCTATTTTGTCTTATTGTATATGTTTGGGCCCTTATTTAAATAAACCTTTTTGTTTACCAATAATTAAAATATATAAATTAAATATAATATGTTTAATAAGTGAAATAATTTTAACCTTTTAGGGTTTAACTAGTGTAAATCCTATGTAGTTAAATAGCTAAGTATGTTAATCTAAGATAAAAATTGGAAATTATTGATTTAATTGAAATTTCCAAAAACAACAAATGGGAGGAGAAAAGGAACTTATCTAGAGATTAAAAGTGTTTTATGTAGATTAGGGTACTAGAAATGACTAAACAAACATGTATGAATCTTTCATATTCTAACTATTTGTTAAAATTAATTCTAGGATAGTAGCACCCCTATCAAGATAATAGTGCCATGTGGTGTTAGTTTTCAATTCTAACACTAATTTCTAGCCTGTAGAGATTGACTAAAACTTTTAAGGAAGTTATGAGAGGTTTTAGAGGTCATTTAGGTAGTTTTGTATCATTCATGGGTTCATCTATGTCATTTTCTTAGCTTAATCTCCTCTAAAACACTAATGAATACTTGTAAACATGATATAATAAATAGATAAAATGCAAAAAGGAAAGGAAAAAATGGGTTATGGGATGTTATTATCACATAGAGAAGAACCATAGTTATCTTTTTCATTGCATACATTAACCCCAATTATAGAGGTCTTAGATCATATGTATTTCTCCCTTAGGGAATGTACACCATCAACTTACACGGTATGATAGAATGAATATTACTTATATCCTTCTTTGATCAAGCATGTAATGTCTAGGTGTAAATATTGAGTAGTATGTAGAGTATTGAGTTATATTATCAATTGATTTTATGTAAATATGTGCCAAAATAGGAAGTGGTAGATGTAAAAGGCCTTGAGAGGCTCTTTTTATAAAAGGAAAGTTTTTTTGAATATAATAGCTTGTTTGTTGGCTAAAAATTCATAAAAGAGGGATAGAAAAACATAATAGAAGCCTCATTGAGGGATTAGGACTCAAACATAGGAGAAAGGACCTGTCAAACACTATATCCATAAGAAAACACTAGCACCATGTAGTGTTACTATCCTTAAAGTGGTGTTAGTGTCTTAAAGCTAAAAAATAGAGCTAAAATTAGGTAGGATAGGCTAGGGGCCCCTTATGACTAGATAAAGGTGACCTATTACTATTGGGAGTATCATGAATAAGGAAAACAAGACATAATAAAGATCTAAAAAATAAAAATGACCATGCAAAAAAGGATTATAATCATCACTAATATTTACATATGAAATAACAATAAAAGAAATAGTACTTATGGTTGTTTGACCAAATTAGGGTGTTCACATTTTCCCCCCTTTTATTCTAGTAATGCAATGAAATGAAATAAATAGAGTAAACTAAAATGATGAATTTGTACCTTTACTTAACTATGTGAATGTAATATGGATTTAGCCCACTTCTGGGCCAGAGAAGTGGAAAATAAATGGAGTGCAATATGTTAAGGGGAGACACATTGTGTGGATCCCCCCTATACTGAATCTAAGTATGTAAATTGAATGTGTGGATAAAATAAGGTCCACTTTCCCCCAATATAATATCTAGACGAAATTTGAGTATGTAAATTGAATGTGTGGATAAAATAAGGCCCACTTTCCCCCACTTTAATATCTAGACTGAATCTGAGTTTGTAAACTAAATGTGTGGAGAAACAAGGATCAATTTCCCCCACTCTAATATCTTGACTAAATCTAAGTATGTAAATTTACTGTGTGTAGAAACAAGGCCCACTTTCCCCACTCTAATATCTAGACTAAATATAAATATGTAAATTTAATGTGTTGAGAAAGAAGGCTCACTTGACCCCACTCTAATATCTAGCATAAATTTGAGTATATAAACTAAATGTGTGGAGAAATAAGGCTCAAGTACCCCCAATCTGATATCTGGACTAAATATAAGTATGTGAACTAATTCTGGTGGAATTATATGGATCAACCATTAGAGATAGTCATGTGACCTAAACTAATAATAAATTTGTGATGATATTGGTGATGATACTAAGTCTAAACTAATAATATAAAAATGGGGACCAATGACATTCACTTTGTATCATGCCCCTAATATTGATACCAAAATAATGTAGATGTGTATCTAAATATTTGAGTGAATTGTTATACCCAAGTCAAAACTATATATCTATGTAGAGTGTATATTTTAATACCTATGTGGACCTATGTGTCTATATATATAAGAACCTATGATGATGAATATATGTGTAAAATTATGTACCTATGTAGACCCATGTTTCTATATATCTGATAACCTATGAATCTAAATATCTATGTAAACCTATATATTTATGTAGACATGTGTGTCTATATATCTAAAAACCTATAAATTTGAATACTTGAGTAAATCCATGCATCTTTTTATAAACATGTGTCTTAATATCTTAAAAACTATAAATATAAATCCCAAATTAAGTCTATGTACCTTTGTAGACCCATGTGTCTGTATTTAAAAACTTTTGAATTTGAATATCAGTGTAAACCTATGTGTCTTCCTAAATTAACTCTACATGGATGAAGTAATCTATGTATATTTTCCCCCCTTTTGTTGAGATATTCAAGACTATGGATAGGATATGTAACAAAAATTGTTCATGATTAGTTGTATTGGTGTTAATTAGCAAGTGTAATGAGGATTTAAGTTTGAAAAGTGCAATTGTGGTGATAGAGTTGATAATCAAATATATAATTGGATAGATATTTTATCACTCATTATGTTAACTATAGTGATGTTTTTTTTGTCATTTTTTGTATTTTACAATCAACAAAATATTTTTTTAACCAATATGGTATGTTACATATTGATGTCAAGTCCCATTTTTAAGAAATAGTTAATAAATTTGAAGTACGGTTCTCAAGATATAGTGATAGTAAGAGAATAATATTAGTATATGAAGTTAGCACATAAGGTTAACCTTAATAATATGGAATTAAGTAAATATGAATTAAATTAGTCATTTGATTCATTTGGATCATTTGAGTTGAAATCAATTATGTCTAAGTGAGATAAATTTGTCTAGGATATGAGGAGCTAGCTTGATGCGTTATGAGGAGGTTGAAGCACAGATTTAGGCTAGTGAAGAGGTTCACTAGGTAAGGAACCCAAACTATTTACTAGTTTTATAATTTATGTTGTATTTTTTATTATTTTTACTAAAAATGAACTAGGTTAGGGCCCATTATACAAGAATGACACTAGTATATAATATTGGTTGATATTATCTAGTACATGGTGTTAGTGTCTAGGGGGTGGTGCTATTATCTAGTGATATTATCCTATATGTAATGTTAGCTTCCATTAGTCTTGAGTTGTGATGTTTATTATGGATAATTGGTTCTTGATGTGTGTTTTTTCTATTATTTTTAATCTAAATTTTTTGATATATGATTTGGTTTTAATCTTCCAGTTTGATTCTTGCATGAGGGAGTTTTACATTAGATGTATGAAGGAGACTTTGTAGGATATAACCCTAGAAGATTATAGTATGGATATGATCAAGATAATAAGTTTGATATATTATTCATTCCTGGAGCCCATGCCTTAAAATAAGCATATGATGAGTGAACTATGTGAGAGATGGGATGCATATACATGCACATAATGGTTACCCACTAGGGAGATGACTATTACACTAGAGGATGTGTACAATATTCTATGATTGTTCATCTATAAGTAGAGATCTATATTTTAGGAGGCTACATATCCTCAGGCCATACAATGGGATTATAAATAATTATATACCATGGTGGTTAGGACCCATCATGCAAGGATTCTTAGTGATATATTATTGACCTTGAATATGATTATTGAGGTTCCATGATTATGGAAGTTCCTTTCTATTTTTATATATTAATTAATGGGTAGACATGGGAGTGGGATTTTGATTTCCTATAGGATGAATGAGATAGTTTAGGATATCTAGGATCAAGGTATTGTGTAATCTTAGGGTTGCATGATGGTATATCACATATATAAGGATCTATATCATTTTACACAGGAGATGTGTTGTATAGGTATCAGATAATTGACATTGCTACATTATTGAGCATATGATCATATAGTTATGATTAGGCTAATGGCATGTATATTGGATGGATGGGATCATCCATAGTTATTTACATAGAGATTAACATGTATAGGTCATGTACCTAGGAGAATCACTTTACAAGACTGATTATTGTTAGATAGTTTGATAGTAAGGGATATTATATAGAAACCCTACATAGGATACAAGGGGTGGCCTAAGGATAGTACTCAACTGAGTTGGATTCGAGTGTGTTATTATCTTCATGATTTCTAGGATAATTTATATCATTTATTTGAGTATGAGAGGGTCACTTGATAGTTTGGTGTGGTGTAGGATGTGCCACCATCACCTAGATGTGGTTGAGGAGTTCTCAAGTTTCTATGATGATAGGTAGTATGTCTAGATCATATATTATTGAGTTATCTCCTATTTTATTCATAGAGTGGGACCTTAATATTGATATATTAGATATATATGATGTGGGAATGACCAAGGCCTACATATCTTAATAGAGTGACCATAGATGAACACCTCTATTTATTAGAGGTGGGATTATTATAGAGGATGTATTAGATGTAGATCCCATGAGTTTTTTTGATGTTATGTTAATTTAATATTTTTGTATATTATGTGTAAATTTTATTATGTATTTATGTGATGAGGAATCTTACTAATGGTGTGGACATATGTAAGATTATGGGATGATGATTACTAGGAGATCACCATTGAGTTGGTACTGCACAAGTTAACATGGAATATTCATAATGATGTTGTGGAGGATGGATTGGTGGAGAGGCCCACCAATGTGTCTAGGGTGCACATCAATTTTTTTGACAAATATGTGATAGATATTATATCATAAAAATAAGTAAAAGTAGATAGAGATGAGGCATATGCTGAGATAAATAGGTTTACCATGCCTACATCTGATTCTCTAGGTGGGGATATTATTCACATAGTATATGACTACATATATCCTTAGCAAGAACATGTCGAGTGTATGGCTGAGTTGGGCATGCATCATGAGAGAGAGAGAGAGAGAGAGAGAGAGAGAGAGAGATAGATAGAGAGAGAGAGAGAGAGAGAGAGAGAGAGAGAGAGAGAGTAGAATGAATAATCGATCCAGATCATGTCGAGATAGTTGGGCCTCTAGTTATAGCTCTGATATATATGACTTAGAGTGAGGGGGATGGTCCTAATAGTCATGCCCACAACATTTAGTGATGGATTATATTTGTATTAAAACTATATTCTAAGTTATATATATGGAAGTTTGTTGTTTAAGTTGGCACTATTTGTATTTGTAAATGGATCTTGTTATTTTTTAAGGTACAATCACTGAGAGGGGGGTGTGAATCAATGAATAAATATATTTCAAAACTTCAAGATAAATCCCTTAAACCCTTAGTCATACACCATAAATAATCAAGATTCAAATAGCCCACTCATAGAAATGAACATGAAAGATAAACAAGATAATACAAGACCTTTTTGGGAAACCATCTTGGGGGAAAATCCAATATCAATAATACAAACATATGGACTACTTGTCCTATAATATGATTACAAACAATAGACTTTAGTGAAGCACATAGTTCACAAAAAGCACCAACCCCTAAAGATGACAAACATAAACATGCCTAAGATGATGAGAACCAACATAACATCTATGAATTAAACAAATCTATTACTATTATTTCTTCTAAATATGATTGAGAAACTCTATAAAACAATCTTTTTCAACACTCTTTACTCATTCAAACCTTCACACACAAATAAGGTATTAAAAACCACCTTTTGGATCAAACTAAACACCTTCACTTGTTCTCATGCATCAAACCTTCAAACTCAACATTATAATTATGAAAAAAATGTCATACATGAATTTTCTACTTTTATTTTACTCTCAAAACATCTACATAGCTCTTACAACCTTCACATATCTATACACACAACAACATCTCAACTTCTTATTCTCAAGTCTTAAAACCATCACCTTTGCTTTCACTCATTATAGAGTCTTCATGAATATTATCTTATTGGTCAGCCATAATACATGTATTAACCCTTAATTGTTATATCACACTCACACATAACTCAATAACATCCTCATAGGTCAGCCATAACATCCATGGGTCACACTTAAGTAGTTATATCTTTCAATTAGGCCTTAGTAGCTCTTATATGTCTCATAGAGACATATTACCTATTTAATACCTTACCAATAATTCAAAAACAACAAATTTGAATAAAATTTCCCCTTTATTAAACTC
This sequence comes from Torreya grandis, assembly GCA_037957365.1. Classification (NCBI taxonomy): domain Eukaryota; kingdom Viridiplantae; phylum Streptophyta; class Pinopsida; order Cupressales; family Taxaceae; genus Torreya; species Torreya grandis. Next base: position 2,558,120 of record JARHVA010000699.1, on the reverse strand, counting down.
TCATAGGTCCATTCCACTAGGAACACAAACTCAACACTCAAACCTACCATTTAGATCTCCTTGGTCTTTAGGCCTTTATACACAAAAAACTTTGTCATATAAAACTGAAGCATACAGACAATTATTTATCATATAAATATGATTATATAATATGGGTTAATAATTTATAATATGTAAAACACCTTCATTTTCCTTATACACTTTTACTCAAGCTTAAATTACTCAAAATAACTCTGTCATGATGACCACTCAGATTGGTCATATATAATCAAAATATAGTCAAGATATTATGACACTCTATATCTGATCAATGACATCCAAATCCTTATCATAAGTATTAGGTACTTATAAAACATTTACATACTCATTATATTATTAAATTATACTCATAACACCTTCAACTCACTCATGTAACATGGTCACTCAAATTGTTAGTGCATTCATCAAACACAATCAACTTCTAAGCAATTGTTCATACTCAAGATGGATTAATCAAACCTCCAAAATCCATAATCTAGTATTAATGGAGTATAAAACACTCTCCAATATATATTTCATCTTGAAACATCAAAATAATATTAATAAAAACTTAAACATCCTTCTTGGGTCACTTTCAATACATAGTCAAACACATAGTCATATTTAGAGATAAATATCTACAATTTTACAAACATACAAATATTATAATCTAAATTTTTGGATGCACCTTGAATTAATCTACATATTTTCATTTTATTTCATCAATAAATTCATCTTGGATCAAAAGATATAGCCCAAAAACTAAGAACTATTTTTCTTCATAGATTTGAATATTTGAATTCCAGTGGTTAGTGAGTAAATGTTAAACATTGAGAACCTTAACTTCATCTCATGCTTCCTAGAAACTATGAACTAATACTCACCATATATATCATTTGATTATATTGATATTTAACTTTAAATGCTCAACATTTATCTTGGATCAGATCCCCCATGATTGTTCCACTTGGTATCTTTGCTTGCCTTTTGCACATTTGACTTTTAACTTGACCTACACCATCGATCTCTATTAGTATGAATGCCTGTGAACCATAGATATTCTCTTAGATCAAAGAGATAGAGACACTTTTCATTAGCATGTTTAGTCATAGTTACCTTTGATAAGTTGACTTCATGCACACCGTTGAATCAAGATCTAGATAATGAATGCTCACTATTAGATTTACTGAGTAGTGACCTCAGATTTCAATGAAGTTAAATTTGATGTTCTCTAGCTTGACATGATATACAAGAGAAAATTTGAAGCTTTATAGCTTAAGCTAGAAAACAATTTGAGAGTCCAAATTTTTAAGGGACCTTCTTTCCACTATATAAAACAACTCCATTAAATCCTTTGACTTTATTTGACTTTTTGAGTATCATAAATAAATGCACAAACTTATTGGTTCATTCATATCTACATGATGTACAGTAATGGTCTGGCTTCTATTAATATAGAAGATGCATATTTATTAATCCAAATGATCAATTGAAACACCATAGCTTCACTAACACATCTATGGATGCCTCATAACATCTTATTTATCCTTAGAGACTTGCATATGTGTTATATCTCTCCAAGCTATCAATAACAACCATTAATTACCTATATCAAGCAAACACTGAAGAACAATGCAAGAACACTAAAGCACATTGAAGAACACTTTTTCATTATCATCCTAACATACATGACACTTCATCAACCACTTTGGTCACCTTGGAGACATCATTGAAAAACCTCCAAATATTTTCAACCTTTAGCATTGATGTCAACACCAATACAAAACACTTTCTCCCACTTTGACCCAATGAAAAAATGGGTTCAATTCCTAATCTTGTATACCTAAAAAGACTTCAAGGACAAATAATAGGAAAGGACATTCTATGATATATGATATAGACTCATGTTAACATAGTGAATGCCTTTTCTTACCTTGAGCTTCTCAAACATGCTCCATGATTACACTCTTCATTGATCATACATAGATTCTATGAACACAAAACATACATGAACATCATAAAACAACATGAAAATACCTTGTAAACAATAATATGGACTCCCCCTAAGTCATCTGAGCTTAGGTACCCTTTGATCATCTTCAGACCATTTCCAAAAATGAAGAATCAACAAAATTACCTTCATACCTTCTCTCTAAAATTCTAATACAAAATCCTCTAATCCTAGGATTTGATCATTTACAAAGCACCTAACTTGGTTTGATTAAGTCATCATATCAACATTCTTGAATTCACATCTATAGCAGACTTCTTCATACTAGCCTTGTGTAAAGGCCTTATAACCCTACTTATACCTTATAGAGCACATAAAGTTTTGTGTGTGAAATTTCATGGCTTTAAATTTCATATATGAAGTATTCTCATATGCCTCATTATGAATGCCAAAATTAGACACTCATATATTTTATGTAACATATTTCTTTCACAAACCTACTAGCCAATTAACCCTTTATTTACATTAATCCTCCTCTATGAAAGACACCACACACTTTCAGATGATTATGAAACACTTTTTGATAACCCATTTGGTCATTCAACCTCATATCACAACTCACTTAAGAAACAAACTAACCAACATGGGAAAAAATACTATATTTTCAAATTGAAGCTCAGTTAACTCACCATATTTTGATCAACATCAACACTTGAAAGTTATCTAATATTTAGAGGCTAATAAAACACACTTCAAGTCTAATTTATGAGTTCACACACCCTGGAGAACCCATAAACTCTTCAACTAGGTTTTGACCTACTTGCCCTTAAGCCAAAACTAAGAAAACCTAAGATCACTAAGAAACCTTCAATTTTCACACAAAATATATTCAAATCATAAAAAAACATGTATCACACCTAAATGGAGTCAACACACCTTTCTATGTGAAAAAATCATTTTTATAACTCATCTTTCTTGTTTTGACCCTTAGAAACCTCCATACTCTACTTGTAGACCTTCAAGACCAAAATCCCTAAACATACCTTGAGCACACATATTTATAGAATAGATATTGAAATGAATAGATCATAAAGTGATCACATTCATATCACTAAACTTCTTCATATTTCAACCATGACTATAACATCTCATATATGATCCCCTTGGCATCATGCACATCTTCTTCAAGCCACTCAGGCTAACTGAGTTAGCTTCCCCTTAGCTACACACATATTCAAAAGATATTATTATCTTGCAACATAAATAAATTCTTAAATGGTATCTACCATGATTCTTCTTACTTTTCAAGTGTCTCCTTGAAGCCTATATATAGACACCTTGACCCATAATGTCCTAAAATAGTATGAAACCAGGAGTTACCCACAACTCCTCATATTTTTTCTCTTCCTTGGTCATCTAATACTGATAGTTTTTTTTCTTCTTTTTAGTCTTAATAAAAAAACATGCTCATCCATAATAAAATAATTTTTTTCTTCTAAGATGGTGTTAACAATACATGGGTAAAATAAATATTATTGACATACCTTTTCACTTGAAGTATCAGTCTCACACTTAAAGCATTAACACTTGACATTGTCAATTGATATTATTCATAGGAAACTTGTTCATTGGCATCAGGGTGTTCACTGGTATCCTCTTCATTCCCAAAATGAGCATAAAATGAGATCTCCTTATTTTATTCTCCCTTTGTAGCATTCTCTACCATGGAAAATAATCCACTTGGCCCTGTAGACTGATCATGGCACATATTTTCCACTTTTGGTTTCCATATTTTAGCTTTCCTTCGTTTTTACACTCTAAGAGTCTGATTGAACTTATTTTGACTTGATGGCCTTTGCTTTTATAACCTATCAATGTGACCAATATTCTCATAGTTTTAGCAAACTATTATTATTGAAGTGAACTCATCTTGTCATACCTGATTTGGGAAAAATATAGCAATGTGTCCCATATCATCATAATGATAGAGCTAACTTTGACTCACAAAACCTAGTTGATGATTCCATTAATTTTTCCAATAAAATTCATTCCTATAAGGTATTTTATACTCTCTAGCCTTATATCTGAATTGATTACAAGTGTAGTAGTAACTATTGAAATTTGCATACCTCATGGCATTTACTTGCCTAATATGATTTATCCTTATTCTACCAACACCTTTATTCCATGAGCAATGATTGATTTTCAAGGTTTGAGTATCCTTGTTCACATTGGTCTTTATCTTGTCTTGGGTTACATTCTCTTGTTCTTTTTTGTAACCAAGTCTAGTTTTATCACTAGCATGATTTTGATTATTCACAATTTTGTCTAAATAAATTGATCTCTTTTAAAACATCACATATGACTTCATCTTACTATATGTATTTTATAACTTAGCTTTTAATGACTCATTTTCTAAGCTTTCATGATTGTAGACAGGTTTTCCAATTAACAATTAAGATGCTTGACTATATCTTAATTATCCTTGGTGTATTCATTTATTCGTGCCAAAAAACACATTAATTTATCTAAATATTCCTTTATTTTAGAATTAAACTTCTTGGTTTTATTATTCTCAATCTTTATATCTTCAAGGGAATTCATCAACTCAATCTCAAATTTTACCTTATCTTCTTCATCATTGGTATCACATAAACCACCTCCAAACCATGTATATTCTTATTGATATGAGAATCTACCTTATTTATCCATGAAGAGAGGTTCATCTTTATTAGGACCATTACCTTCATGATCATACTCATCATTATCATCAAAGGAGATGGAATATCTATTGTTTTAGAGATTCCTCTTGTCTTTGTAAAACTTCTTTTGGCCATTATACCTTTTAAAATTGTTCTTGCTCTTATCAAACCTAAATTTATTCTTGTCATTATCATTATCTTATTCATGTTCTTCATTATCATTTCCCTTATGCTTATGCAGACACTTGTTGGAAAAGTGATCTATCTCTCCACAATTGAAGCATTTGAAGGGAAGTTTACCCTTAAACTTTCATGTACCTATTTTTAGTTTTTTTTTTAACAGAGCTATTAGTTTGTCATCATCAAGATCAAAAATCTCATCATCCTTGACCTTATTACCTTGGAACTTCTTCTTTGTCTTAATTTTTTAATTGAAAGCTACTTTTTTATTTTTTGTTTTGTCCTCATTAATTATCATCTCATAGGAAAAAATAATGCCATGTAATTCATCCATCTTGATTTTGGTCAGATCATGAATTTCTTCTATGACAGAGACTTTTGAATCAAATTTAAGAGTGAGAGATCTTAATACCTATTATCATAAAATTGTGCACCTTAAGATACTCTATCAATCTCATATAATTTTTTTAAAAATTGAATCACCTCTCAAGTTGTGGGGAACTTGTAATAGAGATGAATCTCTAGGATTAAAAGGGCTAGCTCCCTAGATTCTTTTTTAATATTCTTGTCACCTAATCTAATTCTTGTTTATGGAAAAAGGTTAGAATTTTTGAATTAAATGGAAAATATAATAAAGAAGTGATACACTAAAACATATCCCATAGACTATCACACTCCTACTAAGCAAAAAATCTTTCCAAGACTAATTTTAGGCATTCAGTGACTCTAACATAATTGATTCAATATGAAGGTAGAATACATAGGAAAATCAAAAAGATAACTACTATAGGGGTAGATTTCATGCCATAGAGACAATTTATTTCCTTAATAAGAGTATAGTAAAATAAATAAACTTCACATGACCTATTAAAATTAGAACTCTTGCTTAAACATGAAGGATAAAGTGAAGTACGGATGATACTATCACTTGACTCTATTATTCATTACTCACACAATTGGACAAAATGTTCATAACTAAAAATTATACTTTTATTCAATGTTAAAAGAAATAATGTAATGTCATACTAGTAGGGATTCACAATACTAGTTGTGGTCTCTCTTAAAATGGCCAAAATGGCTCACATTTATAAAACATGGAGGAAGAGAGAGAAAATAGAAGTTAAAGAGGTAGAAGGACAAGTGTCCAAAGAATAAAATTAGTTAAAATACTTATAAATGAGGTGTAAAAGGAGTTATGAAACTTATTTTCACATGATCACATCCCAAATAATCCTATTCTCCAAATGTGGCATAACATCTTCTCAATCAGTCTCTCTTAGAAACTACCTTCATCATGGGATTTCTTGAGCATTCCAAAGAAAATTAGGTATAAGTATCTCATGTGTGTTAAGTAAATGGAGTTAAAAATATGCATCCACTTTTATTTTAATTTTTATTAATCATGGATATTATATTACACAAGCCCAATCATCATTTACAAGCATGATCACTCTCCAATAGGCTTTTCTTGACAATTAGCACTAGCATCTTCTTATCTTCCCTAATTGATCCATACTAGGGGTCTCATGACACATGGTAAAACACTTAATACACTTGGAATCATAATATATACCTTAAAAGGTCTACAAATTTAGGGTACCATGCATAGGGAGTTGTTTCAAGTCCCAATCTATCCTCCCAAGTGATTGGTATCCCATGATCATCTTTAGGACCTACAAAACATAAGAAATTGTCAAAGAAACCTATTTTATACTTGACATGTATGGATTATAAAAAATGTATCTCAACATATTTTATCCTCATGAATTTTTCAATAACTTATTTTTTACACTCATGGTCAAATTCATCCATTTCAATGCACTTTTAGCTTCATTTCTTACATCAGGCCACAAACATAGGGTTTTCAAGGGTTTTGGAATCACTAACCCTCTTAAAGTTTGTTCATAAATGACACACATTATAAGCATATAAAAATTAAATTTAGGGCTCCTCATGGACCCTCTATAACTTCCCTAAACACCTCAATGTCCTATGTAAAGGCTCATGAAAGATATGAGCATTCCAAAATGACCATTCAAGTCATTTTCATGTATTTTATGAGGGTTTATGTGTCTCAAGCCCAAAAATGGTATTGTTTTAATTATTTATATGATTTTAAATCTCATAAACCTCTTTTTTTCCCCCATTTATCTATTCAAATCATTAAAATCACTCACCAAAATCTAAGAATGAAAATGACTACCTCTTTGAAACTAGTTCCATACCTTGGCAATGGGTCTGCTTGCACCTTTGAATGAAATGAATATTATTGAAAATTACCATGAAATAATATATATTTAAAGAATATTTTTCACCCCAATATGCATTATTAAAAACACTATAATTCTTTTCAAAGGTTATAATTTTAAATGACCTTCCATTTGGAACTAAATTTGCATGTGTCATCACTAGGTCTACCTATAGACCTTCTTGTCTAGACCACATTTCTTGCATTAAAACCTTATATACTATTTTATCATGTTTATAACAGCTATTAAAACCTTTTTTACTTATCAAACTGACTTGTAGTTCACTATTCATCACTTTTCCCCAAAACTGCCATTCTTGTGCATGAAAAAAACACCTCACCTCTGAGACAAAACAAAGGTATATTTACCTTTTTTTTTTTATAAAAATTGAATAGTTTTTAGGATTTTAAAGGTCATAATTTATAATTATTCTGAAATGTTTTTTTCTAATTCCATGGTTATGGGGTCTAACCATCTCAATCTTATCAAAAAAGGGGTCAAAAACCCTATTTTCTACATATTTTTGCTCAAACCTCCTCATGGATGATATTTACAAACCACCTTCATGATTATATTATATTTATAAATTATATAAACCCTTATTTAATTCTTATGTAACTTTTGAAACCACCCAAAACCTTTCTTGTTAGTGAAACCTTTATGTTTACCCCTTGAGCCAAGGGTTTCATAACTTGTCTATATGGACTGAGTCCATTTTTCTAAGATAAAAGGGAATTTGGGTATATTTTTAGTGTGTTTTTAGTTAAATTACATTAATTTTATTATATTTAATCATATTACATTTTTTTAAACCTTCATTTCCTTCTTAGGTAGTCAAAATCCTATCCTACTCCTTCCAAGCTAAACATGCCTTGACTGTAACAGAGGACCAAAATGATTTATTGTAGATGTATTTATTTGAGTATAATATAAAAGTGTTAAAACTATTAAATTTATTTATTAAAAATATTTTCATTTCCAAATCAATCCCATTACTTTGGTTCTCAAGTCATATAATCACTTTTAAGGCTTCACACTGCTCACTACCTTCTACAATCTCTTTATCTTCGTTGTAGGTCACTTTGTAGGTTTGATTAGGGTATTATGGTAGATAAATACTTACTAATAACATATTAAAATTTATAAACCTTATTTAATACTTTTAATCACTCTTATATGGTTAAAACCATCATCATCTATGTCTATCCCTTAACTTCCTTTTTTTACCCCTATCTCAATCTGTACTGAGGCTGTAGGTGCACCTGAGATTCCTAATACTTATTTTAGGGTTGGGTTTATTTTATAAATATACATAATTTTTTCAATAATTTCACTTAATTCACTTTTAAAAACAAAATCAATGCTTTAACATGAGTTTTTTTACCTTATGCCTTATGACCTTGTTGTAAGAGCACAATTTGCCATGAGTATGGATAAGGTGTGGGCCTAAAAGGTCATTACATCCAATAACATATTATCTCATGACATAAGTTATTATTAGTTTCCTTTGAAACATTGAAAAAATTTCCCCCTTCTTTATCATAGTTTAGGACTCTTAATATGAGTTGTAAGGTGAACCTTCCTTCAAAATTTTGTAGGTATCACTGTCAAGTTTTAGTGTTTTTTTGGACAACTTTGAACCTCCTAAAACCTCTCTACATTTATCCTTTCCTCCTCAAAATTTTTGTATTACTTATCCATACTACAGTAAAAACATTAAACCTTTCAAGGGCATTGAAATCTCCTTTGTCTACCTCACATTATGCTTTCAAAAATCAAGGGGTCCACTGTTTAGTAGTTTTAGGGTAGACAGTCCTAAAATAGTCCTTAGCTTCTTCACATGATTTTCTATCTTACCTTGCTATATTAATACACTCATATAAATTTCCAATAACTTATTTTCATACTAGTAGATCTCAAATGTCAAGCTATCTCATTCTTTTTTACAATATCTTATAGGTGTCTTGCTTAGCCACCTATAGGTGTGCATTATAATGCTCTACATAGGTAGGGTATTGAGTTAATATGACTATGTCAATAAAAGATTTCAAGGACCATTCAAGAGCATTGGTAAAATTTGAATATGTTTTCCATTACAACACACATGGGACCCTTCTTCAATTCTAATGCAGAAGACATTTATAAATATATATACTGACTGTCAAAGGCTAATAATGAGGATAAACTCAACCTTTTAGGTGTTATTTTGACATATAAAAGGCTCAAAATTGGATCTAATATTTATAAATACATCTTCATGTTTTCAAACCTCTAAGACAAACTTCATGTTTTCATTCCAACATGGAAAACACTCCCTCAAGATGCCTGTAAGTGCTTAAAGCTGACAGTTTGTGAACTATCAAAGCCCATAAGAGGCTTACCTATATTTTATGATATATATGATATAAATGTGATTTATAATATATGTAGGATTAATTATAATCATGTTAAAACATCAAACTCATCAAAAATAAACACAAGAATAAAAAACTAGCTCAAAAAAAGACCCTCATGGTTGCAAATACATAAAAAGTTGCCTAGAGTGCAAGCAATTGTTTTTAAAAGAGGAGACACAAATATGATACTTATTGATACTAAAGTTAAGTGCACTAAAATTAATATCTACCCCCAAGACCATTATTCAAAACTCTACCTTTATAATCCATACCAAGTGTTTGAAATTACTCCTTTTTAACTTGCCAAGACAAGGAGGGAAAAGAAGAAAGAAATGAAAATTTTATGCACTCTCTACCAAAAAAATGTAAAAATGGGTGTGGGGAGGTTAAGAGTCACTCCACCCATGTTTTTAGCTGCAAGTAAACTCAAGAAGTCTCTATAAGTGTTCAAAGGGGCATATTTTAAAGGAGAAACTACCATTTCCTGCATATAAATAAATTTTTAACTACCACTTTACTGATCCTAACATAATTTTACACCCTCAACATTTATATTTACTTTGGTGAGAAATATTATAACTCTACCATCTGTACAAGTCATTAATTAGGCTAGAAAAATGGCCAAATGACCCTTTTTGCACATGAAACATAGAAAGTGGATAATTTAAGACAAGAAGACACCTTGAAACATATAAAAGGCCATATTATGACATTTTAAAAATAATTTGGCACTTTGGAAAATTTTGACCATGGTTGACCAACTTTGACTTTGGTTAACTAGGTCAATATACGGAGGATGGGCTTCAACAAGGACTAGATGAAGGACAAGTGAGACATATAGGACAATAAGAAATAACATAATACACATGAAACCTTCTTAAATTTTTAAAAATAGTATGGGTGGACATAATTTTACTAGAATTCAAATTTGGTCAACAATATGTTTTACACTATAGTTCCTTCTTCAATAACCTCTCCCATGCCTTTGATCATATTCACTACCTCATCAACTCTTACAAGATAAGAAGCCACAATATCCTCTTCCTTAATTTTGAGAATTTAAAATTGCCTTCAATATTTTTGTAGTTTGGCCAACTTGAATTTTGAATCTCCTTGATAGATGAGCTAAAATTTGTCCCAAATCTCCTTGGTATAGTTGTAAAGGATTGCCTTGGTGAACTTAACCTTAGAAAGACCACAAATGATAGAATTTGTAGCTTTGGAATTTTTATCACTCATCTTCTTGTCTACAATACTAGTTGGAGGATTAGGTGGCATGGAATAACTATCAAAAATAGATTGTCAAGTGTTAAACCCTAAGAACATGATGTAGGTCTTCATTCTTGCATTCCAAAAAGCATAATTTGATCCATTGAACAATGGCTATATTTTAATATAGAAACCTTGAGAACTTTTCATTAAACCAAAGATTACATTCAATTGGTTAAAATTTTATATAAGGTCTGAATTTGATACCAATTTTTAGAGGTACAATCCTGAGGGGGGGTGAATTAGTGAATCAAGATATTTCAAAACTTCAAACTAAATCCTTTAAACCCTTAGTCATATAACATAAGCAATCAAGAATAAAATAGCCCACTCATAGAAATGAACATGAAATATAAGTAAGATAACACAAGATCTATGTGTGAAAACGTCTTGGTGGAGAAATCCCACTCTCATGCCTACAAACACATGGACTACGTGTCCTATAAGATGATTACAAACAAGAGACTTTAATGAATCATCTATTTCACAATTAACACCAACCCCTAAAGATGAAAAGTACCAACTTGCCTAAGATGTTGATCACCAACACATATATTAAATTAATAACTCTAGAACTATAATTTCTTCTCAATCTGATGGAGAAAATCTATAAAACAATATTCTTCAACCCTCTTTACTCATTCAAACCTTCACACACGAGCAAGGTATCCAAAACCACCTTTTGGATCAAACTACACACCTTTTATTTTTATCATACATCAAACCTAAAAATTCAACATTAAAATTATGACCACAAAGTCATACATGAAATCTAAACTTTGATCTTCCTCTCAATACATCCACACAACTCTTATAACCTTCATAGATCTATACACACAACAATAACTCAACTCCTCATTCTCCAGTCTTGAAACCATCACCTTTGATTTCACTCTTTATAGAGTATTCATGAATATTATATTCTTGGTCATCCATAATAATTGTCTTAACCCTTAAAAAATCTATCATGATCACACATAACTTAATACCATTCTCATAGGTCAGCCATAACATCCATGGGTGACACTTAAGTAGCTATGCCTTTCAATTAGGATTTAGTAGCCCTTACATGTCTCATGGAGACCTATTACCCATTTAACACTTTACCAATTCTTTGAACACAAATTTTTTTGACTCCAATGACCACTTTCTTACACCCTCATGGGTCTATGCCACCATGAAAAACAACTCAACACTCGAACCTCCAATTAGATTGCCTTGCTCTTTAGGCCTTCATATATAAAAACTCTATCATATATAATTAAAGCATAAAAATAATTATTTATCATATCCATATGATTATATCACATTTGGGAACCCTTAAATATCTATAAAATACCTTAATGTGCCTTATAAATTTTCACTCAAGCTCAAAGCACTCAAAACAACTCTCTCATGATGACCACTTAAACTGGTCATATATAGTCAAAATATAGTCAATATATTCTGACTCTCCATATCTAATCAGGGGAAAAATATGATAAAAAAATCCTTATAATAGGTATTATATACTTATAGAACATTTCCATACTCATTTTATTCTTCAATTCTACTCAGAACACTTTCAACTCTCCTATAACATGATCACTCAAACTGCTAGTGCATTTATCAAACATAGTTAACTTTTAAGAAGTTGTTCATACTAAAGATAGATTATTCAAACCTTAAAATACATAAATATATTATTAATGGAGTCTAAAAAGCTATCCAATATATATTTCATCTTGAGACATCAAAATACTATTAAGAATACTTAAATATCCTTCTCGGGTGACTTGCAGAACATAGTCAAACACATAGATTTAAAGCTCAATATCTATAAATGTACGAACATCCAAATATTTTAATATACACTATGGATCTACCTTGAATTTCTTTAAATTTTTTTATTTTACTACATCAATAAATTCATCTTGGATCAAAATATAGACCAAAAATTGAGAACTAGTTTTCTTCCCAAACTTGAATATTTGAATTCTGATGGTCACTAAGCAAATGTTAAACATTGATCGCCTTAACCTCATCTCATGATTATTGGAAACTATGGAATAATATGCACCATTTATCTCCTCTAATTAGTTTTATATTTAACTTTCAATGATTACCATTGATAATGGATCAGAGCTCCCATGATTTTGCCACTTGGTAGCTCTACATGCCTTTTGCACTTTTGACTTTTGACTCAACCTGCACCATCAATATCTATTAGTATGAGCACCTGTGAACCACATATATTCTGTTAGATCAATGAGATAGAGACACTTATCATTAGAAAATTTAATCATAGGTACCTTTGACAATTTTACTTCATGTAAATTGGTGGATCAAGATATGGATAATGAATACTCACCCTTAGATCCATAGACTAGTGACCTCATATTTTAATAAAGTTAAAATTAATAGTCTTTATCCTGACATAGTTTGTAAGATTAACTTTGAATCTTTATAACTTAAGATATAAAACACTTCAAGAGTTTAAACTTTCATGGGACCTTCTTGGCACTATAGACAACCATGAAATCCTTTGACCTCAGTTAACTTTTTTAGTATCATAAATAAATGCACAAACTTGTTGGTTCATTCATATTTGAATGATGTGTAATGATGTTCTATCTTTTATTAAGCTATAAGATGCATGTTTCTTATTCAAAACTATCAAGTGACACACTAGAACTTCACCAAGTCATCTATGGATGCCTTCAAACTTCTTCTTTTTCCTTACAGACTTGCATATGTGCTATATCTCTCTAAAATATCAATAATAACCATCAATTTCCTATATCAAGCAAACACTGAATAAAAATGGAAGAACACTAAAGCACATTGAAGCACACTTTGTCATTGTCATCCTAACACACATGAAACTTCATCAACCACTTTGGTCACCTTGGAGATATCATTGACAAACATCCAATAGTTAGATGGTTTGTGTTTAATTAGTTTTGTATGTTTTAAATGATGATATTTTTATAGTGATTTATTTAAGTATAATTAATTAATTTGTATAGTATCTATGCATGTTTAGAAATATGTGTAGCAGATCAAGGTTTTTGTATTTATTTGTATAGGGTTTTTTTGTATTCTATACTATTTTTTCATGTATATCATGTGATTGTGTTATGCGTTATCTAAACCTAGATGGAATGGAGAATCAAATACTATACTACTCATGTTGTGTTAGTGTACAAGGATACTCTAAAATTGGAGATATGTGTGATGCATTACTAGTTTGTAGATGTGTATACTTTGGTGAAAAAATATTGATTGGTTGACCTGATAAAAATTCACTCTAATTTGTATGATTTATGGGAAATATCTTTATTGGTGTATGCACTATAGTTATGTTTTAATATATTTAATTATTTTCATTTATCTTTATTAGTGTTTGAACTGAAATTATGCCCTTGGTTTTATAGTTATTCCCATATATATTGATTGGTGTATGTACTAGCTCTACATTATGATTTCTATAATTATTTCCATATATATTTATTGGTGTTTGAGCTAAAATTATGCCCTTGGTTTTATATTTATTCTCATATATCTTGATTGGTGTATGCATTGGAGTTGCATTTTGATTGTTGTGAACTAGTTGCCATCACTACTAAAACTATGGTGTATGAGACTACTCATATATAGATGTACTATAAGTCATAGGGATTTTATGATGAGTAACCAATGGTTCCTTAAAATAAACATCTCAGGATAACTTTTTCATAGAAGAGTGTGATCTAGGATAGTATGAAGAATGAGATCCTATTTCCCCATGTCTAATTTTTATGATGCCTTGAGTAACATACTAGTCAATGCAAGCTCAAAGCACCTAATAATGATCATCTGAATATCCATTTATATTTTGAAAATGATAATATGTCTTATGTGGTACCTAGTTCAAATGGTTCTTTGAGTGATAATGAGTATAAGTATTTGTGACCATTCCCCTATATAATAGTGTAATTAAAATGTCATGAGGCTCAACCTTATCTAACAATAATATAACCCCTCTATGTATATCCTATGTTCTAATCATTATATAAGGTGTTATATAGAGTGGTTATTTACCCCTATTGAGTATATTTATTGGTGGTATCTATTATATTAAGTTCTTAATTTGAAGTTGAGTACACCCTTGTACCAAATTAGATGATTGAAACTCTAAGGGGTCTATAGACAGATCTACCTCTAACTATGTAACTAATAATCCCAAATCTACCTATAATGTTATATGTGTGTTACATATATGTCAAAATGACTTTGATGTTTGATATAGTTATTTATCTTTGAAAGGATAGATTAAACTTATAAATAATGTGTACTATACTTTCAAATCTAATGGTTGATAAATTAGCTGATGCAAACAAGATTTGAACCTTAGAATGTGTTCATATGTTTGATCTATCTCACCTTGATGTAATAAATGTAACCTATCATGGGTTACTAGATGTCCCTTATTCTATATGTAATTCCTATGAAAGACTATCTATAGATACTCTTATGTGTGTAGAGATCCACTATGGATTGTATGATAGAACCAATTTAGTGCTTCCCCATCTAAGGACTTCATAAAAAATTGTAGTTTATTCAACTTATTTATAATATGGGACATTGATTTATCATAATCCCAAAGGTGAAATTATGGATCTCCATTCCCATAAAATATAGGTAATATTGGTATCTTAAAGCTATGTGGCAACATTATAGTTAAGATTCTACGTGGAATAGGGTTTTCATGTATGACATTGTCATTGACCCTATATTGGTATGATTTATTCTCCAAAGTTAGATGGTGTAATTACTATAAAGCACCCACAACATGCATAAAATATATTAATACTTGAGAATGTATATTATCATCATCAATGGGTTAATTTAATGCTTAGATTTGCTTACTTATCTTAGCCATTGGTACATTTTATTGGAAATCCTTTTTAGAGAGGGTTGGTTTTATCTCAATAACCTTTGGAGATGCGATAGTTGAGACTTGGTTAGAGGGAAATAAGATACCACCCTCATTTAGGTTAGTTTGAGAAACAAGTTCTACTTTAGTAAGGGGATTTGAGGGAGATTCATTGGTATCACTTATATTGTTAAGTTGTGAAGAAGTATCACATGATACTTGAGTATAAGGTACTTTATTCTTAGGTAATTGTAAATTATGAACATAAGAATACATGTATTTATGTATCACTTTTCATGTGACCTAGTTTTTTGTTGAACAAGAGAGATAGGTGAGGTAGCAGAAAGAATATAATGTGTAAACTCTATGTCATCTTCATCATAAGCACAATAATCATCATTATCCCATGGTTCACTGAAATCATAATTTAATTCATTTGTATAAGTAAAGTATAAGAAGTATCATCCATATGCTCATTAAGATAGATAGATAATGGGAAGATTTTAACTTCTTGTTACTATGCAATGTGCCATCATATGTAGGTGTAATTCAATAGATATATTCACTAGCTATTTATGGAATGCAAATATGATTGTGACTTTTATTTTTGGAATGAAGGTTAGGATAAGTAACAACCATGTTTTAATTTTTCATATTATGACATGTAGGATAAGATTAGAGACATTTAAATTATCAAATTTTCCTAAATAATAATTTCATTGAGCTTGGAATATAAAGGAAGGTGATAAAATATTTTCAACTACCTTAGTTTGTGCATTGCTAAAAGGTTTAATATCATTGGCACTTATTTTTTCAAATGTAATTGAGAATGGTAAAGAAGATACATTGTCCCTATCTACTTTACTTGAATCATGAAAAAGTAGTTTTTGTGTATTGAACTTATATTTATTTAATTCTAATAATGAGGTAGGAAAAGTAGTTGAAAATATAGGATCACATTGGAATAAATCACTACCAACAATAGGTTATTTTAGAATTATATTGTTAGTTTTATTTTTAGGATTAAGAGATGAGTGAGAGGAAAGAGAAGATGATGTATCTAATATATCCTCATGTTCATTTTTATTATCATGCTCATAATAATCCCCATATCAATCATTATAACAATAGTCATCATCATCATTATAAATTAAGTCATTATTATACTCTAATGTACAATCTTGAAAATTTATCTATTCATTATTATAATCATAATAGAAATTTAGAATTTCATCAATTGGATTAGGGGTAGAATAACTTTTATATGCCATTTTAAACTTTCCAAAGAAGGTAATGTAAACAAGGAATAAAAAACACACAAGATGTAAAATATAATCTAACATAAGGATATGTGAAATTGGATAGATTTTAAACAAAGTTTGTAATAGAAAATAGGATTTATAAGATAAACCTTAATTTCTAATAGTTGTATATATAGGGACCTAGTATGTGGATCTAGTGTTTTGACTTAGGGTTATGCTAAAAAAATTTAAATTACATTAAATAAATGAAACCCTAATGTAGTATTGATTAAATTAGCTAAGTTATGAAAAAAATCATAAAAATAGAATTTTATAACCCTAATTTAATGCAAAAAAATTGGAGAAGGTAAACCATAAGGAAAACTAAGGTTTTAATCAATATTCAAATTAATTTGTGTACACCAAATGTTTTAAACTTTTGTGGTTTTACTAGTGTAAATGATATATAGTTGAAGGGATAAAGTATGTTACTAATTTGTGATAAAAACTATAAATAATTGATTTAATTAAACTTTCCAAAAATAGAAAGTGGGAGGAGAAAAGGAACTTGTCTAGAGATAAACAGAGTTTTACGTGGATTAGGGTCTTGGAAATAACTAATTAAACATGTAATAATATTTAATATTATAACCATTTTTTAGAATATGGCTTAGGATAGTAGCTCCCCTATCAAGATAGTATCACCATGTGGCACTAATGTCCAATTCTATCACTAATGTCCATGTATAGACTATTTGAAACTTTTAGGGGTGTTGTGAGAGGTTATAAAGGTCTTATAAGTGGTTTTATATGAATTGAGGGTTTTTTGTGCCACTATTTTGGCTAATTATCTTCTAAAATCTTGATGAATACCTACACACATGAAATAATAAATGGATAAAATGTAAAAGGGAAAGGAAAAACTAGGATATGGGATGTTATGATGACTTGAAATAGAACCACTATTATCCTATCCACTATCTATATTAACCCCAATTATAGAGGTCTCAAATCACATGTAGTTCTCCCTTAGGGAACATGAACCATCAAATTTCATGGTATATTAGAATGTTTTTCACATAGGCCCTTCTTTGATCAAGCATGCAATGTCTAGGTCTGAATACTAAGTAGTATGTAGACTATTGAGCTATAATATTGATTGATTTTATGTATAAATGTTCCAAAATAATAAGTTCTAGATATAAAATTTCTTGTGAGTTTATTTATATAGAAGGAACTCTATTTTGAATATAATATCTTATTTTATTCCTAACAAGTCATAAAAGAGGGATAGAAAACATAAAACAAGGATCATGGAAGGGTTAGGACTCAAACACAAAATAAAGGGCCTATTGAACAATATATCCATAAGTGGATAATAGATACATGTGGTGTTACTATACTAATAGTGATACTAGTGTCCTAATTACTAAAATATAGCTAAAATCATGTAAGATAGGCTAGGGGCCCTTGTGATTGGTAAAAGGTGACATGTGACTAATGGGAGCATCAAAAATAAGGAAAATAAGACATAATAAATATCAAAAGACTAAAAATGACCATTTGAACAAGGACTATAATCATCACTAAGACCTTCATGTGAAAGAGTAACAAAATACATAGTACTTATGGTTGCTTGACCAAATAATGGTGCTTACAATAATTGAAAATAAAAAATTTAGTGCTAGAAGATAAACTAAATCTAAGTAATTAAAAAAACATAAAATGACAAAAAATGTAAGTAGATAAAATCAATCTAAAAAAACATCAGATGTGAAATATATGATAAAATATTTTAAATGACATCAGATTTAAGAATATAAAAAATAAAACAAACAAAATATGTGTAATAAATGATAAAGGTTGTAAAATCACAATAAACTTAAGTATTAAAATGAATAAAACAAAGCATAAGACATATAATAAATGAAAAACACTATAAAATGAAATCAAATTTATGCATATAATATATATTTAAATAAACAAAACATATGTAATTATGTAAGGAAATGAGTACCCATCAAATCAATGATTGTGCTTTTATTTTTTGTAGGAGGACATGACCATTTAAACCCATCATGAATGTGATAAAGATGATTTAGATTTGAAGGTTATGGGTATTTATTTGGGGTTATAGGTTATATTCCCAATGGTAAACATGCAAGTCAAAAAATTTAAATAAAAGAGGAATAATAACTATAAGTATGATTCAAACCTAGAGAAAAGAGATAGAAACATGGATATAAAGGATAGTGAGGTGATTAATTAGTACAAATATCCACTGATCTTATATTAGGAAACATAATATGTGGATCTAAATAAGTTAGGTGCCAAAAAGGTGATGTAAAAATCCTTATAAAATAAAAGTCACTCTAATTAAGTTGGAAAGGCTAAGATATTTAAACATCAAGTATCTAGAGAACCCCAATTAATAAATATAGAGCTTGGGGATAAAAATTTAAGTGTATAAATCATTATATAATCAATAAATACATGAAAATTTAATGGATTCCACCTTCCCAAAATGTGTTCCTCATTTTAAAACCATTTTTAAAGTTTTAGATTTAATAAGGTTTAAGGGGTTATAATATCCTAATAAAATGGATGAATAAATATATTTTAAAGTATCTCAATAAAATTAATTCAAACAATATTATATAATGCATCTAGAACATTACCAAATATATAAAATATAATGATAATTTAGACACAACTTATAGATAATACTTATCTTATTTGAATATGTAGAGGTGGATATGAGATGTACAGATGTAGAAACATGAAGATGGATGCTTAGGATCACATCATTAAGCTCTATAAATATTATTTCTTGAGGCTTGGACACTATCTTGACCTATGGACATTGGTGTTGATGCTTCTATTCATAAATCGATGCTTGTGTTCAGTGAATGATATTTTTTTAATTTATAAGTGACCAATTTTATATTTAATTATATTTTATCACCTTTCTATTGATGTATATAAATTGTATAAATAAGTTCTATATGACAGTATATAGCTCAAACTCTATTTCTTCATGTTATTATCATGTCACCTTACCGAGAATGGGTAGTTGGGCTCATGAAGTAAAGCTGATCTAAAGGAAAAAAATTTCAATGAGTTTTACCTACATATCTAATAATTTGAAGGTGGATATATATATATATATATATATATATATATATATATATATATATATATATATATATATATATATATATATATTATCCCGTAAGTGTGGGATTATGTGTCTACATAAATACACTATATGCAAGGTCATGTAATGATCTGGGTTAGAACTTAAAAATACTAATCATGAGATATCCTTTGAATAATTTAGACTTATAATACAATTTCCCCTATGAATGATATATAAATAGGGAAGAATAGGGAAATATAACTATTTTTTGTTATTGATTAAATGTGATTGAAATAGGTGCTTTATTGGTGTTTATTGGGTTGCTAATGAGTAGGATTTCATTTGAATTTACACTAAAACTTTTGAAAATATCTCATGGAAGGGTTAGATAGAAAAATTTACTTACCCATATGTTTCAAAATATTTAAAATTTGGATTAATTTTGAGGTATGGAAAGTAGATAATGAATATAGACACTAGCATCGATGCTAGTATCCTTATTTTCATGATAATGTCTTCCAAGATATAAAAATATTGAATATGCATAACCAAAAATCAAGGATATAAGAGTATTTTAATATTTTTAAATTTTAAAAGTGATCTAGGTCATCCTAATTATAGTGCTAGCCTATAATATAATTAGTTAGGAATAATGAGATGGTGAACATAAGCCTTTTAGTAGCAGGATGGTATATAATTGAAGGGCAGAGCCCTGATTCATATTTTTCAACTTTATAATAGTAAAATACTATATATTATCATATTTTAGTATCCACATCCCCCTCCCTTTAATCTATTAATGCATAAGAATTAAATTACTAGGTTAATACACACACACACACACACACACACACACACACACACACACACACACACACACACACACACACACACACACACACACACACACACACACACACACACACACACACACACACACACACACACACACACACACACACACCTACACCTCAGTGTGTACATCACACTTTCCTTTTCTTGATACCTAGTGAGTTTTTTGTTGGTGTATGACCTATAAAAAAGAGAAAATTATAATATAAATAAGTGATTTTAATCTAAAATTGATAATTAAATTGATTGAAAAGTAAAGATATCAAGGAAAGAGTACACATGTGTGTCAATGGAACCATGATGTCCCTTAGTACTTTGATTTTGTAAAAATGCTCCATTATAAATCATTAGAATTGAGAGAGGTTCATAATTTTGATTTAAATATTTTAAGATGTAAATTTTTATGGTAATTATTCCCCCAATTAGTGCAAGGGTGAATTGTGACATGACCACTTTAATCATTGAATCTCAATCACACAACTCAAGTGAATATATAATAAATTCAATATAGTTATTATAAAAAAATTATATTGAAAAGGGGAAGAGTGATAAGGACACTAAAGGCATTTAATCTCAACTATACTACAAAAATGAGCCAAAAACTATAGTCAAGAAAGGCTCCAAATGATGCTTCTTGGTAAAAACCATGATTCTTGGTAAAATGTTTTGAATATATATTTTCAATTTTTGGATGAATATGTAATGTGTCTTAAGTGGAATTATCTATCAAAATTAACCTCTTATCTATAACTATGTATAATATATTTCATAAATGTGAAAAAAAATGTCCTAAATATATAACAAATCTGTGTCACATGTATAATATTCTAACTTAAGTGTATATCTAAATCATGTAAAATGTAACAAATTATGTCAAATATGTATGTGTTGGGTCATGTCTATATGATATACCCACACTAATATAAACCCATTTTGAGGTGATAAGAATGGGATATGTTATTCATTTGAACTTCAAAGGATAAGATATCTATATTATCTATGTATGAATCATGTAACATATAGGAGTTGCAAGGGAAGAGGGAGCATGGCTATGGGTGCAGCTGTGCTAAAACCCTAGCAATCGCGGCCGCTTCCTAGACTTTGTCAACCAGATCCCAGTCCGCAAGTGGTGTGGACGGTGGGAGTCTTGGTATTTAGGTGCAGTGCAGAAATGAGTTATCATTTATGTGTGTTTCTATTTTTTGCTTTGATTCTCTGAATTGGATGGAATCTTGGGTGGATTCCTTGCCTGAGGTGGATGGCCATTTTGATCAAGATTGTGAAGTCATAGTGTTTGGATGGGGGAAACCCTGTTTCCACTATGGTTTGTGTGTGAGTCGCGGCGTGCTGTTTAGGGATAAAATGGAGTTAACCTAAGCTGCGGCGGTGCCCTGCTCAAGGAAAAATGTTGGGTGTGGCAGATCTTCCTTCGTCATGGAGGCGCTTAATGTGAACAGTGTCCCTGGCATTGTGGGTTTCGGTCGGCGGGTTAGTATTGAAACATTTTGATGGCCGACGTCTGCGAGCAAGTCCTTCGACTTTGTGGTCTTAGGGTTGCTAGTTCATACCTGGGTCCCTGCTCTATTCATTTTGGAGTTGGGCATAGGTGTTTCTATTTTTGAGGTTTCAGGTCCTCGTAAAACCTAGTTTTCAGGTTGTTAAACCTGGTTTTGTTTAGGTTTTAGGTCCTGGTAAAACCTGCGTGCTTCTAGAGGTTTATTTTGGTGGTTTTAGGTCCCTGAAAACCTGTTTTGATGCTGTTTTGTAGTATGTTTTAGGTATGTTTACCTGGTGAGCATTATTGTTTATTATTTCTTATTTCTGTATAGGGTTTCGGGGCCCCTTTAAAACCTACTTTTACCTTAATCTAAAACATATAGGAGTTGCATGTTTAAGTAGATATATCAATGAAGCTCATAGCATGTGATCATAATAAGCCATAATATTTATGATATGGATAAAGGAAATGTGTAGAAATTAAAATTAAAATATCAAAATATAATTAATAACACACAAAATATCACTCAATGTCATATAAAATGGGTCTAATGAGATTGTAAATAAGGTACATGTACAAATGGCACACATCAAAATGAAGACATATTCAAATGTCCACAGACATATAAATAAAAATTAGTGGCACATTGGAATAAAATAAAATAATATATTCAAGTGTTACACAACCAATAAAATAAAATCAATAATTAATTTCAAAGAATTTAAAATGTGAATAAATGTAATTTGAAGCAACCAACATAAGCATTCCATACTATTCCCTGCATATATGTGAAAGAAAATAATCATGTAGCATAGCATATTAAGGGAATGGTGTAAGATTTAAGAATAAGCATATAAATTTGTAAGTGTTAGTATATAATATCAAACATGATAATTTAAAATTAATCATAAAACAATATAACATGTATTGATCATAATCAATGAAGTAGAATCCCCAAACATAGCGTGCCATATGGGAAGAGGAAAGGTCCAACATTTATATTTCCATGTAACATGGATTTGATGGATTAATATATCACATTAAATTATGTGTGAAACATATGTGTATATATAAAATAAATTATATGTTATATTCTAACATAAATTAACATATATGACAAAGAGCTAGCTAACATGTGTATCTTGAATATTTTTTGAATTTTTGATTTATTTGAATGTTTTTGTATTTTATTGGAGTATTTATTTTTTTGGATATATATATATTTAGTTATTTTTAATTTTTGTAATATTTTGATGAAAAATCCTCACCAATTATCCCATATAATTGATGCTAATAAGAAGCTCCAAAATTAAAATATGGTACATCAAATTGGTGATACTAATAAAGGGCATGTATAGGTGTCATATCTAGAATGATATAATTTATGGTAATTTACATATCTATCATATGAATCTATGTAAATTAAGAGGTAATATAAGGATAAGTGGTTATTAAAACACATTATTTATTTCTCTATATTTTATTTAGTGTAACTATAATTGGAACATGTGTATTTTCTCATAGAATTTAGGTGGACTGTATAGGTGTAGATGATGACTCTATGGTGTCCACTTTGTATCTTTGGTGTAACACTCTCTTAAGTATTAAACTCATAAGAAATTTAATTTAATGTTTCTTACCCTTTCATGCATTATTAACCTTAGCAAGTTTTATAAATATCTATCGTGCAATAAACATTTCTTGTTTAAGTGCATGTTCATATAAATTTTTGTAAAATATGATTACCCTATTGGTATGAATTTATTTAATACACCGTACATTCTAAAAAGTAACAAATAGATTTTATTTATCCAAATTAATCGCAAAAAAAATCAAATTCTCCCATTTATGGTATAAAAAATGTAGTGATCACATGTGTTAGACCAAATAGTAAAGGTAAATCAATCTCACCAATAACCTATTTTGATGTCCCATCGAATGTTTTAATTATTTTGGTAAAAGAGTATAAATCATCATTTTTATATCCAAATTTTTTGATTAAAATCATGGTACATATGTTATCAATATATCCATTATTAAACATAAAATTTTATATAGGTTAATGATCAAAGTATGCTCTAATAAATAATGAGTGAAAATCAAAATCATCATCCACAATTTTATTACCATCAAATATAATATAAGGTCTACAAACCATAATAGGTATAGTATATGTAAGTGTGTCAATAATCCCATTTAATGGGTTTCAAAACTGTGGTGGATGAGTATTTATATTATATTCCATTTTCACTTCTAGATTTTTCTTATATTGATCTTGTAATGGATCATTAAATAGATTTTGGTTTTCAAGGTCACTAGGTTATGACTTTGAATACTTTGTAATATCATAAAAATTATGATATTAATATTAATTAGTTATTGTATATTTTAATTCAAGTTATAAAATATACTTTTAAAATTCATAAATCCTTAGTGATAGTATTAGTATGCATTAACATCATAACCTTTTGGTATCATTTGACTTGTATTAACCTCTATAGGAGGAAGGAGATATATGATATGACACTCTACAAGATTATTAACTAAAAAGAGTAGAGATTCAAGTAATATTTTAAACTATCTTTCTTTTTCATTTGATAGGATAAACTAATTTGGTTATTGTGACACTACATTAACTATTGTGGTATCTTCCTTTATAGGTTATGTAAGTTTAACCAAGTAGCTTGGTTTGATATGAAACTTGGTAGTAGATGTAGTTAAGGTTTTTTCTACATACTTAACCTTGTTCAATTAAATAATTTAAAATTCATGATATAAAATAATATTTCATAAGTCTAAGATTATTTAAACTTATTGAAGATAATATACTTTTGAAATGGTGCAATAAAACTTCCTTAAAGATGCCTTAAAGATATTTATCTAACATTGGATTATTCATTTTTTCCATCATTATTTTTTACCTTAAATCATATTCATTAAGAGGTTAATGTTTTACTTATTTATTCTTATCAATTTGTGCTTATGACATACGTTTAATGATGTTGATATGAAAATGTGCTATAAACTGATATTTTTAAATGCTTTCACTAATTGAAGTGGTAAATCATAGAACCATATTAAATCGTAGTCCATTAAGCTCATTAGAAATAATCTATTGAAATTTTTATCATTTGAATCATAAAAAAGGCATGCTACATCAAAGGATTGGAGATGTTCAAGATCACCCTTTCCATCATAAAATGTGAACTTGGGTGAAACAAAACTAGTTATAAAATGGTGAAAATATATCTTAGGTGGAATAGGATTATGTAATACCAATTATGAATCAATATAATGAGGATGATTTAAATCATTTTATTCAATATTGATAATCTTGCCTTCCAAAGCTTTTATAACATAGAAAAGAGCTTGAAAAATAGACCCATTGGGATTAATACTGGATACTTTAGAACTCATCAAAGGGAATGTGAGAATTAGATCACTTGATATAAGCATTTAAATTGTTATTTTATTTTAATCATTCAATAGCCCCATGGTATATGTAGCAATGGGAATTTCATCCTTAGGGAACAATGGTTTGAAAACATAATTTGTTCCCCCACTAGATGTAGGAATAAATGGTGGGCTCATGGGGAGTTTTAATGGTATGTAATCATAGTAGTACCACTTAAGGATTATCCATCACTAGATATAGGCACCTTAAACTTATCATTTTTATTGATTTCATCTCTTGTATCATACAAAACTGAATCAATTAAGTCTTTACTGGTATTGATATAATTGAATAATACTACTTTGTATTCCATTTGGAAAAAATATTTTTATTAAAATTTTACATAGCTTATAAATGAAAATAAATATTATAATGATAACTCAAAAAATAATAATTGAAATAACAACTATAATAACTAAAAATAAAAAAACCTTAGGGAAAGTTATGGTTTGCACAAGAGGACATTGATGTTTGGTTCACAAAGGGATTAATCCTTTTTAATGTTTTTTATTTGATAAGGGTTAATGGATTATAGTATCCTAATGAAATGGATGAATATAATTATTCTAAATCAATATAATTAAATTAATTTAGATAACACAATATACTAAATTTATAACATTGACAAATAGAGAAGGTACAATTCTAATTTGATATTATGATGATTGAGAAAAAAAGAGATAATAATTAAATTCTTTATGGATGTGAAATCATATCTAATATTTATAATTATATAAACATGAATATTGACTCTCAGGATCCTATCATTAGATTCTATAAATATTATTTTAAGGCCTAGACAGTACCATCGACCTATGGACACTAGCATTAATACTTCTACGCATGGCAGAATGTCACTTTATACTAAGATATATCTATTGTATTCATAAGTGGATACCTATGCCTACTACGATTTTTTATCACCTTTATATTATTTTATATGGATCACATGCATAAGATATATATGACTATATATAAATTAAACCTTAGTTCTTCACCTTATGTCATGTCACCTTACCAAAAATGAATTAGTGGGATCATGAAATTGAGATGACATCAAGAACCACTTTTTTAATCATCACTACCTACATATAAAATAATTTGAAGAGGGATTCATATATGTATTTCTTTTGTAAGTCTGTGCTTGTGTGTATATAAGGGTATAATATGATAAATTTAGTGGCATGAAATGTTCTAATTTGTAACTTTACAAATATATTAATCATGGGTTATTATTTTAATTCTTTAGAATTGTAATATTATTTCTCCTATGACATATAAAATTAGGAAAGAATAGGTAAGTATAACTCAGTGGTGTGATTGATTAAATAAGCCTGAAATGGGTATTTGTTTGGTATTTGATAGGTGGGTAACGAGTAAGATTTTATTTGATTTATACCACAACTTTTTAAAATATTTAATGGGAGAGATAGATAAGACAAATAAGTCTACACATATGTTTTAAAATATTTTCAATCTCTATTACTTTCAAGGTATCGGATCTAGATAAGGAATTTAGACACTAATGTTTACATTAGTGTTTGTATTTAGACACCAATGCCTAGAAGAATAGAAAATTACTAAAGGTATGTAACTAATAATGAATCATATAAATAGTATTGTAATCTTTTTATATTAGAAATATTATTTGGGTCATCATAATGAAAGGTTTAAACTATATGATATGTAATTAAGAGCACTGAGATGATGAATGTGAGATTTTTGGCAATACAAAAGTCTAGAATTGATTGGCAAAGCCATGCTAGTTATTTATCAATTTTTAAAAGAATAATATCCTATATATAATTTAATTTTACTATCTACACTCATTTCAAAAACCCCCAATAGAGCCATTAATCAACTTAAATAATTGGGTTCTTGCTTATAGTTGGTTGAGGCATGAGTGTTTATTGGTCTTGTTTGCTTATTTATTTTTTGTCTAATTCAGGGGGATAATGAAGAGGAAAAAACACCCCAAATAACATTAATTGAAAATAAATTTAGAATTTTGATTATGTTTAATTAGAGATGTTAGGAAGTGAAAAGGTAAATAACTTAGGTTATTTAGGAATCATTAAAAGGAATTAAGTTTTGTTTGTTGGTATGATTTGGTAGTTGAATTTTCCATTTGGGGAGTTCAAGGGTTTCATGTTATTGTCATGCTGAGAATAGGGTAAACTATTGAAGTTATTGGTCATTGGTTTAATTCAATCATTGATGAATTTGAGTTGCATGATGGTGAACTTATAAAGTTACAAGAGAGTTATTAGGTCATGAAAAAAATCCATAGATTTTTGGAAAATAATAAGAGAGAAAAATAGAATAATGGGGGATGACAAAAGGAAAAAAATATCTCAACCAAAGGGGAGTAAAGGATATCATTTCATTCATTGAAATGGTAAGCACCATATAACTAGGTTGGTTCATCTTTCATTGTTCAGAGATTTACATGATAGGAAAATGTGGGTTTTGATATTGTCATGACCCTATTTTCTAAACTTGTTCCATTTGTTGATTAAAATATTCTATTAAGAAATTTTTAAATATTATTTCATGTTATTATTTAGTTGTTGATCTATAAGTCATCAACTAGATATTATGACATATTTTTTTATGTACTTTAATTTTAGCATTGGATATTTCATGATTAATGAGTTACTAATTCATTATTCAATTCAATTGTATTATTATTATTTAATTTTTTTATTAAATTTATTTATATTAAATAGTATGAATATTATTGATGGTCTATTGTGGCCATAGCTACATGATATGAGATAGGTTGGATGTGTCTTTGAGTAGTCGAGTGAGGTCAATAAAGTAAATGGAAAGAAATAGTGAACTTAAAATTCCAAAAACTAAGATTTGACTATTTTATGAATTAATTTTGGTTTCTATTGTGCTTGAATTAAAAATCTAAGTGTTTGTCTATGTTTGGACTCAAATACATTTTTATAAATGGGTCATGAGTCAGATTTTAATTTTTGATTATCCATTCTTATTTTAACTTTTGATTTTGACTCTTAGTACAATATGACACATATCGGAATTACTTTGAATAACATTAGTCTTTTGCAATTTTGTTATTGTCTTTATCAAAAAAATTCATGGTTTAGTTTACCCTTGTGAGGAGACTTGACTTAATGGAAATTATAACCACTAAGTTCTATTTTGGGTTTACTATTTTTCAATTTAGTGGCTTGTTTTAATGTTATTTATTACATTAAAAGGTAGATTTAATAAACTCTTAGAATTAATTAAATCATTTGATTTAGTCTTGAGTATTATATTTTTTGCATTGAGTTTCTTAGTCTCTTGGACTCTTTTTGGAAATTGATATTTAAAGTGACCAAGTCTTGTCATGAATTTACTAGGAACATGGACCATGAACCTTGGGGATTTGGAATTAGTTTATAAATTGTTGTTGTCTCAACTTTTATCTTATTGAATTAGCTCACCACTTGAGGCATGGAACTTGAGAGGCTTACTAACCCTAATGGTTTGTTGTTTGTTCATTTTAAATTTTTCAATTATGAAGATCCAACACATGGGGAAACTCTACCAATTTTTTTGGTTCATGGTAGCCAAGGGAAATAATGGGGCTGTTGTTTGTATGAATACTATGAATATATTATGTATTTCTAACTACAAAAATTTATTTTTCTTATCGGTCATGAGTACAAAATGAAGGATTTTTTAATTGCATTGATTTTATATAAATGGATTAAACTTGTTTTGCATGGGTGTGGAAGGCTAAAATTTTGAATTTCATTTTCCTTTTTAATATGTAGTGTTGAAGTACATTTAGTACTTAAATTATTTGGTATTTTTTTTAATCTTTGTTGTTAATGGAATCTCTGAGTCCTGAATGTAAATGGGTATTTTTTGATTTTGTGTTTGAAAAAATTCTAAACCCTATTAAGTTAGGGTAGAGTTTTGATATATATATATATATATATATGTTATTTCAAATTATATATCCATATAGGCTATGGCCATGCAAGATATTATTAATTTTTTGCAATTATTTGTAAACCATGAAGGGATTTTTAAAACCCTAGGTCATCTTTTAAACAAACCTATACATTTTTTTAGGTCATGACTTTATAAGAAAACAATGAAGTTATCTGAATGTCAAGGAGGGTTTGAATACCATTTAGGTTTTCATAAAATATTATTTTTATTTCTATTTTATTTAGTTTCAAGCAAAAATATTATGACCATGACATTAGATTTAGTTATTATGATAGTTTTGTGCTTATACTTGTAAGTCTAAATTGGTCATTTGATTTCATATTTAGTCATGATTATTTTATTTTGGGTAAAATGTTTTTCTTGTGATGTGAAAACATCATGAAACTTAAGCTATTTAACTTAAAACATTTATATGATTAAATTCTATTGTTATTATTATTTCACTTGAATTTTCACCCTTTGAGGAGATCCCTCCTCATCCAAGTGGCACAATTGAAACACCTCTAGGCTATGGGTGAGCCTAAGAATGAGTTGAATTTCTAGATTGGGATATCTCCCTTGATGTACAACTTTTGGATTAGTACTACACCTTTGTTTTCAAGGGAAAAGGGAGAGAAAATTGAAAGTAAACTATCTTAAAGGAGGTGATACACCAATTTTATTTATGACTACCAACCAGCTATATGTCACACATGAGACCAAGGGACTAACTGGGCATACATTTCTCTAATCTAAATCTTTTCACATCAGTATTTCATTATGAGTTTGTGATGAATGTTTAGGCTAGGAGGACTTTATAGGAGGCCTTGAATGGAACTAGTGGTTATACTAACTCACTCAACCTTGACACACCATAAAATATTTCACATGACCTAAAATAAGAATCTTTCAAGCTACAAATAAGTGTGAGAATGAAACAACAATGTTAACGAAATAATAGTCATCACTAATCAAAATTAATCATTGAAGAGAACACAATATGAAAAGTCATAGAAAATTTAATAATTCTTTATTGATCCATGGTATTCAAATGATTATGGATTCACTATATTCAAGTGGAACATATTTTAAAAAGGCCCAAATGGCTAGTTCCTATAGAACTTGAGAGAGAAAGGAGAAGAAATAACTCTAAAGGTCACAAGGACACATGTAAATCTAATAAAACTAGTTACATGTGGATTATAATTGAATTTATAATTGATTATTTAATTATAAGAAACACAATTTTCACCCCAAGTCATGAAGCTCTTAAAATGTGGCATAAGAATTCTCATTTTGTATAAGGAAATTTCCTTCCTCATTCACCCTTATTTGAACATCCCAAAACTAAATTTTGATAGGTCTAATGATTTTAATGAGAGGGAAGGGTTGTATACATGCTTCTCCATGCATTTTTTGCATTCTTAATCACCTAAAATCCCCTAAATATGAGCTATCACTACTTACACTCAAAGAAAACTCCTCTTTCATGCACTCCTCACACTTGGACTCAAAATTAGCTTTAGTTTTCAATGAAAATATGTGAAATGGATTACATGAAATTTTTAAATATTCTCCATGTCCTTATAATATTTAGGTAGACCTTAAAAATCCATCCACTTCAAGTTCCAACCCTTTTCACTATCATGTTCACTATGCCAATTTTAACTGGTAAAGATGAGAGATATAGTAGGCACACTTAGGAGTTTTAATGAATAATTAAATTCCTATATGGAGTTACAATAATTCTCTATCTCACTCTAAAAATTTTCTCATCTCTTGAGACCTACTATAACCTACGTAATGCATAAAATAGTTAAAAAAAACTATTTTGTACTCCATCCATATAATATTATATAGTTCAAAATAATGGGGAGTATCTTGATAAAGTATATTACAACATAAAATCATAATTATAGGCAAAATATGACATTTTTGTACACTAAATACTTTATTTTCTCAAACTAGTCACTACCAAGGGTTTTGGTGAGTCTAGGCCTGTTTTACCCTCTTAAGCTTTGTTCATAAATATGGGACATTAAGTTGAAAAAAATTACAAAATATAAATTTATAGGAACATTTTAAAATTATAAAAAATCCCTTAGTCTCCATTCAAAGCACCAAGGGAGATATGAGCACTCAAAGTTACCTTATCAAAATTTTCCATCCATTTACATAGGCCTAGTGTTTTATCTAACCTCAAAAATGAATTCCTTATGATTTATCTATAAACCAATATATTTAAAACCTATTTTATTATCCAATAAACATTATTAAATAGGTATACTATTGCTGAGCATGCGCATGGAAATTTTAAATGCTGAGCGTGCGCATGTGCTGAACCAGGTAGCCGTTGATCTAACGGATGGCGTGGCTGAGGTCTTTGCTGAGTGCGTGCCTCCATGTGGGAATGGGGAATGAATCCAGATCACCCACTCTACTATGGAAGGGGGTTCATTTCTAGGTACGAAAATAGCAAAAGGATCCCCTATTTTTGGTTCTGTCTTTGGATCAAAGGGAAGATCTTATGCAGATGTGGCTGCTTATGAAGCTGAAATACAAGATGAGAAACATCAAGCTTCTACTGGGAGATACTGTGTTTCACCAGTAAGTGTTTTAAACCCTGTCAAGGTCAATCTAGATCCTGATACTATTGAAGCAATCTTTAATTGGGTAGATTATTTTTCAAAGTATGGGGCTATTTGTAGATTTCATGGCTGTTGGCCATCTCTAGCAGATCTACATGGCTGGATCTCCAATACCTGGCTGCCACTGATTGATGGAGATGTTGAAATATACCCTTGTGTTAAATGTTTTTTTATAGCTTTATTCCAACTCCCTAAGGACAGGAAGACTATTCTGTCCAACAGTAATCTTTTATTGCAGGGAAAATACCCTCTTATGGCCAAACGGTGGCATAAGGATTTTAACCCTCTCACGAAAACCTTCAATAAGATCCCTGTTTGGGTTCAGCTCCCTAATTTACCTATACATTTATGGCAATAAGTGGTGTTTAAAACCATCGGTAATGCTGTAGGGGAGTTTTTATTTGAGGATGATTAAACTAAGAGAATTTACCGCTCGACTTGTGCTCGCCTTATGGTTGAGGTGGATGTTTCTAAGGGCCTTCCTGAGGTGATTTGTCTGGATTCCCCAAGGGGTTCTTGGACGCAAATGTTAGATTTTGAAGGTTTACCTTTTTGATGCAGAAAGTGTCACCAGATGGGGCATGTTGCAGTCTGGTGTACTGCAGGGAGATCCAAACCCAGAAGCTCACCTTCTTGGTGGTCTGAAGTTGATCATGAACACTATTTTACTAAACAACCTGATGAATATTTGACTGATTCAGAGAATGAGAATGAAAAGAGTATCCATTCTGAATCGACAGATCAGGAGACTCTTCTGGAGATTGAACCTGTTGAAGGTACTGCAGAGATTGTATTATGTGATCTCTCTAAACCGACTACTAAGGAGGTGGTGGTTCCTCCACCTTTCTTGAAGGTTTCTCCTAGGAACTTGAAGTTGGCTAGTTCTCATAAGAATTTTGTTGTGGCTTCGACGCCCCCTGGACTTCATGGATCATGGCCTTCTGAGGACTGGGTTGATGAGGCAGCTAAGGTAAAGGATGGTTGGACAACAGTAAAGAGGAAGAAGTCTAAGCCTTTGGTCCCCCCTCTAGATATGAAACTTTGGTCTTTTAAAAAATAATTTTATTGGTTGTCTAGCACTTGTCTGTTGTTTTCAGATTCTTGGTTAATCTGGTCTTGCTTATGCAGGTTCCAGGCTATTTTGTATTCTGGAAGTGCTTAAGGTTTATCTCTCTTCTAATGTAAAGGGTTTTGGGGCCCCTTCAAAACCTATTTTTACCTTAATCTAAAACATTATTAAATAGGTCATAATGTATATATAAGGCGATAAGTTTTAGTTAACCTTTCATTTGGACTCTAGGCATAACCATGCCTCATAAGCCTATCTACACCTTTGAGGGTTCACACATCCATGTTGAGGTTAATTTTTTTTATTGGTTTATAATATTATACTAGGTGTAATAAAACTCTAAAATCCTTTCCTAAATGCTCAATTATCCCCTAGATCATCCCTTTGTCTCCATTCTCCAAAACTATCAATTTATGCATAAAGGGAACTACCCTTTATCTAAGACAAAATAGAGGGTAATTCCCCTATTTAATTAGATAATTTGAAATTTTTATGTGGATATAGAATTTATGTATTACATCTGAACCAAATTTAATCCTTTTATCAAATCATTTTAACCCCAAAATCCTTTAAAATCCAAGACATACCATAGAGTAGTTGACTGCCTGCAGGGTTTGGGAATAGACTGTGTATGGCTTGTTTAGAGTCCTTTATTTCATTATTGTATATTTTAAATACACTATGGATAAATTAATGGTCATTATTAATACTATACAGGTCTATTCATCACTTTAACTCTTTACATACTTCTTCCCATACCTTGAATTCTCAAGACTATATGTATAAATTCCTAACTGTGTTGGCTCCAAGACACCACACCTATAGGTGGATTACATAATTTAAATTTGGATATAGTGTTACAAGAATTTTATTTTAATTTTCAAAATAATAATTTTTTATTATCACACCATAAACCTACAATTCCAACTTCAATAATACCAACCTTTGTTCATTCTCTTACCATAGTTACACCTGACTGTGTTTTTAGTGTAATAGAGGGGCACCTATAAGTGGATATGTATATATTAGGTCATTAAAATAGTGTATAATCCTTTCCAAATTATTCCAATAATTATTTCATCTATTCCTATGATCATATGACACCTTGGAGTTATATTTTTCCTAAACTCAATCATAGGCAACTGAAAATATTTTCAATGTTCTTTCCTTAACAGTAACCCTTGTAGGTGGTAATGGGATAAAGCATAGAATTCAAACCTATTTATCTAATAATTAGATCATAAAACATATTTTGTATTCCATTTTAACATCATAATTTCATTTAATTATGGATATTGTTTCAATTTCAACCTTGGATGCTGGGCCCTTCTTTAGAGGTCAAAACCTATTGGTTTCATGGCTGAATTTAGCGATTTAAGGTGCATCTTTAAACCTTATAACAATCATCTTCCTTTATTAATATTCCCTTAAAAAATTTATAGTTCATGTCATACATTGGTGATATAAGGAAAACACATTTATAGGCTTTAAAACTCTTGACCCCACTTTTATAATGTATCAGCAAAATGGCTTGAACCTCTCTTCTCACTTTATAGGGAAAAGATCCCTGAACACATAGTCATTGCCTTTGGGGTGACCTACATTTCCATTTCTCAATTTGACACCTCAAGTAAGTCAATACTTATACAAATCACATAATAGGACATTAAAAATATTTTTAACCTATATAATCTTATCTATAAAGGGATCTTCATATCTCTACTAATGCCACTTGTAGGTGGTTATTGTCACATACAAATAGATAATTCAAAAATATAAGGAGTGAGTGATGGTTGTGAACAATACACTATTTTTTGAACTTTAATTATTTTTATACCTCTGTAAAAGATTAAAATATAATATCTTATTTATCAATACTCCATTCCAACCTGATTAGTCCTTATGAGATACCTGTAGATGAGCATTTTCATATATGTAGGTAGTGGGTGCAAACTTGGATATTATGCAAGATATAGGTGTTTAGGATCCATTATAGACACTCACCAAGATATGAAATTGATGATCTTAAAATTAAATGACCCTAACCTAGTCCTAAATCTCTTTCTCACATGTTTGATTATGAATGGTACCTATAGGTATACTTGTAATATTGTAGACCTAGCAATGAAGGGAAAACCATGGGTACATGCATGTTTATAGGTATAAAACTGGTCCTAGAAATCTTCAAGGTATAAAATGGGTTATTAAAACATTTAAATACCTTTCAACAAGATCAAATACCTTTAATTCATGGGTTTAAATTTTGCAAATGTACCTTAGCATTAAGCAAAGCAAAATCATGGGCTGTGTAGGAGCATTAGTCATCACAGTCTAATCTTGTACCATTTGGAGATGATTTATTTTATGTATCATGTTTTAATACTCTTTATAACATATTATTTAATTCTCAAACACCCTCATAAACGTTTCACACCTCAAAGTACCATGGTTATAGCTAATAATAAGTAGAAAGTCGACTATGCATGCCAATGTGACTATGCATTCCATAAAGATTGCTTTAGGGAAAGAGATTGAAAGATAAGGGGAGAAAGAGGACATTAAGAAAATGGTTATTAAATTATCTACAACCTATAAAAACATTATTAAAGCATGGAATTCTAAAAATGATGGAAACCTATTTGTCACCCCAAATGAGACCAATCTACAAACCTAAGATGATTTGCTCATCAAAACAACTTAAAATATGAAACCAAGAATTTAAAACATTATAATAAGGATTAAAAATCCTATATAATCAATATCACTAGATATATTGTATAGAATCATCCAAACCATAACAAAACCTATAGGGTGCACAGACTAGCAAGAAAAATAGATAGGATAAATTCATGAGAATGGTTCATCAAGCACAAGCCACCATTATTTGAAAACTTATTATGGAAATTAATATCTCTAAATTTCCTTCCACTTCCCAAATGTGTTTGACCTATAAGTTCTTCAGCTATCTGTACCAAGCATAAGCTTACTAATTAGTTTTGTGTGTCTAGAAGGGTAAAGAAGGAACATAATGGTTTTAGCTCAATTTTGGCACTTCTAGAGTATGAAAAGTATGGAAAGAGTATTAGGAATATAAGATACATTATATTACTTTCTTCCATGTGTCACACTCCCTAATGGGTTGTATAAGTGCCAAAATCTTCCCTTTTCCAGGAAAACTACTCTTTCTTTTGAATAATCTACCATTTTTTAGTTATATATAGTTAATTAATAATTATTAGGACACATGGGGCATGAAATAACCTTTTAAAACATTAAATTTTATCAAGGAGGTCATACAACTCATGTAATGCTCTATTTTGACCCCCAAAATGACTTAAAAAGACAAAAATATTGAAAATGACCAAGACTAGGGCTAATGTGACATGAAATGACCTATAACATACCCCATGACAAAATATTAGACCCCTAAAACATCTTAAAATCATGTTTTTACCTATAAGGGTCCCAATTTCATGTACATGGTCAAATTTGGTCAACAAATTGATGACTCATAGGGGTAGCATGCCTATTATGCTAAGGATCAGTAGCCTTATCAATCGATTGGTCTTGGGGAGTAATTTGAATTATAAAACACAGCAAGAGGAATTTTACCATTGAAAATAATATTTGATCAAGATAAGACCACTTGACTACCTCAACCACACAAAACAAATGAAACAAACTAACAAGACACACACACATGTAATCAAAGCACTTAGGGAAATAAGAAAAACCAACCACTATGTACAAATAAATATTAAGAATACCTCCCTTTCCATGATCAAAATGAAATTTCCTTGCATCTTCTTATTCATGAGATGAATCATAGTTCTAAACATGTTTCTCTTTGTATTGGATACTTGATAGATCAGAGCTATTTCTTGATACTTCACTTGCTATGTTCTCAAGTAGACCATATTCAAATAGGTATCAAATGTAAATGTATTATTCTTGTCCATGTACACACACCTCATACTATTTCCCACTCTTTATCTCATGATCAACATGCACCTTATTTGTAGGCATGATTTCAAGAGTAGTTTCTTGTTCCTTGGAAGATTGAGGCCAATATAATCTTGTTTTGACCTTCAAAGGTTGAGGTGAACTTTTCTCTGGCTCATCTATGACATTTTTAAAAAATTTAATCTTTCTTAAAATCACTTGTAATCAGCCCTAAGTAAGTTGTAAACCCCTTGAGAGACACAAACTCATTGTAAATGATTTCAAACTGCTACTAAAAGTCCTTATCTTCTTTTTTATCAACATCATGAAGGGAAAAAAAAGAAGAATCTCTTTCATCCTCTTATTTAGAATTCAAAAGATCTTCATCCAAGATTTATTCTTTGACACACAGAAGGTATTCTTCATTATAAACCAAACAAGAAGACTTAACATAAGGAATCACCTCTTTTTAAGCATTTAGGACCTCTTGAGGACACTTAATTTTTATATCAACTATCATAACCTGACTTTGCTTTTCAAGGACTACAAGATCTTAAATTTCCTTCTCCTTCTTGGTGATTCCAAGACTAGGCATCTTATAATCAAATGACTTAGTCCAATGAGGGTGCCAAAGATCTATATATTCTTCAATAAAGAGTTCTAAATTATTCTCAACCAAATTATCCTCTTTAGGTTCCCATACCATGGGTCCATCTAGGCAAAGGGCAATGGGGTGAGGACAAGATGAACTAGTTGGTGGAGGTGGAACATAGGACTCAAAATCATATTGATAATGAATTTTAAGGGATCCTTTTGGGAGCTCTTAAGGAATAGGAGGTAGACCTTGGAATAAGATAGCTTGGTTTTATTCATTCCATTTTATAATCTCTTCATTTAAATCTTATTTGGCTTGAGCACTCTCTTGAGGAAGGTTAGATGGGGTGTGTTTGGGCATAGGATCTTTTTGGCTCTAAACCTTCCATCACACCTTGACTCAACAATTTTATTCTCAACTCTAACTCTTCAATTATCTTGGATCGGTTCTCTTGGAAAATTATTTCTTGAATTTGATAGGAATATTCATGAGGATAAAGGGTGCAAAATGTTTGATATGGAAAACAAGTGGTATCTTGAGGAAGAGTGGGAGGGGCTTGCATAGTATCAAGCTTTTCTTCAACTTCACACTATTTATCTAGGCTTCTATCCTCTTTTTTCCCCCATGATTCCACTACCTTAATCCATATTAGGATGTTAGTATTAGGGGTTTTTTCTTGAGGTATTGATTCAATTTGATGAGTGGATAAAGTGTTTAATAAACTTGGGATCTCTTTAGGCTTAGATTCTCCACCTTGTCTCCAACTTGGGATTTCATATCTAGATGTCTATTATTGATTTGGGGATGTAATGGGAGATAAAAATGAGGGCTTATATTCCACTTCATTTTCTAATGATATTTAATGCTACACTTTATTATCGGCTAACTCAATCTACCTATCAAGATTTGCTTCAAAATTAAGGTTTGTCTTTCCAACTCTCTCTTCCAAGCGATTGGAAAAACATGACTTTGATAAGCTTGATTGGGCTCATGATTAGGATTCAATTATGACTAATAATAATATTGGGGAGGTGGATATGATGGTTAATATACTTTTTGAGGTTTATCCTCATGAAGTTATAGCATATCTTGTAAAGATGCAACCAAGCCACCCACATTTAGCATTTCACTTGTGAGCCTTTGCCAATTTGTTCTTTCAATAGGTGTCCACTCTCTTTTAACCAAATCTAATGAATCTCTCACATTATTTATGAGATAACTAGGAAAATATTGACCATGTCCCTTTAGTGTGTCAAGATCTATCATGTACCTCTCATATCCTAAGAGAGTTTTCTTGAAAGTTAAAATCGACTGACTTGAGAAGTGACTAGGTTCATTAGGAAGAGCATGATATTGAGGAGGTTGGTTTTTGGGTTGATAAAACTCATGACAAGGTTGATAAGGATCATTAAAAGGCTAATAAGTAATTCCATAATCTTGATAAACCTCACCAACTTATGTTAAACAATACTCAATACCAAGGTTAGCCATGAGACTTCATTAGGGAGCAATAACACAATGAATGATTATCTATAATATTCAAAAGGAATACCTAGGATACTTAAATATTTGATGTAATCTCCAAGTAACTATTTATGTTTAGATAGATTCTTCCAAAGGATGATGTGTTGAAAGACAACACAAAAAAAATTTCAACTTCTTGGACTAAGAGTCCTACTAGGCATTCAAAAAACTATTGTCACTTGGATTTCCACTCTTTGAGGTGATGTCTTAATTCTCCTCATTCAAGTGGCACAATTGAAACACCTATAGAATATGTGTGAGCTTTATAATGAGGTGAATATCTAGGTAAGGTTAACTCCCTTGATGTACCACTTTTGGATCACTACTACACCTATGTTTGTAAGGGAAAATGGAGACAATATTAAAATTAAACTATCATAAAGGAGGTGATACATCAAATGAATTGATCATTACAAAATGTATACATGTCACACATGACACCAAGCGACTAACTAGGCATATACTTCTCTAATTTGAATCTTCTCACATTAGTATTTCATTATGAGGTTGTGATGAATGTTTAGGCTAGGAAGACTAGATAAGAGGCCTTGAGTGGCACTAGTGAATATAATAACTCATTCCACCATGACACATCATAAAAAAATTCACATGACCTAAAATAATAATCTTTCAAGATGTAAATAGGTATCATAATGAAATAATAATGCTAAGGAAATAATAATTATCATTAAGAAAAATAAATCATTCAAGAGAACACACTATGAGAAATCATAGAATAGGTAAAATCAATATTATTTTTCGATCCATGGTATACAAATTAGTATGGATTCACCATAATTAGGTGGAACATATTTTATTAAGGCCAAAATGCCTAGTTTTTATAGAACTATAGAGAGAGAGAGAGAGAGAGAGAGAGAGAGAGAGAGAGAGAGAGAGAGAGAGAGAGAGAGAGAGAGAGAGAGAGAGAGAGAGAGAGAGAGAGAGAGAGAGAGAGAGAGAGAGGGGTCACAAGCACACGTGTAAAGCTAATAAAATTAGTTACATGTATATGAAAAGGAAATTTTAAACTAATCATGCAAAGTTAGGAAGCACAAGTGTTACCCCAAGTCATGAAACTCTTGAAATGTGGCATAATGGTTCTCATTCTACACAAAGAAACTGCCTTCATCATTCACCCCTATTTGAACATTAAAAATACAATTAGGGATAGTTATAATGATTGTAATGAGAGGTAATGGTTTCATATATTTTTCTCCATGTATTTATTGCATTCTTAATCACCTAGAATCCTTTAAAAATGAGCCATCACCACCTACACTTAAATAAAACTCCTCTTTCACACACCCTTTATACTTGGCCTCAAAATTATGTTAAATTTTCCATGAAAATACATTAAATTGATTGGATTAAATATTTAAAGACTCTTCATGGACTTAGACTACTTAGGTAGACCTTCAAAATTTATCTATTTGAAGTTCTCACCCTTCTCACTATCATGTTCACTATGCCAGTTTTGAGTAGCTGAGATGAGAAATTTGGTAGGCACACTTATGAGTTTTGATGAATCATGAAACATAAATAGTGAATTATAATAAGTCTATATATCACTCCCATAGTTTATCTCATCTCTTGAAACCTCCTAGAACCTATATAATGCATAAAATAGTCAATAAAACTCTATGTTTTACTCCATTTATACAATTATGTATAATTAAAAAATATGTGGATTATCATAAGATATTTTAATATAACATCCAATCATAATTATATGAAAATTATTCCATTTTGGTTCACTAACTAATCCATTTTATCAAACTACTCACTAGCAAGGGTTTTGGTGAGTCTAGGCTTGTTTTACCCTATTAAGCTTCATTCATAAAGATGGGATGTTGAAGTTGTAAAAAAATACATATAATAAATTTATAGGACCCCTGTTAAATTTTAAAAACTCTTTCAGTCTCCATACAAAGCACCAAATGAGATGTGAGCACTCAAAGTTACCTTATCAAGCTTTTCCTTTCATTTGTACAAGCCTAGTGTTGTTTTGGAGTTCAAAAATGATTTTCTTATGATTTATATGAAAAATAAGAGATTTAAAACCTATATTATGATCCCATAAAAATTATTCAATAAGTTATAATTCATATTTAAGGCTATAAGTTTAAGTTGACTTCTAATTTGGACTCTAGGCATAAACATGCCTCATAAGCCTATCTACAACTGTGAGGGTATAGACCTCCCTATTGAGGTTAATTATTATGTGATTTATTTATAATGTTATCATAGGTATAATTAAAATTTATAAACCTTTCTTAAATTCTCAATCAACTCCTGGCTCATCCTTTTGTATCCATTCTCTAAAACTACTAGTTTGTACATAAAGGGAAGTACCCTCTATCTAAGATAAAGTAGAGGGTAATTACCATATTTAATAAAAAAATTAATGTTTTATATATTTATTCATGTTATGGATACTATATTCACCAAATTTTATCATTTTATCAAGTCATTTGACCCCCAAACTCCTTATAAATCTAAGACACATTATGGAGTAGTTGATTGCCTATAGGGTTTGGGAATAGACTATGTATTGATTGTTTAGGTTCATTTATTTTATTGTTTAATATTTTAAAGAGCCTATGGATAACCTCATGGTCATGATTAAGGTTCTTCAAGTCTATTCATCACTTTAACTCTCTACATACCCCTCCCCATACCTTAAATTCTTAAGAGTATATGTAGAAATTCTTGACTGTGTTGGATTCAAGACACCACTCCTATAGGTCAATTACATAATTTAAATTTGTATATAGTGTTAAAATACCTTATTTGGGTGTTTTTATCCATATAATAATTTTTTTTTATATTCACACCATATACCTACAATGCCAACTTCAAGAATACCAACCTTTACTCACTATTTTACCACAGTTACAACTAACTATGTTTTTTGTGTATTGGAGGGGAACCTATAGGTGGATATGTATGGATTAGTCCTTAAAAAAATTATAATCCTTAAAAAATTCTTCCAATACTTATTTCATCTATGCCCATGCTCATCTCACACCATGAAGTTGGATTGTTCTTAAAACTAGTCATTGGTGTTATGAACCCATGATATCTCTTCTCTTTACTTTGTTAGTTTAGTAGTTTCTATGGATGCATATGATTTTTAAGTCATCTTGTGAGCATTTTTTTATCCCAAATTCATATGAAGTATTCATTTATTATATTATAATTCATATATAATTAAGTTTTGAGGCTAATGAAGGCATCCACAAAATTATTGTATTGAGCTTGCTCAAAGGAGGTTGCCCCTTGATGTGGCTTGCAATCAATTCAATATTTTCAAGTGTTATATCAGATTTAATTCATGATAATAATTTATTTTATTTTTTGTATTTAAATTATTTTTTTTAGGAGGATCCTCTCATTTGGTATCATATGACTTTCGAGGGACAATTTATTTTCCTTCAAAAAGTCTTCACTCTGTTCTTACATAATAATTTTTTAGAAATAACTCTATTCTATTGCATAATTTATTTATGTATTTTTTTGTAACATAATAATTTATTTTGGATCAAGGTAAAAACTTGAACACATAAATATGGGAAGTACTTGGGTGAAATCCTTAAAAATCATTATGAGGAGTACCATAGAAACCCCAGACCTGCCAGCAAAATGGGCAATGAGCCTTTCCTGATTGAGTAGTTGCCATACATGAGGAAAACCAAGA
Organism: Torreya grandis; assembly: GCA_037957365.1. Taxonomy (NCBI): domain Eukaryota; kingdom Viridiplantae; phylum Streptophyta; class Pinopsida; order Cupressales; family Taxaceae; genus Torreya; species Torreya grandis. Next base: position 2,514,845 of record JARHVA010000699.1, on the reverse strand, counting down.
GCTATTGCATAGAGGTAAATCTATGGCCATAAATTTTTTGGAGAGTGATACTCACTTAGATGGTATTGGTGGAAAGAGTGATATTTTTAAAACCCTTAGGCAACCATTAAAACTTGGAGCCCATTTCTATCAGTTTTAGAATATTTATAGTAGACTCAAAATAATCAATCAATAGAGTATCTATAGACTATCAAAGGACTTACAAGTATATATTTGATAGAAACTAGAATATTCAAACCATCCATAGAGTATCAATAGACTCTTAGAGGACATACTACCAGACAAAAAACATAAACAAGAAATTTAAAAAAACTATTACTTAGGTCATGGTAGTAACCCAAATATGAGCAAAAAACATGGAGGATGAAATTTCCACCCTCAATATTGACATCAAAGATATTGATGAAAAAAAATTGGCCTCCATCTTCAACATACCACCATGAATAATAGACAACATCCAAATTCTTCTTTAGACACTATGTTTTCTTCTTCCAGTAATTATCATGGGCTAAAGATTAATTTTCTACGATTCAATGTTGTAGATCTAATTGGATGGATCTATCAGGTAGAATAATATTTTAGTCTGCATAATACTTTTTATGCCAACAAGGTCCCAATATCATCTTTTCATTTAGAACTTGAAGACCTTCAATGGTATTATTGGTATACCAAGGCTCATGATGTACCCATATGGACTAATTTTTTTACCCTTATTTTACAATGATTTGGCCCTATTTTTGTTGATGACTTCACTAGAACACTCACTGAAATTTTCCAAATAGGAACCATGAGAGAATATCAAATAGAATATTAAAAACTAGCCAATCACATAGAGGAATGAATTCTTTATGATTTGCTTTGTCAGTGGACTAAAAGATGTAATTTAATCTACGGTCAAAATGTTCTGGTCCAACACAATGATAAAATCCTTAGGGTTGAATAATTTTGTAGAAGACAAGATCACAGCTCATTAGTGATTCAAATCTAATTTTTCTCCCTTCAAAAATACAACTCCATAATGATCTCAAATAATGTTATCTCTCAGAACCACTCCTATCAAGCATTTGATTGAATCAAAGATGAAAACCCATAGAGAAAAAGGACTATCTTATAACTATGATGATAAATTCACTCAAGGACATTGATGTGTTGAGCAAAAACTTACCTATTAAATGTGGACTCTCTACCTATAACTAAATATTAGGAAGATGTTTATGATACAATAGTTGATCTAGAAGAAGGTCAGCTGATTGTGGAACTTTTTTCTCATGAAGACCAACCAGAGATCTCTTTCCATACATTAATAGGAGTCACTACCCCAAAAAACATGTGGGTTAAGGGTTTCTTCAATAATATCCCTCTAATAATAATCATTAATTTAAGTAGTACTCATAACTTCATTGACCCTTAGATCGCCAAACAGGGTGATTGTTTTATCCATCCTTGCTCCAACATCAAAGTCATGAATGTCAATTGGGGAAAATTAATTTACAAAGGGAAGTATCACAATGTGTGTATCTATATTATAGATTATAACTTGTGTTCCACCATGTTTTCCTTACCTTTAGGTGGATGTGATGTTATTTTGGGAGCATAGTGGTTATGCACACTTGGACCCCTCTTATGGGATTTTCTTGAACTTTGGATGTAGTTTTTTGACAATAGGCAAAAACACACATTGAAAGGATTACAACCAAGATATATCGACATCATCAGTTTAGACCACATATAAAATATTCTTAATAAGGATTTACATAGCATCATTTCTTAACTCCATTCCAAACCATTTTATAGAGGTATGCATGTGTTTTTATTAAACTAGTGGGATTTCCACCTTCACCACTAGAAGACAAATGTATTCATCTCCTTATTGGCAGCATTCCTCTTAACATCACACCTTATTTCTACCAATTTTATCAAAATACTAAGACTGAGATGTTCATTAGATACTTATGGAACCAAGGTGTTAGTCACCCTAGTAATAGGCCATATTCTTCCCCAATTTTCCTTGTTAAAAAAATATGGGTCATGGCACCTCTACATTTATTTACATGCACTTAATCACCTCAAAATCAAGGCTAAGTTCTTGATCCCTATTATTGATGATCTTATTTATGAGCTTTATGGAGCTTAATTTTTCCATGTTGGATCTCTGCTCTATATATCACCAAATCTAGCTTCATGAGGATGATATCTCTAAGACAACTTTTCACATGCATGATTGACATTATGATTTTTTAGTCATGCCTTTTGGCCTCACTCATGCTCCTTCAACATTCTAGGTATTGATGAATAAAATATTCTAGACCTACCTGTAAAAATTTATTTTGGTCTTCTTTGATGTTATCCTCATCTATAGTAAAACATGGTCTAAGCATCTCCAACATCTGGAGCTCACACTATAACTTCTCTTTGACCATCATCTTTGTGAAAAATAGTCCAAATGTAATTTTGACTAGGATGAAGTAGAGTGTCTCAAGCATATTGTGTTAGCCCATGGGGTTCAGGTGGATCTTGAAAAAATATCTACCATGACAAATTAGTTACACCCTCAAACACTGAAGAGCCTCTATGGTTTTTTGGAGCTGACATGATAATATCATAAGTTTGTCAATGATTACAAGAATATTTCATCTATGATAATAGTTATGTTGAAAAAGGATGTTTTTACTTAGACATAAGCTACTGAGCATGCATTTGAAAAATTGAAACAAGGTATGTGTACTACACCTGTTCTAGCTATGCCATATTTTGCCAAGACCTTCACTACTGAGAGTGATTCTTATGACAATGAACATGGTTTTGATATCCAAGAAGAATGCCCCATTTCATTCACTAGAAAAACCCTTTATATAAATAATTTAGTTCTTTTTACTTATGAGAAGGAAATGATGGTCATTTTGAATGTAATATAGAAGTGGTGGCCATACCTACTAGGAAATCATTTTTGCATCAAAACTAATCACCAGAGCTTGAAATATTTTTTGGAACAATGGGTCTCTATCCCATCACAATATAAAAGGTTTAGTAAACTCATGGGTTATGAATATGAGATAACTTAATAGAAGGGTAAGGACAATATTGTGTTTGATGTTCTATCTCATACATTTGTAGACCAAGCTTTCCTTTTAGTTATTTCCATGCCTATTATAAATTGGATAGACACTATACAAAAAGGGTATGTCAATGACTCATCATTATCTCCAAACATTCCAAAGTTGTTCACTAATCTCTTAGCTATACCACATTATCATGGGATGGTGTTTCTTTGTGATACAAGGTTTATCTAGTACTTCCCCAAAGCATAGATCTTTAGTAAGTTGTATTCTATGAACTCCATGTTTCTCCATCCATAGGGCACTCAAGGTTTCTCAAAAATTATGAGTGGGAATGACATAACTTATTTTTGAAGGGAATGAAAAATGCAATTAAATACATGGTGGTTGAATGTGATACCTACTAATGCAACAAGGGTGAAACAACACTCATCCCTGTGTTGCTCATATCTTTGCCCATCCCTACCAAGATTTGGATTGATATTTCTATGTATTTCACTAAGGGACTTCTAAAATATAGATGAAAAATGGTGATCTTGGTTTTAGTTAATCACCTCTCTAAATATAGTCAGTTTTGTTCCCTCAACTATCTTATACTACCTCCACAATCACATAAATTTTATTGGACTAGATTTTCTATCTTTATGGCATTCCTTCATCCATTATCTTAGATCATAATGTAACCATCAACAACCATTTTTATATATAACTATTTCCATGCACTATCACCTAATTGAATATGAGTTTTGGGCATCATTCACAAATAGATGGCCAAATTAAAATTGTTAACAAATGCTTAGAAACTTTCCATCATTGCTTCACCTTAGAATAAAAATAGTAGTGGGAAAAGTGGCTCCCTCTCACTAAATGGTGGTACAATACCTCATACAATACTTCAATAAAAATGACTCCATATGAATTAGTCTATGGTGAATCACCACTAGCGATCCTTTTATACACCCCCAATAGTTCAACAATTCAAGCGGTTGACATGATTCTCCAAACCTAGGATCAGACCCTTAGTACCCTATGAGACAATCTTCATATGGCACAAAATTGATTGAAATAATAGGAGGATTAGCACAATTTCAAGATAAAATTCCAAGTAGGTGGTATGGTTTTTCTTTATTTATATCCATATAAAAAATCCTCCCCAAAACTCAAAGGCTATCATAAGCTAGTTCCCAAGTTCTATGGGCAGTTTAAGGTTCTGCATAAGATTGGGTCATTTTCTTATAAGTTGGAGTTCCAACCTCCTTCCCAAGTTCACAAAATATTTCATTTATCTTTTCTAATTAAAGTTATTGGAAAAAACATCAAAGTGCAAATTATTTTAATATAACTTGATAATGAAGGATACATTCTTCTTAAAAAGGAGGCAAACTTAGACAAGCACACATGCCAACTTTGCTTCCACTCCATCACTGAGGTTTTAATTTAGTGGCGTAAAATGTAATCAAAAGATGAAACATGGGAACCACTATTTTAGATTCAACACCAATTCCCAATTTTCAAGCTTTGAAGATAAATATTTTTCTAAGAGCGAGCGGATGTTATGAACCCGTGATATCTCTTCTCTTTAATTTGTTATTTTAGTAGTTTTTATGGATGTATATGCTTTATAAGTCATCTCGTGAGCATTTTGTTTTATCCCAAATTCATGGGATGTATTAGTTTCTTAGATTATAAATCATATATAAGTAAGTGTTGAGGTCAATGAAGGCATCCATGAAATTATTGTATTGACCTTACTCAAAGGGGTTTTGCCCCTTCAAGTGGCCCATGATTAATTCAATCTTTTGAAGTGTTATATAAAATTTAATTTATGGTAATAACTCTTGTTATTTTTTGAATTTTTATAAATTTTTTTGGGAGGATCATGTCAATATTCAAATGACTATATTATTTGTGTTCTTTCCTCAAAAGTAACCCCTGTAGGTGGTAATCGAACAAAGCATAGAATTATAACTTCTTTATATGATCATTAGATGATAAAATATCTTTGATATTCCCTTGGAATCTGATAATGTCATTCAATCATGGAGATATGTTCCATTTTAAACCTTGGATGCTAGATACCTTATTTAGAGCTTAAAACCTATAGGTCTCATTGCCTAAATCTAGTGATTTAATGTGCATCTTTAGACCTTCTAAAAATCATCTTTCCTTAGTCATCTACCCAAAAAAATTTGTAGAGTTCATGTAATATGTGGGGAATAAAATTAAAACACATTTAGAGGCTTCAAAACTCTTGAACACATTTTTATAATAAATCCACAAATTGGCTTGAACCTCTATTCTCACTTTTTAGGGAAAAGATCCTTGAACACATAGTCATTGCCTTTAGGGTGACCTACATTTCCATTTGTCAATTTGACACCTTAGATACACCAATCCTAATAAAAAACACATACTAGGGCTTCCAAAATATATTAAACCTATCCAATATTCTCAATAAAAGGACCTTAATATCTTTTCTAATCCCACCTATAGGTGGTTATTGTCACATACAGGCAGAGAATTCAAAATTGTAGGTAGTTAGTGATGAGTGTGAAAATTCACTATTTTTTGACCTTTCATGATGTTTATACCTCTCTAAAGGATTTAAAATATATTTTTTTCTTTATCAATACTCCTAACATGATTAGTTCCTATGAGACACATGTAGATGAACATTTTCATATATGCAGGTAGTGGGTACAAATTTGGACATTATGCTAGATATAGTTTCATGTGATCCATTTTAAGCCCTCACCAAGTTATTAAATGTATTATTTTCAACTTAAATTACCTAAAACAAATTCTAAACCTCCTTATCACATTTTTTATCATTAATGGTACCTGTAAGTATACTTATAATGTTGCAGACCTAGCAATGAAGGGAAAACCATGGATATATGCATGTTTATAGGTATACAACCAATCCTATAACTTTTAAAGGTATAAAATGGGTTATTAAAACCTTTAAATACATCTAAAAAATATCAAATACCTTTAATTCATGGTTTTAAATCCTACATATGTACCTCAACATTAAGCAGAGTAAAACCATAGGTTGTGTAGGAGCATTAGTCATCACAGTCTGATATTGTACCATTTAGAGATGCTTGCTTTAATGGATAATGTTGTAATACTATTTAAAACATATTATGAACTTATTAAACACCCTCATTAATGTTTCACACCTCAAATCACCATGGTTACAGTCAGGAACAAGCAAAAAGTTGACTATGCATGGTAATGTGACTATGTATTCCATAAAGATTGATTTGGGGAAAGATATTTAAATATTAAGGGACCAAAAATACATTTAAAAAATGGTTATTAAATTATTTACACCTTTTTAAACCATTATCAAAACATGGATATTTTGAAAATGATGGAAAACTATTTGTCACCCCAAATAAGACCAATTTTCAAACCTGAGATGATTTGATGATCAAAACACCTTAAAACATGAAACCAAGCATGGAAAAAATTATAGGAGGGATGAAAAATACTATATAATCAACATCACCAATTTTATTGTATATAATAATCAAAACCAAAGAAAAATCTATAGGGTGCATAGATTAGCATGCAAAATAGATAAGCTAACTTCATGAGAATGGCTCATAAAGCATACGCCAACATTATTTGGAAAAAAATTATGGAATTGAATCTCCATTAATTTAATTTCACCTCCCAAATGTGTTTTATCTACAATTTCTTTAACTATCTCTACCAAGGATAAACCTACTAACTGGTTCTATGTGTTTAGAGAGGTGAAGAAGGAGTAGAATGGTTTTATCTCAATTTTATCACTTATAGAGTATTTAAATAATTGAAATTAGTTTTAGGAAGCTTAAGAGACATTATATGACCTTATCCCATATGTCACACTCCTTTATGGGCCGTACAAGTGCCGTACTCTTTTTTTTCTAAGAAAATTACTCTTTCTTCCCAATAACATACAACTTTTCAGTTTGATATAGTTAATTAAGACTTATTATGACACATGGGGAGTGACATCACCTTTTTAAACATTAAAATTTCCCAAGGATGTTTTACAACTCATTAAATTCTCTATTTTGACCCCCAAAATGATGCAAAAACACATAAATATTGAAAATGACCAAGAGAAAGGCTAATGTGACATGAAATGACATATAAAATACCCCATGACAAAATTTTAGACCCCTAAAACATCTAAAAATCAATTTTTTACCTATAGGGGTCCCAATTTGACCTATAGGGTCAAATTTGGTCAATACTTATTATTATCAGTTATTGCTAATGATTTTAGAATCTTATATCATGTGTGCTATTGACTCAGTTGGTAAACATGAGGTTGGAACTTTATTTTATGTTGTTTACATTGAATAGTGTATTTTACCTTATTTATACTAGCTAGGAGAATATGTTATCTTTCATGAAAACTTGAGTTGAGGTTTGGTATTTTTTAGACTTTTGTAAGTTTGATTATTCTTCTTTATGAGGGTTTTTGACATTGTTTTGAGCGTGTTATTTAGTATGAGTATAAAAATTAGTTTGTATCATTTGGTTTTATTTTATTTAGATATAAATATGTAAATAATAATTTTTATATTTGAGGTTACTAACAACAATAAAATTATATTTATTTTTAGTGTTGGACCCTAATGAAGTCTTAGGGTTTATAGGTACAATGCCATGGATTGTACTCTTAATATTAAAATCTTAAAATATCTAACATGAGATACAATATTTGGAATAATTTAAAGTATGCTAGTTTTGTTAACCAATAATGTAAATGATGTTGTTTGGATGTTTTCAACAACTATTTATGTTATGTCAAGCTCAATAGTCACTATTAAACTTACTCACTTCTCTTGACTAGACTAAATCACATATAAGTAATGGATGGGGTGGTCTAGGGACACATATGGTTGGGATTATTGGGATTAGAGAGGTGGTTGTTTTCTTCATTGGGCATGCATGTAGATGATTTCTTATTTATACTTCTTTTATCAATGTATTATTTTTTCAATAATTAAAGTGAAATAAAGATCATTATTGAAAAATGAGTTGATTAAGTTTTGTAAATTTATGTTAATTAGTTATATGTGAGGTTTGAAATTATGATATGTAACATAATTATTATGATTAAATAGCATAAATAAGTTAGTTATATCAAAGTTTATTTGTAATTATAAAATGAATATTCATCTTGTACCTTATCAATCCATTCATTATGTTTCCATATATATATATATGACTTTAAGAAATATTGTTTTTTTATTTATAGAATGTAATCATATAGTTTTATAGGTTAAAATTTTGTATTCATTTGTTTAATATTATTTATATTTGAATTTTTTGGTGTAGGCATAATCTTATTTTAACATCAAATTATCATGCATCAACTTTGTATTTTGAAGCATCTCTTTGTCTAGTTTGAACAAGTTCATTTAGTTAACTTATTGTAAGAATGAGTGTGTGTGGAACTTTTAAGGTTCATATGACTAATGAATAATCTTATTTGTATTATCTCATGAATATAACATTGATTTAGTTGTATATTCATATGATTACTTAATTTCCTTTGAATTAAGTTTATGAAATTCAATTATGAGATATATGTGAAAATTGTGTTTATTAAATTCTATAAAAAATTTGAAGAGTTATGATAAGCATGTATAAAGTATCTTCATACATTACTTATACAAGTTGAGTTAAATTCTTATTCATAGATAATTTTGATATGTTTTCATTAGATTAAAACAAATATAGACCCGCCTTAATCTATAAGAATCTACTTCGTGAAGATAGACATTTTATTAATGTTGTTTAAAGAACTTCAAAAATGTATTATAACTTAATACTCATTTTAGTATTATTTTTATCCTAATCATTATAAAAATGTAATGTTCTGATCTAGTTATGAAGTCAACTTTAGTTTGGCAGGTTAAACAAAGTGTTATGAGATTATGAGAACTCCCTTTCTAAATTGATCACATCCTTCTAAAATGGAATTAATGATATCACTATTCAAGTGATATCACTATTATGACAATGTTAAATAATTATCTATAAATTAGGGGTTGATAAATTGTAAAATTAAGATACAATTTAATCACGCACTAATCTCATGCATGTTATAAGTTAAGTTAAGTAACTTTAAAATAAGCTTGTAAAACTGATGAGTAATTAAATGATCTAAATTATGATGGTTCTTAAAATAAAATCATGATGTGATTGAGGAACATATCTTATTTATTTGGATGACCTATGGAGTGTTAATAATTTTTCATATTTCATTATAATAACAAAGAATTGTCTTCCTTAAGGAATTGTTTAAGGACAATGAATTGAGTTAGAAAGATTAAGTTTGATTAGAAAATGTTACTTGGAAGAGAAGAAAGAGAAATGAGTTTTATTAAATGGGATATGAATGTTCCTAAGCCTTAGGGAGTTTTAATTTAAAAAACACTTAATATAAAATGATAGTGATCTAAGTTGAAATATAATTCACTTACATAATTAAAGGTTAAGAATTAAACTTGATATAAATAAATAGAGTTATTAAAAGCTAGAAGGGAATTAAATAGTGATGTTTAAATTTATATTTTTATAAACCTAAAATAAGGTTGGGAGAAACCTAAAATATAAATAAAACGGCATGCCTTGAGTTTTAAAAGTTAACCAGATGGGTTAAGGCCATGAGGCTAACCATTATTTGTTAAATGGATAAGTTTTTTTCCAAAATGGAACTTAAGCATGGTTGTTGAAACATCTTAAAATATTTAAGGAATTTTGTCTTAAATAGTTATAATCTTATGGAACACTTATACCTTTGATCAAGTAACCATCTAATAACCTAATCACCCTAACTTATCTAAAAGGATGATGTAAACTTCATCCTATGTTTGTGATTTGTGAAAGCATTCCAAAATTTTGCATAAATTTTGGAAATAGTCCTTCCAATGATAACTACCTGATGCTTGTGTGTTTGGTAGATATTAATTATGAAATCTTAGCATGATGATTCTTCTATCATATCTATTTCATCATTATATAATTATTTATTGAACTTTTACCCATTGAGGTACATGTTATTTTATAGTTTGTGCAGGTGATCAGGTAAGTGTATAGGTTATTAACATCTTTAATAGGAAATCCATGTATAAAGTACATGGATAGGTATGCATGAGAATTTAGGTGTGCATGAAATCCATCTCTCTTTTAGTAAATTTATGTATTGACTCACTTCTATCTAAATAATAAGTGGTTAAAATGCTTCCTAATGAAGTCATTGTTAATTTATGGACTTGGTCTAGTACCTATGTTGGATAGAACATAGTTATGGATCTCATTACATTTTCCATGTTAAACCTATTTATAAAATTGTCAGTGTATATGCTTATCTCTATGTTATAAAAAAACTATGGCTATTACATATTAGTATGATATAAATGTTTTACCATGATAGGGAACTTTGGGGAATGTTTATTGCTATTTTTCCTATTGAGTTGTTAGTTTCACCACATGATAGTGAGAAAAATATCTATAATAGTAAATAACAAATAAAAGTATGCTAACCCTATTAGAGGTAGAGGTAGAGGTCATAAGGACAATACTCCTAAAAGAGATACACCTCCTTAGGTGTATTTTCCTTATGACCTCTACCTCTACCTTTAAATTTATTTCCTGATATTGATTGATTTAAATGTACTTTAAATTAATTTGGACACCTAATAACATATATTGAACAACTTGGAGGGTGTTCCACTTGAGGAATTACCTATTATAGAAGAAAGGAAAGTTGGTGAGAAAATATCCAAGAAATCCCTATTAATGTGATTCATCTTATCATCAAGGAACTTAAAAATTTACCTCCACCAACCCTGTTTAGGTGAGGAATCATGTGTTGTAGTTGATGCATTGTTGGTTCACCAATAGAAGTACTTTAATATACATAATATTCCATATAATGTGAAGGCAAGAGTGTCAACCTATCAATTAGTTGGATTTATAATTCTTTAGTGGAACCATCTCTGTGCATTAGAGGGTTACCAACTAATGACTCTTACCTAGCCTACTTTTGAAAGGCAATTTAGTAAGAGGTATCTTATCTTAAACTATAAATAACATAAAATAATTTATTTTTAGTTGTTAAATCAAGGAAATAAATTAGTAATTGAGTATGAAAATACATTTTTAAACTTACTACATCATGTTAACTACATACATGATAATGCAACTAAATTAACCAAGTTCAATTTAGGGTTTAATGGAGATATTATTGGATGATGTTATTATTACTAATCCTAAGACTTTGATAATTACCATTGAATATGATCATCAAGAAAAAGAGAAATAGAAAGATCATTAAAAGGTAGGGTAATATTTTAAATAGAATAGACAACATTCTAAAAATAAGAACATATCCCTTTTTTCTAATAATTTTTAGAAATATGATCAAAACCATAGATTTAAAAATAGTAATGGTGGTTTTAATAAATTTCAAAGGTAGAATAAAAACTTCAAAAATAAAAATTATTTTAAGGCTACAAATTTTAAGAAAAAATAGACCCAATATTTTTAAAATGTACCTACCACTAGCGAAAATACCATTCTTATATCACCCTAAAGAATTGTAGTATGTTTGGAATGTGGAATTAATAATTATCTAAAGGATTATCCCAAGTTGAAATTGGGTCAATTAGCTGACCATAGGGTGTATGCATTTTTTGATAATAGAAAATAGATTTCTAAGCAACTTATATCTAATTTAGAAGCAAATTAAATGATATTTTTGTCTCTATTTTGTTTGATTTAGGAGAAATAGATAGATTTGTTAATTACAAGATAGTAAATAACTATAAATTAAATCCTATGACATTGAGGGATGGTGGGGATGTTGAGTTCAATCTTGAAAAAAGGGTGCTAGTTTATAAATGTCTTGAGTAAGTAGTCTTAGACTTAGATAACCTTTAGACCAAGGTTAACCTTTTTATATCCCCCCTTGGTTCTTATGACATAATTTTGGGTATATAGAGGTTTAAAAATCATAAAAATAATCTAGACTATTGTAATAAAGTGGTTAAAAGTTGTGATGATGTGGGAAAAATAGCAATGATTCAAGGGTTACTAAAGTCTAAAGTATACAAGCTGCTATCAACCTTATAGTTAAAGAGATAAGTGTGTAAGGAATGAAAAATATATGTTGTATAATTGGAAGAAAAAACACATAAAAAATAATAGTTTAATAATATCCATTTATGTAAGAATTTTTTGATATCATTCCAAAAAAATTGGCTGATTTGCCTAAAAAAAGGGAGTTTAAATTTTATATTGATGTAATGTTAGGGGTAACCCCTACATCTAAATCACCATACCACATGAATGTATTATATTTTAAAGATATTAAATCTCAACTATAAGATTTATTGGAAAATGGTGGTAGTAGGTTGAGTGTGTTTCTTTGGAGTGCACCTATGGTCTTTGTGAAAAAAAGGATGGAACCTTGAGACTATGTGTTGACTACTGCATTATTAATAAGAATACAATCAGAAATAATTAGCCTTTACTAAGAATATATGATTTTTTTTATAAAATCAAGGTTGAAACTATATTTTCAAAGATATATTTGAGATCACATTATCACCAACTGATAATCAAGGATAAAGACATCCATAAGACTACTTTTAAAACTCAATATGGACATTATGAGTTTATGGTAATGACCTTCAAGTTAATGAATGAACTTAATACATTTATTAATTTAAATAATAGTTTATTTATATATTTTTTAGGTAATTTTATTCTAGTTTTCCTTGATGACATACTAATATATTCTAAAGATCCAGTCAAACATGAATGACATTTTGTTTAGTTTTGCAAAGTCTAAGACAACGTAAACTATATGGTAAGTTGTCTATGTATGATTTATTTAAAATTGAGATACACTATTTGGGTCACGTAATATCTAAGTCTAGTATTTTTATTTATCTACAGAAGATTAAGGCTATCTAAGAGTGACATACTCTAAAAATGTACATGAAGTACGTAGCTTTAAGGATGTAGGAGCATCAAGCTAAGAAACTCCATTTTTGTGTTTGATCAGTATGAAGGTCAAAATTGAGTCAAAGTGATTAAGGGAACTTAAGAGGTCCATTTTTACCTTGATTTTTCATTTGGATTCATAGAATGTATTATAAGACAAAGAATTTTTCCCTCCAAAAATAAGAATTTGAAAATTCAAAAACGTTGTCAAGAATCTAACAGGAATATTTTGTATGTTGAAGTGTTTGAATGAGAAAAAGATGATATATAATGTCCATGTATGGCATAAATAAGGGGGTTTTAATGTATCTCAAGTGTAAAGTTCAAATCAAGTCATATGAACTCAAAGAAGCCCATTGTACATTGAAAAGTTAGTTATGGATGTAGGTTATTGTAGATACTTTTTAAGCCTACATTGAAAATGGGAAGAAGAGTAATTTTTGTGTGTATAATGGTGTAGAGGAGAGATATATCTAATAAATAGGAAGGAGAGGGAGCCTAAAAGTGTGATGAAAAGCAATACTCCCCAAGCAGAAACTCAAGCCCATGAGTGGATTATTTTATAATAAAGTGGGTTATAATGAATAAATCAAAAGAGTTTAATGTGTGTTCCATTCATATAATGTGTTTGAATTAATTTACTAATATCTTGGATAAGTTATTGAAGCATATAAAATTTTAATATTACATGAAGCTGTAGGTGGTTGATTGGATGGTGATGATTAAGAAGTAGTTATAGGTAACAACTTTGAATAATAAGGTAATGAGTTTTCCTCCTTAGCTAATACATTGAAACTAATGATTCCATGACATTAAAACATTGACAAGGACATTTATTAAAATGACTAAAGTTAAATTATTTTCTAATAGTGCTTATTCAAACTAAAAAAGATAGACCCTATACCTTATTTTATATCAAACCCTATGCATACAATTGGTGATCTCCTATTTAGACAAGGTGAATGGATTTTAGTGTTTTGTGAAAATATTAAAGATAACGTTAAAATTTATTTATGAGATAAAATAGAGAAAAATATTTGATATAAATTTATAGTATAAAGATAGTCAAAAAACATATAAATTATGTACTCATTCTAGAAGGATACAAACCCTTTTTATTTAAGGATTGTGTTGATTGTATAGTGCATAAACAAGAAAAGATTTATTATAAATTATAAATTTGATCGTTGTTGTGATAGGTAAGCCTATGATAGATAGATTTATAAAGGATGAGACATTGAAACAATCTTAAGGTTGGCTAAAATAACAAAAACCCTAAATTCTTGGCATAGTCAAGACACTATTTATCAAGGCTATAGTATAATGAGGTAAAAGGGATCATTTTTAAGTGGATGGATGTTGAGTAGGTATAAGAATAACATGAAACATTTTTTTATGACCTCATGTTTTGGTTGTTATATTATTTAAGTCAATGTGTGAGTTTTGAATGTTGAAACTTTGTCAAAACAATATGTTCCATGTTCTGTCCAAATAGTTCAAACTAGTATAATATTAATGCATGGTGGAAAACATGATTAATGTTTTAGGAGAAAATTTTAATGCTAAGAAATATTAACCTAGATCAAGATAATATTTGTGTAACATATAATTTTTTTTCAAATATATATTTTAGTCTAAACCTTCACATAGTAAAAATGAATGCATATAGTCATTTGAGATTCTTAAATGTCTATGGAAAAAGTGGATAGAAAAAGAAATATAGCTTATTGAGTAGGGAGAATGGGTTAAATCAAAATGAAATAGAGGAAATTAGACCTTTTGAAACATTATAAAATAAAAAATATTGGATTTTTTAGACTCTCAGGCCTATTTATAAGCATAAAGCCCTAAATTAGGGTTTAGTTTATTCTGAAAGATTCCATTAATGAAAAAATGCCAATTTTTGTAATTTTGATTGTCTAAGCATGTATGATGAGATTTATTGGTTTTTATAATGAAAAGGTATGGAAAATTATAGAAATGAACCATTGAGTTGAAATTGGGTTCCATTAAGCCTAATACCAGGCTAATTATGAGCAATGAAGGCCAAAAAAGGGGACAAATGATTGAATCAATGAAATGAACTTTGTGGAAGCACCAAGACTCTTACAGGGTACCTCAAAGTGTGGTTAGTCCTTCAATAAAGACAATATATATTTCAAGGAGGATAAAATTGTAGAAAATAAGTCTATTAGCCTTAAGAGAGTCTAATGAGCCTTGGAAATGAAAATATAGGTTAAGGGTTGTTTGGATACTTTGAGAAGGATTTAAAAATAGTGTATCGGGATAATTTAAGATTATATATTCAAGGAGAAATTTCATGGAAGCCTAAACTAAGGATTGGACCTAGAGATCTAATGGACTTCACAGTGTGAAAACTAGTGAAAACCTAAAGAAGAAAGTGTGTGATGAGGAAGTTTTACGTGATATGATTAATTCATAAGAAATCATATGAGGAGGTTTTCATTATAAATACATGGTTGAGGATATATATATATATATATATATATACACACACACACACATATATACATATATATATACATACATATATATATATATATATATACATATATATATATATGTATATATGTGTATATATATGTATATATATATACACATACATATATACATATATATATGTGTGTGTGTGTGTATATTATGTATATATATATATGTGTGTGTGTGTGTGTATATATGTGTGTGTGTATGTATATATATATGTATATATATATATATATGTATATATATATATATGTATATATATATATATATATAATCATAAGATACAAATTTTGACCTCATATAAACAAGAAAGATTGGACTAGACATAGGATTTTGAATAACAACTCATTAAAAGAATAAGACCAGATTAGATAGTGACTCAAATGATAAAGCTATAGAAGGGAGTATACTTAATTCCTTTTAATCATTTGGTATCATATTGAGGTTAAGGTATTCTTGGGTAAATATTATTTTGATTTCTTTGTAAATTGTTGATTTAAGATAAAGATAGCATGATATGAGTTATGGATGAGAGGTAACCTTGTAGGGTGTTGAGGGAGAAGAGGAGTTGCATGTCTAATTTGATAAGGTCAGCATGAAGGAGATTATGAGTGATAAATAGAAGAGAAGATATATCTCAAAATTCCATTGAGAAGGACAAGAAGCTAGTCAAGGAAAGACTATAAAAGAGAGAGGAAAAGAGAGCACTGAATCTCCAAGAGAGAAGAGGGAAGAAAGAAGACTCAAAAAGAGAGTCAAGACAGTTAAGAAAAGATCCTAGAGAGAGGACTCAAGAAGATGAGAGTTCTAAAAGAGGTCTAAGAGGCATTATTGAAATAATTTCTAAGAGAAAGGTCTAAATAGGCCTAGAAAACAAATATTAATTGAGAGGTAGATATAGAAAAGGAAGTTATAGAAATAAGAATATAATTGGGGTAGATATTTGAGAAGATTGAGATCATAGTGAAGCTTAAGAGAGTCAATCAATCCAATGGCTAGGTTGACATATGAGAAGAAAGGTGAAGTGTCTAATAGAGTCACTTGTGAGAAGACACAGGAAATGTGTCTTAAAAGATGAGAAGAAGAGAGAGAAGGCAACCCAAAGAGGTATTATAAAGAAGATGTTGCCAAGTGATAAACAAGAAAGAGAATTAGAGAAGAGACTTCTCATTAAAGAGAACAAGAGGAATATATAAGTGATAATAAGATCACATGAAGATGAAATCAAGAGAAGGTGGATAATGGCTATGTGAAAGGAATTCAAGGAGACTATATGGTCTCTAATTTTATATACTAATGTTGCTTTCAAGTTTGTGTTTGTAGGTATAAAGACAAGAATGATGAAGTCTAAGCATGGGGCCTCAAATATGATGATTAATGGGCCAAGAATAGCACTGATCAAGTGGAAACAAAATGACAAAGAGAAATAGCGTTTAAAAAAAGACAAAGTGAAGGAGATTAATGGCATATCAAATGTAGAAGATGATGAAATAGAGGAATTCTATGATACATTGCCATGTATAGAAGCTAAAATAAAGAATATGGTGCATGAAGAAGATAATAATGTCACCTAAGAGGACATAAATGTCACCCATAAAGACATAAAGGAATATATGAGCTTGAAAAAGTTGTCCATAGAGGTAAATTAATGTTTGAATATTGATTTTGATTGCATAAGTGAAGAGGAAAAGAATGATATGCAGGTTGAGAGGAAACATAACAAATTCCATCCCTCAAAAGGTAAACATGGACATGGGTATGTATGGCCTAAGTATCTTAAAAACTAAAGTATGGATAAAAAAGAGAATAACCTCAAGAAAGAGGTCAAAAAAAAAAAATAATGAATGGAAAGCAAGCACATGTGTGGAAACAAAAGGTAAATGAAAAAGTGCATCGAGTTGGCATGATAAATGACCAAGGCATGAGGCATGATAGTGATGAAAAGAGAGTAAAGTGGTATCCCAAGAAGCTTCAAGATAAAAAATGGGTTATAAATAAAAATGTAAGAGCACAATAATATCATATTGAAAGTGTGATATAAGGAAGCATGAAGGTTGAGCAAGTTGGAAAGCCTACAAAGCAAGTAGAAAAGGTAGTGAAATAAAATTGAGTCAAAGAATTGAAGGTACAACCATGAATACAAGAAAAAGAATGCATAAGAGAAGATTAGTGTTTTCAAAATGTGTTTTTAAATGAGGTATATGATGGTATGTTTGACATTGACTCAAATAGTGAAGATTTCTTGTACATATAAACCATGATATTGATTAGTGGATGTGTAACAAAGAAAAGTGAAAGTGAAACACATCAAAGAGTGATAGAGAAGAATGGTATACCACATGAGGAGGATTATTTGACTCTAAAAAATCATGGGTTACAAGGATAAGATAAAGAACAAGCTGCCCAAATAAGTGAATAACAATGTACACAAAGGTTGATGAAGATTTTGAATAAGTGGATGCACAAAAATTGTAAGAGGAGTTGGAGATGATTGAAGACATGTTAAATCCATCTAGGGGTTTGAAATAAGATGGATTATATCATGAAAATGTCAAGGAAAATATATATGAGGAGTAGCAAAGATAATCACCAAGATTTGTGCAAACAAAGAGGCAAACATGCAAGCTAAATGATAAGAAAATGGAGCATGAAGAAGAAAACAAGGTAAGATATTCATTTGGGAAAACTAATACTAAGTTTAGATTTGGTAAAAATGGATATGGGAGGCTAAATATTGATCACATAACAATGTACTTTTTGGCCAAAATTGACCTACATACAAAAAATTTGCCTAGATGGATTTTGCAACTCTCTTGGATGTTTCAATAACCTTCTACCCCCATGACTAGTACCTTTGTGGTCCTAAATTGATGATGTATAGTATTATTATAGGAGGTCCTAGTGTGGTGTGAAAAGTTAGGTAGAGTTCTAGTTGATTAAGCTATCCAATGGTGGAAGAAGAAGACAAACTTAATGACCCTAACACATGTCACTTGCAATCTTTTGAAACACTTCAAGCAAGTTTTAAGGTGATTTTGGTGATTTTGAGGAAAAGGCCTAGAAACATATCTAGAACTATAAGTGCAGGGTCCAACAAGTTTGTATGGTGTTTGACCATCTAGGGGCATAAACGAACTATGCACAAAGTCTCATAGAATCTAGAAAGTTAAAAATGAGGCCTAAATAAGATATTATGCTCAAAATAACCCCAAAAGTGTATTAGATGACTTAAGTGTCCTCAAAATAGAAGTTTCAAGTGAAAAAGTGATTTTTTGAGGAAGTAAAATTGTTTTTGACTTATTCCCACCTCCATTTGGTGATTTTAACCCTTTTAGACATGTTCAAGTTCATTTGAGATCATTTGGAGTGGAGGAAAGGAGTTTGAGAGCAAAAGGATGCAATTTAGAGCTATTTAGAGCTTTGGTAAAATGGGTTTTTGAAGGATTTGATTTATGTAATATCTCAGATATAATATTCATTAATCCATGGTGTCCATAATATCCCCTCATAATCCCCTAAAATCATACTCCAACCTAGGAACCAAAAAAGGTAAGGAAAATATATTAGCTGTAAATTAAGCATGAAATAGGTTTTTTTCCATTAATGGAGATTCAAGTATTTTATAATTTTTAAAAAATGAAGGAAAGGTCATTTATATCATAAAAAATCATTCCCAATTTCTATATTTCATAGGAATACTTTTGGTTCTTCATGCCAAGGAAAAATTATTTTGGGTTGTTTGGGATAGCTCTAGGAGAGCCTCATATTTTCACTCAGTATGATTAGGAGAGAGAGAGAGAGTTGGGAAAAAATATTTTGGGAAGTAATAGGGTCCGTAATGGCCTTCCACTTTGTGTAATTGGTGTTCTAGTTCATCTCCCCATCTTTATGAATAATTGTTAATAGTTTAGGGGTGTCTAGGTGTCCTATTCATCGATATAGGGCCTAGATTTTCCCTTGTTTCTTCACTTAAAAATTAAATGAGAAATAATGGTTTTATATGATTCATTTTAAGGTAAACTATGACATATTAAAATTGGTTTCATCATCTAGTTCATTCTGAAAAGGTACTTATGGCATAAAATAGTTTTTCTTTACTATCCTTGTGAAATGGTCATTTGACTAGTTTTATAGCAGAACATGTGTTAGAGGGATAATTTACATCATATTACTTATTAAACATCAACTTAAATAATTTATCTTTATCATAAATCCTTGGTATCGTGTTTAAGCCTTTATAGGCCGAACAAACAAGATGTTAGGCAAGTTTATCAATTACATAAGTTTTCATTTCATGTAGTGGGTTAAAAATAAAGAGGATATGATGTTTAAACCTATAATATACCACGGGAATCATTTTTGAGTCAAAAAATTCCAATCAAGTTTTAATGAACCACCTTCAAAGTTGAATGGTTGTGTTAAGGACAATTTCCCTAAAACACAAAAATAGAGGTCCCAGGAACTTTTGTTGATGCCATGGAATAATGTTTCAAGGAGATTTGATGCATATAAATGTTTAAATATTATATCCCTATGATATGGGAATATAATTTAAAAAGTAATAGGGTGTGTGAATAGAGGAGAGTATTGTTTGAAGGCCTCCAAGTTTCACTTTTGTTCACTATGATCACTTAGTGTATTCTATAGGATTTGAGTGTTAAATGACCTTCACACGTCAAGATATAAATAAAAGGTATAAATTTTGGCATGGTAAATAATGGTATCTTACCAAATTTTAATCAAAATTGTCCTAATAGTTTTCATACATGCAAAGGACAAAAAATCCATTTTTTAGTTTCCTAGGACTGGAGAGCTAAGAGAGGCCTAGAATACCAAAAGAGAAGGGAGTGACAGAAGTATTGTACTTGGGATTTATGAAATTAAATTTTTATTATATTTTTGGGCATATATTATACACAAAAACCTCTCTCATTTTCCCTAGTTCACCATTATAACTCAAAAACCATCATCAAAGCAAAAATAGGGCAACAAACTAGCACTTTTTTGTTATTTCTTGTTTGAGAGCTTGGTGAAGTTTTTATGATTTTTTTCCAACTCTACTAGTTATTAATCCAAAAATATATCTATGTCAGGAATATAACTCATTTTGACCCCCCCAATCCAAAATAAAGTCTTATAAAGAGCATGAGAGAAACCCTACAATAGGGTTTTAAAATTTCCAAGAGTTTTAACCATCAAAATTTGCCAAAATTTTGTAATATAATGTATTTAAAGGTTTTATAAATTATTAATGATATTTTGGGTTCATTGGAGGCTATACAGTATGGTTTCTAGACCTAGGGTGTGTGTAAGGCCTAATTAGGCCTAATTGAGGGGAACTTAATGAAAGAAGTATAATCTTAGAGTTGAATCTGACCATGAAAATTTAAACATACCTAAAAGTAGGTATAGGATGGATGAAAAGGTGATTACATATTCAAAATGGTGCCTAGTTTGACCAAACCAAGGAGAAATGGCAAAGAAAAGGTTGTGAGCCTCATAAGGCCATTAAAAGCTTAAAAGGTAGAAATGAATGTTGAAGAGTGTTTGGACACATATAGGAGGTTGGATCAGATGTGTATTGACCTCATGATAACATTTAATATGGGATAATATTCCATGTTCAACAAACCATGCTTAATTTAAAGTGCTCAGTTTGGGGATAATTTCCCTAAAACACCAAAATAGAGGTCCTAGGCCCTTTTGTTGATTCCAAATAAAAATGTTCCATACATTTTTTATAAGTTTAAATTAATATATATTTAAACCCTATAATATGGTAAAATCCTTGGAAAATTAAATTGGTTTATGACTAGAGGTAAGGAGTTGTTAAAGGCCTTTAATATTGACATTTGTTTAATGAAGTCATTCAGTTATTTCTACAGGATTTTATGTTTGAAGAAGATGCTTAATGAAAATAAGGGAATGATATAATTAAAATAATGATAATTTAAAAAAAAAATTAAATATATATACATACACCTCATATCCATCACCTACATCACTGAGCACATAGGCATCCATGGATTTTCCTTAAGGAGCTTAAGCCATGCGTGGTGGAATGAGGTTGAAGGAAAAGAAATGAAGATTTTAATCATGAAAGGATAAGATAAATGATAATTTAAAATAAAATTCACCTTATTTTATCTCAATCCATGTCAAAGTAAATAAAAAACTTAGTTATGAATTTTGACCAAGCAGACACATGTCACTAGCTTTTGCTAGAATGGGCCTACATGACAAAATATGCAATATCTAAACAAAAAATTTGGTGGAGAGGATAAATATGACATATTATACCTATTAAAAATAATTTTAAAGTTTTTTTACAAATTTAACTATTATATATTTTATTACAGTCAACCCTATGTCAAATCACAGTCAACATTGAAGTATGCCTTAGAGGAATTGGCCATTTTGGGGCATTTATAGGCCGATTCAAAGAAAATAAACTGGTAAGTATGGTATAAATGACATAAAAAATAATACCATTCCATAATAAATGTAATTTAAATAATTAAAGTGCTCACTATTCTTACACAGTCCACAAGCATTCAAGAAGGCAACCATTGGAGACCAAATGAAGTTTTGTCTGTTCTAGATGCCAAGAAGTAGTTTAGGCCTTGGAGAGGTATTAAAATGGTATAATATGATGTTTATAACCTATATTTTCATATTTTATTTATATTAATCATGGTTTTTATGCAAAATTTTAAAGAAAGACATGTTTTGGCACGAAGGAAACATGCAGGCACCTTTTGGTAACTTTTGTTAAAAAGGGTCTACATGACAAAGTACACATCCAAAAAAAATTAAAGTTGTTAAAATTGGTAATAATGACATATTATATATATCCATAATATATTTAAGGCCATGTGATTAGTCTAACTGCATGTTGTTTATACACAGTCCGCCCTATGTTTCGTAATGGTCACTATTCATGCAGACACACTTTTTGGAGTTTTAAATTGTGTTTGAGGTTTAAAAGATTAGGGGAATATTTTATATGAATATTAATATGGTTTTAATAATATTAAAAACATTTAAATAGTGTTCAAACTCTAAACATCATGAAATCTCTTAAGGTAGGCTCAAATCCCTACAAGTAGTCTCAAAGGCTTAAAAGGCAAAGATGAGTTTTGATAATTTATAGAGGTGTTATGAGGTGTTTAAAATGTCATGAATATTTTTTGAAATAAATTACTATCATTGAGAAAGGTAAATTTGGTCATTTGGAGAAATTCAAGCTTTTTAGTCTTAAGACACCTAATTTTATCCCATATTCAGATGCTCATTTCATTCATACTATGAAGAGTTGGGACAAGTGATTCTAGTATGTTTTGATTAAAAATATGTAATTTAAATTAATTTTCTATTGAGGTTGGTTAAGTTCCTATGTTTTATGAATAATAATTAAGAGTGTAATCATGTCCAAAATGCTTCCAAACCTTGTAAGCAATCATCTTTATTTGTGTATCTTTTCACTCCTTCTACATGGGAGCACAATAATTTTAAGGGTGTTTAAGGGGTATATATACCATATATAAATGGAAATAATTGTTGTAATTGGTGTCTTCACTTTATGGACAATCATATTCAAATTGAACTTGATTAAGCTTGACATGGCCTTAAAATAGCTTGTAATGTGTAGAGGACTCCCTCTATATATTGACCAACCTATCTTGTAGAAGAATCTGACATGTTTAGGTGCCTAGGATGCCCAAAATGGCTCAAAATTACATATTTTTATAGGCCTTAAAATAAATAAATGGTATAAAACCATGGAATTGGTCTAATAGGACATAAAAAATATTACATGTCATTTAGACCTATTCACAAGATTTTATATGGTGTCTTGCTAAGTAAAATGGTCAAAAACCTAGTTTTTGACATATTTGTGCATTGTTAAAGGTTTAATGGTGATTTTCACCATTTTTATAGGTATTTAAGGTTTTAAAAATATTTATTTTATTTATTAGACACATTCCATGGATGTCTATAAATCTTCTATAGGTCCAAAAGTGGTCTTTAGGGTGCCAAATAGCCTTGGGAGTAGTTTTTAGGGTATCTAGTTGAGGGTAGCTCAAGCTTGTGACCTCCATCAGTGGGGTCTTAGGAGTTTCAGGTATCATGGATTTTATTTTAGGTTGGATGAGAAAATTTGAGTTTACATATAAAATAACCTCAAAAAGAAAACATGAAAAATAACCTCCCTGTTTAATTAAACACAAAATGCCAAGTTACCTAACCTTTTACCTAACATCTTCTAGAAGAGAAAGTGGAGGGGGCTATAGAAGTATATGGGATAGAAAATTGGAGGTTGGATAGTTAAATTGGAGCATTAAATACATTTTCAAAGTCTTTAAAGACTTTTCCTTCTTAGTGTATCATGACATCATCATCCTCAACATGTTTCTATCTTCTAATGTGTTTCTCAACCAATGAGAGGGTTTGAAAACTATTATAGATAATGGAGGTTAATTTTTCAAAGAATTATTAGTTATAATTAACACAAATGTGGGTGATAATCCATTAAGGGATGTTGGATCTCATTTATTGAATTATTTTTGCTTGTTTCTTCTCTCTCGTACTCTTTTCTCTTATATCTCCCATTTTTGCCCTATTTTGGTAAGATACTCTAATTTTATAAGGATAAACCCTATAAAAAATTTAAATAAAGACCTTTTAAAGTAATAAAGATTAATTTTTACCTATCTCTTGCCTCTAAATTGTGCTTAGCAAGTTTGTGCATGATGGCCTTGTGAAGAAGTGTTATTCCATGTCTATTGTCCTTATTTATTACCTATTTTAGGTGTTTTCAAGTTAGTTGTAGGTATGAAATTGAGATATTTCCACCATTCCTAGATGATTGGTGTGAATTTTGAAATTCCTCTTTGCTTCATGTATCATTTGTTGAGCCTAGTTTATGAAACACTTATGTAAATTAGCTAGTTTGTGAGGTTGTGTGAATAAGAATTATCTTATGCTAAAATAGTATTTATTTAATGCTTATGTGAGTGTAAATAAATTTTTTGTATCACCCATTTATCTCTATTAGTTACCCTATACCCCCTCTCTACCTCTTTTCCAATCAAAAACATTAGTTTAGGTGATCTACCAAGAGGAAGTCGACCTTCTCTTGAGGTTGAACCTCACTAAAGGATACCCATATCTTGAGGTTGATAGAATATTATAGCTAGGAGTGTGAGAGTATCAAAAAATCTCCCACAAGGGTTAAATTATATGATATAATATTACTATGAAGAGGATGAGTGGAACAATAAATTGTACTTGCATAGTGAGTAAGGTGAGAGGAAAAGGCATCCAAATGTGAAATTGTTTGAAGAAGAGGTAGGAAAAGATATTTTAGATTAGAAAAAGATAGAGGATCAGATGAATGAGAGGCCATTAGAGTGTAAAAAAGGAGATGATATCATGAATAAGGGGCAAAAATCACAAAATAAGAAGAAACAAGCTAGATTGATGAAAAAAAAAGCCATGAAGAAAGCACAAAAAAAATGCATACAACTTAGTTATTGCTAAGTATGAAAATATTTAATATGACATGTAATAGGTGGTATATGTAGAAAATAGGGAGTTACAGTAGATAAAACATTTCATGGAGGAATAAGATGTATGGATAATAAAGATAGATAAATCCAAGAGGAAGAAAAAAAAGAATTTGGAAAAGAAAAAGGACCCAAAACAAAGGACCAACAACATGTTGAGCATGAAATACCCTCAAAATATCAATTGGAAAGTAAGGTAGAAAGATGTAGGCTCAAGTTTTTCTCCTTCTTGGGGAGTATGATGTAGGAGCATCAACTCAAGAAACTCCATTTTTTTGTTTTGTCAATATGAAGGTCAAAAGTGAGAGAAAAAGTGAGTAGTGGACCTTAATATGTCCATTTGTGCATTGAGTGTTCATTTGGAGTCATAGAATGTATTATAAGAAAAAGAATTTTTTCATCCAAATGAGATAATTTGAAAATTCAAAAATGCTTTCAAGAGTCTAATAGTAATATTTTTTATGTTGAAGTGTTTTAGTGAGTAAAAATTGATATACAAGGTCCATGAAAGTCATAAAGAAGGGGATTTTAATGTATCTCATGAGTAAATTTCAAATAAAGTCATACAAACTCAAGGAATCCCACTACACATTGAAAATTTAATTATGGATGTAGGTTATTATAACTACTTGATAAACCTACATTGAAAATGGGAAGAGTCATTTTTGAATGTATAATGGTATAGACTAGAGATATCTCCAACGAAGAGGAAGGATAGGGATCCTGAAAGTGTGATGAAAAGAAGTACTCCTCAAGTAGGAACTCAAGTCCATGAGTTGACTATTTTGTAATAGAGAAGGTTATAATGAATAAAGCAAAAGAGTTTGATGTGTGTTCCATTCATAGAATGTGATTGAATAAAGTTACTAATATCTTGGATAAGTTCCTAAATCATGTAAAAGTTTATTATTACATGAAGTTGTAGGTGGTTGATTGGATGGTGATGATCAAGAAATAGCTTCAAGTAACAAATTTTAATACTAAGGTAATGAGTTTCCCTCCTTAGGAAATACATTTAAATTGATGATTCCATGACATGCACACATTGACAAGGACATTCAATAAAATGATTAAAGGCAAATGATGTTGTAATGGTGATTATTCAAACTACAAAAGATAGACCCTATACCCTATTTTAGATGAAACCCTATGCATATAATTGGTGCTCCCCTATTTAGATAAGGTGGATGGATTTTAGTGTTTTATGGAAATATTTAAGATAAGGTTAAAATTTATTGATGATGTTGAATACAGGAAAATACTTGATAGAAAATTAAAGTATAAAGACAATAAAAAAACACATAAACTGTGTATTTAGTCTAGAAGGATACATACCCTATTTATTTAAGGATTGTGTTGATTGTATAGTGCATAAACAAGATAATATTTATTATAAATTATAAATTTGATCACTGTTGTGATAGGTAAGCCTATGATAGATAGAGTTAAAAAGGATGAGACTGAAACAATCTTAAGGTTGGTTAAAAGAACACAAACCCTAAATTCTTAGAGTAATCAAGACACTATTTATCAGGGGTAGAGTATAATGAGGTAAAAGTGATCACTGGTAAGTGGATGGGAATTGATTAGGTATACGGATACCATAAAAATTTTGGAATATAACCTCAAGTTTTGGGTATTATAGGGTTGAATTCATTGAGTGAGTTTTTAATGTTGAAACCTTATCAAAACAATATGTTCCCTATACTATCCAGATAGTCCAAACTAGTATAACATTAATGCATGGTGGAAATAATGAGTGTTGTGTTAGGAGAAAATTTTCATGCTAGGAAAGAGGAATTTTGATCAAGATAATTTTTCAGTAACCTAAAAAAATTCTACAAATGTATAATTTAGTCTAAACCTTTGCATAGCCAAAAAGAATGCATACAGTCACTTGAGTTTCTTAAGTGTTTCTTGAAAAAGTGGATAGAAAAAGAAGTTTAACTTATTAATAATCGATAAATGGTTCAAGATAGATCCCATGAAGGAAATTATACCTTTTAAAATGTTTTAAAGTGTAAAATATTGGATTTTGTAGACTCTTGAGCCTGTTTGCAGGCATAAAAGCCCTAAATTAGGGTTTGGTTTATTCTGAGATATTCTACAAATGGAAAAAATATAATTTTTGTAGTTATAATTTTATAATAATGTTTGAAAATATTAAAGGGGTTTTGGAATTCAAAGGTATGAAAAAGTACTAAATTGAATCACTGAGTTAAGATAAGGTTCTATTAGGCCTAATACCAGGCTAATTATGAGGAATAAAGGCTAGAAAAGGGGACAAATGGTTGAAACAATGAAAGTAAATTATTAGAACAACCAAGGATCATATAAGGTAATGCATATTGTGGTTATTCCTTCAATAAAGACAAGATATAGTTCCAATAGGATAGAATTGTAGAAAATAAGTCTATTAGCCTTAAGAGAGTCTAATGAACCTTGAGAGTGGAAATACAGGTTAAGAGTTATTTGGAAACTTTGAGAAGGATTTAAAATAATTGTAATGATAATTTAATATTATCTATGCAAGGATAAAGTTCATATAATCCTAAACTAATGATCCGGACAAAAATTCAGATGACAATTCGGGTGATGGGTCCACCCCATTTGATGGCAGAACTTTTGGGAGCCATAACTTTTGCACCATAGATCCAATTGACTCACCGTTTGAACTATTGGAAAGCTAATAATGAGGGGTACATTGTGAGATGGCATGGAGCTCTACTCAATGAATTTTGACCCCTAAAAACCTAATGGAAGTGTCCTAAATTTCAATTTTAGTAGTGCAGTCTAAAAATAGTAAGTTTCTAAAAATAGTAATTCCTCAAATTTTGTATTGTTGTAAATCATGGAAGTCAAACCAATTCATCTCCCTCGAGATTGGTGACCTTGCATATCCTCCCCACACCTTCAAAACATGTATAAATGATGATGTAACCTGAAATGGAAATGAGACATCTCTTCTCAAAGATAAGCATATGTTTGGGTCTGCCATTTTCATAAATAAAACATCTCTTTTTAGAGATAGCATTATTTGAATTGTGTTGTTCTTATTTCTAAATTATATTTCAACCAAATATTTTTGAGTTTTGGATCAGTGGTATCAGAGTGATTTGTCTTTAGAGTGTATGATCTTGAGTATGAGGTCAAATTACAGGAAGCTTGGGTGGAAAATAGAACCAACAGAATATCCACCTATTCGCTCCAAATGACTTCAAATGGCAAACAACACTGAGGCATCCAATCCTTTTAAGGAAATGGTGAATGAAGCCCTCCAATAACAACAAGAATAGATGCTACAAAAATTCACTCAAATTCTCTAACAAATCTTGATGGGAAATTTTGGCTCCTCATCTACACCTGCACATCCTTTCAATGCCCCAACACCCTTCAAGGTTCAGGGGAATTTTGATATCCCTACATTTGAAGGCAAAATCAATTCTGATGCAGTAGAAAATTGGTTGGATCAATTGTCATCTTATTTTTTTGTAAATAAATTCAATGATAAAGAGAATATTACTTTTGCTCTTCTGAAAACATCATTGCCTATCAAAAACTGGTGGGAAGTGTACAAAAAGAGATTCAGTGCAGATGATATTGGCCTTGAGATAGAACCTACATGGGATGATTTCATAGATGTTGTAAACGAAGAATAATACCCCATTGGAGCATATGATGATCTATATATAGAGTGGCAACAACTTCACTAAGGTTAGGAACAATCTGTTCAAGATTACACTGACATTTTTCATTCTCTATTTGCGAGATTGAGCATCCAAGAAAGTGAGAAACATAAGGTTCTCAAATATCATGGCAAACTACAATGGTACATATGGGGAGAAATGGAACTCTTTGATTTGGAAACCATCAGTGAGGCATATAAGTTTGCAGTGAAGATTGAGTAGAGGCATGGAAGAATGAATATAAAGAATCAATCTTTAAAATGGAAAAGTGACAAAGAAGGTCAAACATGAGGCCAAAATTGGAAGCAAAAGGAAGGAAAGACTGGGAAGTGGTGTGATTATCAAAAATTTGGAACTCACTCCAAAGAAGAATGTTGAGCTATCAAATCACTACTTTTTAAGTCACAATCCTCTACTCTACCTTATACAGAGCCTGCAATCGGAGAGGTTGAAGAAGAAATTATAGATGTTGATCCTGAAGCCATTGTTGCTTCATCACAGACACATGACAAGATGTTAGATGATAAGTAAAGGTTGTTTCACTCTAAGTTATGGGTGAAAGGTAAGCCTCTACACATCATTCTCGATATTGGAAGTCAAAATAATTTAATCTATGTTGATTTTGTGAAAATCCTAAATCTGTCTATGAAGCCTCACCCAAAACCATATAGTATTGGATGGTTCAGTCCAGGGAGAAACCTCTATGTCACCTAGCAATGTCTTCTCTCATATGCAATATAACCTTTCCAAGATGAGGTATTATGTGATGTGGTCAATCTATATTTTTGTGATGTACTCTTTGGTCAGCCATTGATGTATGATCGACATGGTATATATGAATCAAGAACTAGAAAGATCACTCTCACTCTTGGAACACGGCGCTACAGGGTACCAAAAGTGCCACCTTCTACATCTGTCTCTTTGATTAGTGCCAAGAAATTTTTTCTCACGGTGGTCAAGCCATAGGAATCTAAAAGGGCTGATGTTATAGCCTTGAATACATAAACAACACAATAATAGAAGCAAATAGATATCGAGCTGAAGAAGTTCACAACCTTCCATCCATAGACTGATGGTCAGACATAAATGGTGAATAATCGAGTATGCAATGGGAATCAAATTAAAGTAAAAATACTACAATTGATGAAAAATATTGATGCAATGGGGACCATTGCTTCTCAATGAGGGAGGAATGATCCAAACAATAATTCAGATGACAATTTGGGTGATGGGTCCACCCCATTTGATGGTGGAACTTTTGGGAGCCACAACTTTTGCACCGTGGCTCCAATTGACTCACCGTTTGAACCGTTGGAAAGCTAATAATGAGGGGAAATTTTTGAGATGCCATGGATCTCTTCTCAATGAATTTTGAACCCCTAAAACCAAATGTAAGTGTCCTAAATTTCAATTTTAGTAGTGTAGTCTAAAAATAGTAAGTTTCTAAAAATAGTAATTCCTCGAATTTTGTATTATTGTAAATCATGGAAGTCAAACCAATTAATCTCCCTTGATATTGGTGACATTCCATATCCTCCCCACACATTCAAAACATGTATAAATTAAGATGTAACCCAAAATAGAAATGAGACATCTCTTCTCAGAGATAAACATATGTTTGGGTCTACAATTTTGATAAATAAAACATCTCTTTTTAGAGATAGCATTATTTGAATTGTGTTGTTCTTATTTATAAATTATATTTCAACCAAAGCTTTTCAAGTTTTGGATCAACCAAGGATTGGACCTAGAGACCTAATGGACTTCATAGTGTGAAAACTAGTGAACACCTGAAGAAGAAAGTGTGTGAAGGGGAGGTTTTATGTGAGATGATCAATGTATAGGAAATCATATGACGAGGTTATTTTTATCAATACATAATCATAAGAGACAATTTTTACCTCATATAAACAAGAAATATTGGACTAGACATGGGATTATGAATACCAGCTCATCAAGAGCATAAGACTAGATTGGATAGTAAATCAAATGATAAAGCTAGAGGACTTCTCCCTAATGCCTATGCATCAACTGGATAGTTATTACATAATATTTGTTGATTTCTTTTATAATTTATCTAATCCATAACTTCCTGTTAACATAAGGGTAAGAAGTTTGTTTAGACTTTTGAGTGTGAACAAGATTTTCAAAAACTTGGAGAGTTATTAACCATAACACTTGTACTTATTATACCATATCCTAATGATAATTTTGAAATATCAGATGATGCATCTAAAAGGGGCTTAGGTGGTTTGTTAACTTAGGATGGATCTATTGGGGATTATGAGTTAATAAAACTTAAATATCATGAGAAACATTTCACCACTCATGACCTTGAACTTAATGCCATTGTAAATGATTTAAAGTAATGGAAACACATTTTATTAAGTAAGCATTTTCATGTGAAATATGATCATCACAGCCTATAATATTTTCTTTCTTAGGATGATCTAAACACACACTAGTGTAAGGATAATTATGTTATTGATGCACTCAATTTATACATGTATATCATAGCCTTATTTGTTTCACATAATAATTTTAAAAACAATAACATTTTGATAAAATTTTCCAAGAGGTATGTTTAAGTTTGGATGATGAGTCTATAAAAATTAAATTTTACGACTTTTTTTTTATTTTGATGGTTTAATCAGACACAAAATAGATTTTTTATAAATAATTCTAGTGACTTAGAGAACAATTTTTGAAATGTGTGCATGCAACACCTCATTTTTATCATCTTCGTGTCAAAAAGATGACATGAGCTAAAAATGTTATATTATTAACCTATTTTTAAACATTAAGTTATTGGCTTTGTGGAAAAATATTTATAATGTCAGCATATGAAAGCTACATATTGTCATCCAAGTGGATTTTTGTATCCTCATAATGTTCCATGAGGTAATTTGGGTGTTAGATCTCTAGATTTCATAGCTAGTTTTCCAAAATATCAAAGAAAACATGATACTATTTTTGTTGTAATAGATAAATTTACTAAATTTGGTTATTTCATTTCTTAAAATTTGATTGATGATGCATCTATGTTTTCTAACTAAATTTTAAAATAAATAGTATGGCTACATGTCATGGTTGAAGTTGTTATTTTTGGTAGAGACAAAATTTTTACTTTGAGATTTTTAAAAACATTTAATGTTGATTTTGGTACAAGATTGAACTTTAGCTCATCTTATCACATGGAAATGGACGGTCAAATATAAAGGTTAAATCATGTTGTAGAAGATATGTTAAGAACATATGTGATGGATTAATAAGTTAAATGGGAATATTATTTACACTTAGTTGAATTTACATACAATAACACATACCATTATGTTATTAAAATGGATCCATTCAAAGTTCTATATGGATGTAAGTGTAGGACTCCACTTGGTCGAGAATGCTTAAAAAATAGAGTTGTTATTGGTCTTAATGTTCTATAGGAGTATGATAGTCAAATGGAAATCAAAATGCAAAATCTAAGGGATGCCTTTGATAGACAAAAGACCTTTCCAAATTTAAATAGGTCACCTCATGAATTTGAAGTTGGTTATAAAGTTTTTTCATGTGTTAGAGTGTATAAAATTCAATAAAATTTAAAAAATCTTTCATATTAGGTCCTCATTTTGTTGGACCCTTTGAAATATTAGATAAAATTAGTCCTATTATATATTATAACTAGCTCTTCCTCCTTATCTATCCTAAATTCATGATCTTTTTCATATTTCAGTACTAATAAAGTACATGCCTAATAATTCTCATGTTTTGGATTGGACTCATCTTTAGGTTCTTGAAAAGGAAAAGATGTAGTTAGATCTAGTGAGGATCCTAGACCATCGCAATGTTAGACTACAAAATCATAAGATTTCCTAAATTTTCATTTTATGGGATCCTTTGTCTGAAAGGAGTGGTACTTGGGAAGATGAGACTATTTTCAAATGACATTATCCTTGGTTATTTTAATCTATAGGATGACTCCTTTTTAATTTGGGGAGGATATAAAGACCTTAGTTGTTGCACTTGCTCTATTTATTGATTACAATATTTTGTTATGAAATTTTGTAATATTGTTTCATGCTATTGTGATTTAGTTTTTGATATGTTAGTGATTTTATAGATATTATGAGATAGTTGTTGTTATGTAGTTTCATTTTATTATTACATATTTCATGCTTAATGAGTTATTTATTCATTATTTAGTTCACTTGTATTATTATAATTTAATGCTTTTATTACATTTATTTCTCTTCAATAGTACTCATACTACTAATGGTCTATTGTGATTGTAGGTACATGATATTAGCTAGGTTAGATGTGATTTCAAGTAGTTATGTGAGGTCAATAAAGTCAATGGAATGAAACATTTAACTTAAAATTTCAAAAACAAGGATTTGAATATTTTATGAATTGATTTGATTCATTATTGTTCTTGACTTAAAATGTTGAGTGTTTGTCTTTGTTTTGATTTGAATGCATTGATATAAACGGATCTTGAGTATGTTTTTACTTATTGATTGTCTGTTGCTCTACTTAGTTTTGATTTTGAATCTTAGTACAATATGACAATTATCAACATTTATTTGAATGACATTAGTATTATATAACTATGTTATTGTCTTTGTTTAGTTTTGTCATCTTTTAGTTTACCTTGTTAAGGAGACTTGCATTGATGGCAATTATAACTATTGAGTTTTATTATGGATTAAATGGTTTTTTATTTAGTGACTTATTGTAATGTTATTGATTGGATTGAAAGGTATATTTAATAAAATCTTGGAAATTATTTAATCATTTGTTTTAATCTTTAGAATTACATCTGTTGTATTAAGTGTCTTAGTCTTTTGGACTCTTGTTTGGTGGTTGATATTTGAAGTGACCAAGTCCTAGTTTGAATTTGCTAGGAACATGATGCATGATCCTTGGGGACTTGGAATTAGTTTAGAAGATGTTTTTTTTGAACTTGGCTTGTGGAATTATATCATCACTCAAGGAATGTAAGTTGATGCACTTATTAACCCTAATAGAGTTATTTTTTGGTCATTTTGCATTGTTTCATTATGAAGAGCAAATACATGGGGAAAATCTACTATATTTTTTTGTGAATGATGGCCAAGGGAAATAATGGGGTAGTTGGTTGCATGAATCCTATAATTCTATCATTAAATTTTAACTATAGTAATGTATTTGTGTTTTCATCCATGAGGAGAAAATGAAGGAGTTCTTTGTTGCATTGGATTTCCATAGATGGATTTTTAACTTGTTTTAGCTAGGTTTAGAAGTCTAGAAATTTCATGGAAAGGCTTGGATGGTGAGATGCATAAGAAATTTCAAATTTCATTTTCCTTTATAATATATAGTCTTCAAGTAAGTTAAGTACACAAACAATTTGGGTTTTTCCTATCTTTGGTGTTAATGAAATCTCTGAGTCTTTAATGTAAATAGGTCATTTTTGAGTTTGTGTTTGAATAATTTATAAAAACTACTAAGTTAGAATAGGTCTTTTATTAAATATTTATTGTTTCAAATTTTTTATTTATTGAGGTTATGACCATGTAATATATTATCAATTTTTTATGAATTTTTGTAAACACTGAAGGGATTTTTTAAACCATGTGTCATCTTTTATTTAAAAAAAAACCTATACATTATGGTAAGTTACGGCCTTAAAATAAAATAATGAAGTTATTTGAGTTTAAAGGAGGGTTTAAATACCATATAAATATAACATATTATTTGTATTTATATCTTATTAGGTTTCAATAAAAATTTGTATGGTCATGGTATCATATTTGGTTATTATGAGGGTTTTAACTTATGATTGTAAGTCTGATTTGGTCTTTCAATTTCATATTTACTTATGATTGTTTGATTTCAAGTTAAATATTTTTCTTATGATGTGAAGACATCATGAACCTTAAAATGTTAGACTTTAAACATTTTTATGATTAGATTCTATTTTGATTACCATTATTATAAATAATGACTTTAGAATATTCTATCATGTTTGTCATTAACTCTATGGGTCAACATTGAGCTGGCACTTTATGTTATTCAATGTTGTTTACTTTGAGTAGTGAAAATGACCTTATTATAACTAATTGGGTGAATGTGTTATCTTACATGAAAACTTGAGTTTGGTTTTGGTATTTTTTAGACTACTATAAGTTTGAATGTTCTTCTCGGTGAGCATTTTTGACATTATTTTGAGCATGTTTTCTAGTATGAGTCTCAAAAGTAATTTATGTCATTTTATTTTATTTTATTTAGATGGAAATATTTAAAGAATATTATTTGTATTCATGGTTACTAACAGTAATAGAATTACATTTATTTTGAGTGATGGAACCTAACTAAGGCTTGGGGATTGTGGGTGTAAGCCATGGATTGTACTCTTAATATTCAAATATTAAAATGTCTAACATGAGTTGTAGTAGTTGGAATAAATGTAAATATGTTAGTTTTGTTAACCAATAATGTAAATAGTGTTGTTTGAATGTTTTCATCAAGTGTTTATGTTAGGTTAAGTTCATTAGTCAATTTTAATCTTAGTCACTTACCTTGACTATCCTGAATCACACCCAATTAATGGATGATTTGTTCTAGGGCCACTTAGGATTGGGCTCATTGGGACTAGAAAGGAGGGAATTTGCCTCATTGGACTTACATGCAGATGTTTGGTTAATTATAATTCTTCAAAACATGCATTATTTATGAGTAATGAGAGTGAAATAATGAACATCATTTTTGTAAAACGAGTTGATTAAGTTTTGTATATTTATATTCATTATTTCTTTATGAGGTTTGAAATTATGATATGAAATGTAATGTTTATGATTAAATTTCATAAATCAATTAGTTATATTCAACTTGATTACCAATTATAAAATGAAGGTTGATATCTTAGCTTATCAATCCATTCATCATGTTTTCATATATATATATATATATATATATATATATATATATATATATATATGGATTCAAATAATATTGTTATTGCATTAGAGAATGTGATAATATAGCTATATAAGTTAAAATTTCATATTCATTAGCTTAATATTATGTAGATTTGAGATTTTTGTTGTAGGCATAATCTTATTTAAATATAAAATTATCATGCATTAATTATTTATGTTGAAGCATCTCTTTTTCTAGTTTGAACAAGTTCATTTAGTTAACTTATTGTAAGAATGAGTATGCAGGGGAATTTTAAGGTTTAAATGACTGATGAATACTCTTACTTGTATTATCTCAAGTAGATGGTATTGATTTAGTTAGATATTGATATGATTACTTAGTTCCCTTTGAATTAAGTTTAGGAGATTCAATTATGAGATATATGTGAATATTGTGTTTATTGAAATGTATAAATAGGTTAAAGAGGTATGATAAGTATGTATAAATTAACTACATTCATTATTCATACAAGATGATTTAAATTATTATTAATAGTTAATTGTGATATGTTTTAATTGGACTATAAAAATACATAGACCAACCTTAATCTAAAAGAATATACTTGGTAAAGATAGATATTTTATTAATATTTTTAATATTCTTTTAAGGACTATTATGAGCATAATCATTTTGAAAGTGTGATTGTGTCATCTAGTTATGAATTCAAACATAGTTTGGCATGTCAAAAAAAGTCTTATGAGATTATGATAACTCCTTTTCTAAATTGATCATATCCTTTAAAAATGGAATTGATTATATCATTATTCAAGTTATAGTAATGTTATGAAAAACTTAAATAATTATCTATAAATGAAGTGTTGAGTAATTGTAAGCATAAGATAAAATTTAATCATGCACTATTATCATGCATGTTATAAGTTAAGTTATGTAACCTCAAAATAAGTTTGGAAAATTGATTGCTAATTAAATGAACTAAATTCTAATGGTTATTATTATTGGCCAAACTTGGCCTACATAAGAAGATTTCTCCTAGTTTGGTGTGAGAAGCTAGGTAGTGTTCTTGTTGAATAGGTTATCCAATGGTGGAAGGAGAGGACAAACGTCATGACCCTATCACATGTCACTTTAAATATTTTTAAAAACATTAAACAAGTTTTAATGTGAATTTGGTTATTTTAAGAAATAGGCCCAAAACAAGTCTAGAATTTCAAGTGAAGGATCTAGTAGGTTTCGAGGGTGTTCAAGCATTCATGGACATGAAGGAGGTTTGCATAAAGTATTATTAGTTTATTAAGTTCCATAATGGGTCAAGTTTGGACTAGTTTATCCTAAGCAATATCCATCTACAACCATGATTCAAGGATCAAGGTTTTTTTTGAAAAGAGAAAGATGATTAGCATGAGTTTAGAGGAACTAGACTATCTCAACATGTCTTAGAAGAATGAATAGTTTGGGATGTGCTAATAAATGTCAAATTAAAGAGACCATAAATAATTATTTGGATTCAAAAATGGAATTGATCTAAAATTATGTCAACTATCAAATCCTCACTTAATAAGATCAATATATCAATGGCATGTGGGTGATAATGAAATCAATAAATTGATATAGATCTATGACATGTGTTCAATTCCATAGTTAAAGATAAGTAATGAGCATGAGGTCAAAATCTTAGAGGATATTGAGAATGAATAAGATAGTTCCAAGTGTCTTCATCACATTGAAATCCTGAGAGAATCAATGGATTATGTTTGATCTAGAAGATCAAAGATTTATTGTGTGCATTCAATCGTGCAGAAGTAGATCAATGGTGTGGATCAAGGTCAAAAATTCAATGAGCCTAGATTGCATGAAATGCTACCACATGACATAAGCACATTAATTGGATGAAGATTGATAGTAAGGTCTATAAAAGACACATGTTACTACCAAGTGTCACAATCTCAAGTGCATATCAAAGATCAATGGATGATCTTGAAAGTCAAGGTCAGGAGACTCTTGAGGAGATCAATAGAGAAAGATTGATCATGTTTCAAGGGGGAATAAGATGAAGACATGTGTCCTAATTTTTAATGATCATATAAGAACCATCATAATGAGGTAATGCTACATAGGTAGACATGCCATATTGAAGGATTTTATGGACCCAAGTAGGTGAATGTATAAATTTCAGATCCAAATATGATCTGGGTTATTATAGTAAATCTTGTAGATTTGTATGCTACCATTAAATACCATTTAAACCTCTCAAAATCTCTTAGACATAATTTTTACATCTTGTTCATGATTAAAAAACTAAGTAGCCTATGGAGCTTCATTAAATTATAGATATATGAAAACTAATAAGGGGATTGGTTTTAATCTATAGTGGACTTATGTTTAGGATTTAGAGTAATGGTAGAGTTATGACTACAAAAATAATATGAGAAAGGACACTAGTGAATGAGTTCAAGTGACTATCTGATAATGTAAATAACATATCAAGATGAAGCATGGTGTTGTAATCTCATTAAGAAGATAGAGATTTTGGAGGTTGAGAAAGGCAAGTGGAACATTCAATGAAGTTTTAAAGTCTTTGGTGAAATTTCCATTTTAATTAGATTATGACTCATAACCCTCAACAAATTATTGTCTTTTAGTGTGTTTCTAAGCCAATGAGATGGCTTGAAAGATATTTCAAGCTAATGAAAGCTAATTTTTGGAAGTAAGATTAGTGCCAATCAATCAAAAAGTGGTTGGGCCTCATTTATTAATT
Source organism: Torreya grandis (assembly GCA_037957365.1). Lineage (NCBI taxonomy): Eukaryota > Viridiplantae > Streptophyta > Pinopsida > Cupressales > Taxaceae > Torreya > Torreya grandis. The sequence continues at coordinate 2,476,333 of JARHVA010000699.1, read as the reverse complement.
TTTATTTTCTCTCTTCCCTCTCTATCTTCTAATTTTCTTATATATCTCTCATTTCTTTCTCAATAAAAGACTCTTATGCTTTTGGCATGTTCAGGCTATGCCGATTTTCATACTCTAACACCTATTTGATGCAATAGAAAACTAAATTAATCCATTTGTAAGAATAATTGAAGTATGTTTTATGAATTAATTGATGTGGTTAAGTGAATGTTAGATTTACTTTGCCTCTATCTTTGTTTTCTCACCTTTTTGAAGTGTTTGTAACTTTCATAGGTCATTCTAAGCACCATAGATAGTTTCTTACTTGGTTTGGAAGTGGAAAAGATATAAGATCCACCCTCCCATGCTAGATTAAAAATTAGTGAATTCCTTACTGTGAAATAATTATGTGAAAGATGATCAAATAATTAGTGAAGTGATATTTGTAGGATTTAAAGTGTTTAATAGTGTGTCATGTGCAATTATAAGTGTTCAAAACACTGGTGCATTACCTTATTTTACATGTTTTCATGAATTATTATCAGTTTTTCTCCCTTTTCCAATCAAGAGATTAGTTTAGTGATAGATCCAAGGAAACCAACCCTCTCTAGAGGTTATTCTTGATTTATAATTACCCACACTCTAAGAATATCCCATTGTATCATCTAAAGAAAAGGTTTTCTTGAATTTATTCTAATAGTGTTTTATTCAGATGGATAATAGTTTTTGGCATGCTCAATGGGATCCATTATCATTAGCATAGCTTAAGTTTGGGGATAATAAGTATTTATAGTATAGGAAGACATCCATCATCATCAAAATATAAATATTCTTTAGGTTGTAGAGTTCATAACATTGTCTAGGCAATACTCTCATGCCAAAGGTTACCACAAGGTCAACTAGTAGAGGCATTCCTTTTGAATTAATTGAGTTTCCTTCTACTTAATATAAAAGAGAAATATTTATTAGGACAAATATATATCCTCAAAGTTAATATCCATGTCATAGTCATCCTATTGTCTTAAGTAGTACAATTTTCACTACCTAGATGGCCATCAAAAACCAAGTGTTTATTCCATTCAATAGAGATAGTCCACTAAATTTAGCCTAATTTTATGGAATTATTGTGTCCACTCTTAAGAGTATCCCATTATTCTCAGGTGAAGATCAAGCAACTACTATTGATCACATCCAATATGTTTCCAACCATGTTTAATTTGTAATGTTTTCAAGAAAATGTAGCTATTAGATTATTTGTTACTTATTTCAAAGGAAAAGTGTTACAGTGGTATAAAAACCTTCCAATAAATTACCTTTCTACTTGGGATGAATTTTTTGAATCCTTAATCAAACAATTTGAGGAAAAATATGATCACCTATCTTTATTTAAATAACTGACTACCATAAAGAAAGTTTTGCATGAGTTCATGTTTGATTTTAACCTTAGATTCTAAAAGACATGGACCAAGATACATACATTGGTTAGACCATCCCCATAATATTCCTTCTTGTACTATTGAAAATCCCTCAAATCTGATATTAGTATGATGATATAGTCAATAGGTGATATTACCTTGCCAGATGCTTATGAGGTTGTAATAAGAGTAGAGAACAACTTAATACAAGCTAGTAAACCCTCTCCAAGGCCTCTAATTCCTATATTTCTCTAATTATAGTCTATAATAGTTCCTCAAGTTCCTAAATTCCCATCTTTATCTCTTATTCCATAACTTAAAGATCAAGTTGCCACCCCTTATAGTCAAGATAGTGAGATTGGTGAGCTAAAAGGTTTGCTACAATTTTTTGGAAATGAAATAGTGCAACTAAAGAGATAAAAATATTATTCTAATAGTTCTTATAAAAAAAATTAGACTACCTATTATCCCTTCAAAGATAAAATCCCCCTTATCAAAGGTTTAGAGAAAATAGACCACCCTACGAACCATAAGGAGCCATAACTCAATCTAAACCATATGAAACTCTTGATCCTAATGTACATTCCACTTCAAAATATATTATTCCCACACCACCTCAAAACAACTTAATTTAGGATTTAGGTTAGCAACCCTCTAATCTCAATGATGCTCGGAACCAAGTCTTGGTGTCACAAAACATTACTATGCCACAAATGACACAAGAAGAGTTTTATCTTCAAGGAAGTTAGTACCAAGAAACAAGTTTTGAATCATAAATAGAGACTCAAAAATATCAATGGAAGCATAATGCCATTAATGTGAATTGTAAAATGGATGATCATGTTGCATTTGATAAGGGTGGTAAGACTAGCAATATGAGTGGCCAAGTTGTATCTCTAACTAGATCTAAATGGATAGACATTGATGAGTCTCAAGATGTGAGTAATGATTTGAGTACTCATAATAATTTTTCCAAGTGTATAAAATATCAAATTACTGCTCCTATAACATATAAAAATTAGAATATGGAGGTTGGGAAAGTTCATCAAGTACCTCTAGTTCATGAGAAATGAATGGTTTAGAAAGTGTATTCAAAGATTAATGGGGATAAATTTAGTATAGTGGATCAAATATATAAGTATAACATCATAATTAACTTGTGGGATTACCTCTCTATGATAGGACAAAAAGATATTCTCATTCAAGAGATCTCAACTCTTAGATTATCTCCAAAATTGGCTGAGAAAGGTGTTGTCCTAACTAATTTAGATTAGCCAACTAGGTAACATGTATACTAGGTACATAAGATGGTAAATATGGAAAAAACTGAGTTAAAATGAAAAAAACTCATTTCTAAATCTCTTTAATAGTTGGTGACACTTTGGTTCATAACTATATGGTGGATAGTAGAGCTAGTAACATTGTTATGCCTAAGCAAATTGTAGATAAGCTTGGGTTTGTTTACAAACCAAATACTAAATGAGTTTTAAAAATAAATGGATCACCAAAAAATAAAATAGGTATCATCAAAGATCTAAATTTTACACTACATGATTGTACCAATGTTACCATTCAATAGGATGTAGATGTGGTGGACTTGCCTCCCTACTTTGCCATGTGTCTATCAAGGGAATTCACCTCAAATATTGGAAGATACTTATCAGCTGATTGGAAATATTTTATTTTCATAATTAGGTATGTTACCAAGGTAAAAATTCTTTTTTAACCTATTTCACATTTCTATTTAGAGCCATATATGCCAAATGTTGTGAACACTAAGTATGTCATCTCGGATGAAGTTCTAGAAACTAATGGAGTGGAAACAAAATCACCTTTAGATGGAGTTATAGAGATATTAATTGATGATTGGGATTATAATTTACATTATCATGATATTTATAACAAAATTTAATAAGTGGGACTTGGTTTTTATTGCCTCCATGAGAATGATGCACCAATTCCATCTATGGTTAAGGATGATGTGTCTAGTGATGGATTAAGTCAATTATTATTTGATGGATAAATGAATAAGAATGGTATTTGGGATGAAATTATGTTGATTTATTCATCAATTCAAAGGTATTTATATTTTATTAAATTTTAGTTTGGATGTTTAAACAATATTGTAGAGTATGAGATGCTAGTTCATGGTTTGTAGTGGGATAAGAAGATGAAAATGAACACCTTTAAAGTTTTTGGTGATAGTGAAGTTGTATTTCACCAAGTAATAGGTCTTAATGTATGCAAAATATTATTGCTTATATCTTATAATCATAGGGTGTGGGACTTGAGGATTTTTAGGATTTCAACATTTAGGCAATTCTAAGAAATAAGAACAAACGTGCAAATAGGTTAGCTTCCATTCGGGCACAATTTAGTATCCCAATTGATATAAAAAGTTAAAAAAATTAGTCACACATTGAGGTGGTTTTAAGTAATTATATTATAGATAACTATGACAATTTTCAAGTGTTTTTAGATGCTAATCAAATTATCAAGTTCTTGCAAGAAGAGGTTGAGTTTTCCTCAAGAAATCAATCAAAGTTCTTACAATAGTATGGTGATCAGATTTTTAAACTAAAAATAAATAAGTTTCCCAAGGGATTGGTCACACTTGAGAATATATTTAGTGTTTATGATGATTTGAGAAAGGAAAAGTCATCTTTGTCAGCAAAGGAGAAACATTATGCCAATGTGGAGATTGTAGCTGCTAAGAACTTGAAGTTAGGTAAGGTATGTAATCCTTCATAAAAGGAAGCTTTCATTGAATTATGTATAGGTTTTTTTAATTTTTTTGAATTTGAATATAGTTATCTCAAGAGATTTAATCCAAATATAGCTCAATACACCATTGAGTTAGTGGAAAAAACTAAACCAATGAGACAAACACAAATTCCTATAAATCCAAAGCTTAAGCCTTTGATGATAGTTGAGCTTCATAATTTCATAGAGTTATCTATTATATTTCCAATCAAGAACTCAAATTGGGTGGAAAAACCTATTCCATTATGAAATAATAATGGTGATATTAGGCTATTTTTTGACTTCCATGATCAAAAAATGGCTTCCCTTAAATATTAATATCCATTGCCATCTATGGAATAAATTTTATAGTTAGTTACAAGTTAAGAGAGGTTTTCTTTATTAGATGGATATAGTGGTTAAAATTAGGTATTGGTTAAGTAAGAGGACCAATTCAAGAAAATCTTAACTACAAAGTGGGGGGAATTTTCATATATAAAGATGCCCTTCATTTTATCCAATGTTGGAGTAACCTTTCATAGATTCATTAATATGGCATTCTGGGGGCTTCTTATTAGGTTTGTACTTATTTATTTGGATGAGATAATAGTGTTCTCAAATATTCCAAGTGAGCCCATGGTTCACCTCAAGCAAGTTTTTTAAAGGTGTAAGTAATTTGGGGTTCTCTCAATCCCAAAAAGTCTATTTTCTCAGTTCATGAAGGTGAGCTTCTTGGGAATATGATTTCAAAATATGGTTTGAGTATAGATATTGAAAAGATAGATTCAATTATTGCACTTTTCTTACCCAATCATAGGAATCATTTACAAATATTATTAGGTAAAATTAATTTTATAAGAAGATATATTTCAGATCTAGCCACTTTAGTTAGACCACTTACAGCCATTTTAGAGAAGAATAAGATTTTTAGCTAGTCCAAGGAAGGAATAAAGAGTTTTAAAGATATAAAGAAGGCCATATTTAGTGATTCTACAATTATAAACCTATATTTCACAAAGGATTTCATTTTTTACACTTCTGCTAACATAAACACCATTTTAGGAATTTTTATGCAACAAAATCGTGAGGCTTTGGAGAAGTTAATAACCTTAGTTAGTCAGTGATTGGAAGAGTATGAAATAGGGTACTCTTTTGTTGAAAAACCTATACTTTCAGTTATAAGGTCTCATAATAAATTTAGATACTTATTGTCTAAAAATAAGATACACCTAAAGGATGCCCATCTAAGTATCAAGGAGTTTCTCTTCAACAAAGACATAAATGAGAAAAGAGTTGGTTAGATAAAAAAGGTAATGGAGTATGATGTGGAAATCAAGGTTACAAAGATGATTAGAGACAAAAGACTTTGTGAGTATATATCCCAAGAATTTTAAGAGGATAATGATGTGGTTTTGGTGTCAAATTTTGAAGAGGTTGCAGTTGATCATACCTCACCTTCCATCTGGTTTCATGACTTGGTAAGATATCTCTAAGATGGTATTTATCCCTCTAATATAAGTCCTTTAAAAGGAATATATTTTAGATTGAAATCAATTCCATTTATTCTTGTTGATGGTTTTTTGTTCAAGAAAGATATTAATGGCATGTTGTTAAGATGGATAGAGTTAAGCCAAACATAGAGATTGTTTGAGAAGTTCCATGATGGACATGGTGGATGGAACTATTCCACAATGACCATATCCTTTAAGATATTTAAAGGTGGCTATTATTGGCCTATCATATTTGGTGAGTGTCGTGCATGGGTTAGGAAGTGTCAATAGTGTGTTATGTTTGTGGGACATGTATCCTTACCCCTCCAACCAATTGTAGTGGACTAGTCCTTTATCTAATGGGGATTATAATTTATTAGTCTCATTAACCCCCCTTCAAGTTTATGACATAAATGGATACTAACTGCTATAGATTACTACAATAGATGGATAGAAGTAGTAGCATTGAAAGAAGCAAATAAATCCAATGTTCTTGATTTATATGAAGGTTTGGTTACTAGATTTAGAGTTATTTAAACCATTATTCTTGATAATGTTATGTATTTTGTGGGGACTAGTATCAACCAATGTGGTGTTCAACATGGTGTCTATGTCAGGACTTTATAAAATTACCATCCACAAGACAATGGCCTTATTAAGTCCATAAATAAGAACATGTTATAGATCATAAGAAGGAATATTAAAGATAATCAAAGGTAATGGCATCTCATTTTTCAATAATCTCTATGGGTTGATAGGATCACCTATAAAATATCAATAACCAACTATCCATACAAGCTGGTCTATGTTAAGGAAGCAAGATTACTTATTTCTCTTAAGCTTTTTACTTTAAAACTAATGTTTCAACTAGAGTTATTAGAGAATTAATCAATCAAGATCAGATATGTTGAGATTATGTAGTTATAAGAGGTTTGAAATGAATCCATGCTAGGCATGGAAACCTACCAAGAATAAGTGAAGAAAACCTTTGAAAAGAGAGCTTCTTCACAAAGTTTCAAAGAAGAAGATTTGGTCCTCGAGTGAGATGAGAATAGAGCTAAAATAGGAAGGCATACAAGGTTTTAATCTCTTTGGAGTGGTCCATATACAATATCTAGATACAAATCCCATAATGCTTTCCAACTTGAAAATATGGATGGTAATGAGCTTCATATCCCATTTAATGGGAAACATCTAAAAATATTGATATTGAAGAGCTAAGTTCCTTGTATATAATTAGTTTGTTTGTTTTCCTCCAAGTGTTGTTATAACACATTAGTTTTTTTGTTTTTTCCTCAAATAAGTGCTTTATTTGCACACTTGCTTTTTCTAGATTAGTTTCCTTATTTTGTGTGTTTCTTTCCTTGTCTTAGTGGAATAGTTGTCTTATTTCAAGTCAAAAGGTTTCTTGAGGTCATGAATCAGATTTTTAATTATTTATGAGCCCAAGAGTCATGTAAATGGTCTGGTTCTCAAGCATATTAGGCATTATTCCCAATCAAATCACCAAAAATGTTGGAAAAACTTGGCTTACATAAGAAAATTTTGCCTAGTTTGGTGTGAATGTTAGGAATAAAACTAGAAATTGATGCAAAATAATTTTAAATAATCAAAATAATAATATATATAAATAGATATGTTAAATAAAATAAATAAACATGTAAAATAAGAAGACCAAATTTAATGTGGTTCACCCGATGTGGGATACATCCCCCAAGAAACACTTGCTAAGATTTTATTACAATCCATGAGAGTACAAACCAATCTCAGATCAATCTTCTCACAATTACAATTCACACATATTATTTATATCTAAAATCAAGAAAACATCCTAAATTTTCACCTAAATTCAAACAAACTATTCTTCCTTTTCAGACCCTTATTCTCCTAATGTATTACCTATGAAATATATATCTATACATAATACATTAACAAAATAGTATTCCAAAATAATGGGTACCAAAACCATGGTCCAAGTCAACCCAAAAAATAATTTCCCATTAAAGGGGGTCTAAACGAATTTATAACCCCAGTGATAATACATATAGAGTGTAGAGTACATTTTAAATGTATAGTATTTTAAATACACTATAATCTAGAAATAGGCTAGACAACACAATAATCTCCCACTTGGAGACTTATTTCCTCTAAGTAGGCTTCTCAACCCTTCACTATCAATTGTGAAGGCCAACTAAAACTAAACATAACTTCAATTTATCCCTTGTGATCAGCTTGGTCATCATGTCTACAACATTTTGATTGGTATGAATCTTTCATATCTTCAACTTCTCTTCCTCCAAAGTAATCCCGATAAAATGGTACCTCAATTATATATGATTCATCCTAGAGTGGAAAGTATATTTATTTTATAGATATATAACACTCTAAATATCAATATATAGCTTCCCTTCCTCTTAATTATGCCCCAACTCTTAAAAAAACTACTGTAACCAAATAATTTCTTTTCTTGCTTCTGTGGCAGCAACATACTTAGCTTTTGTGGTTGAAAAAGCCATAAGTTTTTATAGTCACGAAATCTAGCTCATCATTATGACACCTATAGTAAATACATATCCTATTGTACTCATCTTGATATCTAAATCTCCATCCATGTATGAATATACATAACCATGAAAAGTGGTGTCAAACACACCACAACTTAAAACTATCCCCATAGTGCCTCTTAAATATTGAAGGATCCACTTCACTACCTTCCAGTGTTCTCTACCTAGATCACTCATGTACCTACTTACTATTGCCACAGCATGGGTAATATCTAGCCTAGTGGACACCGTGGTATACATTAATCTGATAATAGATAATGAGTATAGTACATGTAACATCTATATTCTCTCCTACTTTGTCTTTGGACACTACTCCTTTGATAGCTTAACGTGACTTACCAAAGGAGTCCCAATCAGTTTAGTATCCTACATACTAAACCTCTCCAATACCTTTTTGATGTACTCTTCATAGGATAAATTTAGCTTTCATTCCTTCCTATCCTAAGTTAATCTCATACCAAGGATTTGTTTTGTTACTCCCTAATCCTTCATAGCAAAGGAATTACTAAATTATTCCTTGATTACCTTTATTTCTTACATGTTCTTACCTGTAACTAACATGTCATCAACACACAAATAAATGCTAATGTAATAATAATCATCATCAAAATTATTGATATATACATAGTATCTAAATGACACCTAGATTATCCCTTCTCCATCATAAAACTATGAAATTTCTTGTACCACTATTATGAAGCTTGTTTCAAGCCATACAAGCTCTTCTTCAGTTTGCACACAATTTCATTCTTGCATGTGACCTCATATCCCTATGGCTACTCCATATACAAGTCCTCCTCAAATCACCATGAAGAAATGTAGTCTTCACATCCATCTAATCTAAGTACAAGTCTTCCACTACTACTATCCAAATAATAGTCTTAATAGAAGTCATCTTTACCACTAGGGAAAAATTATCATTTAAATCAATTCCATTCTTCTATATAAACCCATTTACCACCAATTGAGCCTTGCACCTTTTCTTGCATCCATCATCTTCTTTAACTTTATACACCCACTTATTTTGCAATACACTCATACCTTCAGGTGTGGTTACCAAATCCCAAGTCTGATTTTCCATGAGAGACTAATGCTCCTTATCTATAACTTGCTCCCACTTCTTCTTGAAATCTACCTACATTGCTTCTTCAAATCAATCTAGATCTCAATTATTAGTGAGTAATAAATAATTAAGATATGGAGAATAATGTTCAGATTCCCTTCTTACCCTAGAAAACCCTTTCACCATAGGAGTTTGGGGTTCTTATGGAGTAGGTGTTTGAATTAGTTACTTGGATACTTTATCATTTGTAATGTCCTCTAGTACTATGTACTTTTTCTAAAATCCTCTTTTTGATCCAATAATTGTTGTTTATATATGATTGTTTCATTAAAGACAACATACCTAGACCTAAATATTTTCTTTTCATTAGGATTCCAAATCTAGAAGCCAAAGTCATCCTCAACATAACCAATAAAGGAGTATTTTTTATACTTATCCTCTAACTTGGTCCTATCATCCTTATCAATATGAATGAAGGCTTCAAATCTGAATGTTCTAAGAAATGAATAATCAATATTGTTACTAGACCAAGATTCTTTAGGTATGCCTCCATCCAAAGTAGATGAAGGACCTTTATTTATTAGATATACTATAATGTTTACTAATTTCATCCAAAAATGAAAAGGTATTCTTACATACAACCTAATGATCTTAGCACACTCCATGATAGTCTTTTTCATCCTTTCTGACACTCCATTATATTATGAATTTCATGGAACTATCCTCTATCTATGAATTGTATTCCTTGAATAGTAATAAAAAAATGCATTATTGTAATATTCCCCACCACTATTTAACCTAAGACATTTTAACTTGAGACCTGTTTCATTCTCAACTAAGTCTTTCCATATTTAAAACATATCAAACACTTAATATTTTCTCCTAATTCCATACACCCAAACTTTCCTAGTTGCATCATCAATAAAAGTGACATAATAAGAAGACCCACCAATAGAAGATTCCTAAGCCAACTCACATACATATGAGTGAACCAGATATAACTTATTCTCCTCCATCATAGGTATAACCTTGAGAAAATTTACACTTTTCTATTTTTTGTAGACACAATCATCACAAAAATCTGAATCGGATCATTTCAATCTAGGTAATCGATCCTTCAAATTTTGGATACCCTTTTGGCTCATGTGAATGAGCTTATTATGCCACAAAGTTACATCTACATCTAAAGAAACTAAATTAAAATAATCATTAATACTTGATAAGTATAGGGTACCAACCTTATTACCTCTTGATACAATAAGATCACCCTTGGTCACCTTTTAAGAATTTTCTATAAATGTTACCATACAATCTTCACTACCTAGCTATCCTATAGATACAAGATTCTATCTCAACTTAGGCACATGACTGATATCCTTAAGTAGCTAAGTGTTCCCATTCTACATCTTGATTTGAGCACTTCATTTTCCTACTATGTTTCAAGGAACATCATCACCAAGGTAAACATGTCCAAAATCTCATTGAACATAATCAATAAAATAATGCCTATATGGCATAACATGAAAAGAAGTCCATGAATCTAAAACCAAAGACTCAATAATATTTTCAATGAAGAGAAATAATGCATCCTAAAAAATTTTATCTATTTCCACATTCACCTCCTTGGTGTCTTCCTAATTTTTGTTCTTGTTTTGAAGAGACCAGTAATCCTTCTTTACATGCCTAGGCTTTCCACAGTGCTAACATACCATCCTAGCCCTTGATTTTGACCTTCCAAGACCATTTAACTTTCCATGTTTTCTTTTTCCTATAAAATTTTATCTCCACATACTCTCCATTGACGAAGTATCACCTAAATTATAAGTATCCCCAGAGATTTTCCATCACATTTCCTTTCTAAGGATTACTCTTATGACATCCTCAAACATTAACTTGGCATTATTAGAGATTGAGTTTCTCATAGCCATTGATAGGCTATTCCAACTCTCTAGTAAGGAACACCAAATAATCAAAACCCTAACTTCATCATAAAAATATATTTTTATAGAGTTTAAAAGACTCACAATCATATTGAATTCATTTAGATGATCATCAACAGAACCATTTTCAAACATCTTAATATTAAATAACTTTTACATTAAGAATATTTTATTAAAAGTAGAGGGTTTCTCATATAACTTCCAAAATTCATTCATGAGACCTTCTGTGGTCTTCTCCCATGATATATTAAATGTTATCAAAGATGTAAGGCATAACCTAATGGCCCCATGTGATTTCTTGGCAAGCAGCTCCCAAGCCTCATCTATCATATGCACTGGTTACTTTACTTTACCTCCTCATAGAGCATGGAGGTCCTTCTATTAGAGGTAATCCTCTATATACATTTTCCATAGACCAAAATTCTATACTTTGATCTTTTAAAACTTTGATCTTTGATCATCAACCGTAGATCCCACTTGAACTAATAGCCCTTCCTACAATTCAATACTTCAAAAAATACAACTTAAAGCTCAGATACCAATTATTAGGAATAAAATAAGAAATCTATGCATAACAATTTCATGGAATAACAATAATAAAATATATAAATAGAGATGCAAAAATAATATAAATAAACATGCAAAATAAGAAGATAAAATTTACAATGGTTCACCTAATGTGGGATATATACACCAAGAAACACTTGTTCATATTTTATTACAAGCCACAAGAGTATAAACAAATCTTAGATCAATCTTCTCATAATTACAATGCATAAATATTGTTTGGAACTATGCTTGATAAACCCTCCTAAATTTGCACCTAGATTCACGCACACTATTTTTCATTTTCAAACCCTTATTCTCTTGATGTATTACTTATGAAATATATATCTATACATAATACATCAACAAAGTGATATTATAACAAAATGGGTACCAAATCCATGGGCTAAGTCAATTGAAAAAATGATTTTCAATTAAAGGGGGTCCAAAAAAAATTATAACCCTGGAAAAAATACATATAGAATGTACAATACATTTTAAATGTATAGTATTTGAAATACACTGTAATTTATAAATAGGATCTGCAACATAATAGTGAGAAGGTAGGTAAAGTACTTGTTGAATAGGTGATCCAATGTTGAAAGGAGAGGACAAACCTCATGACCTTGTCACATGTCACTTGTAAGATTTTGAAACACTTTAAAAAATCTTTAAGCTGAATTTGGTGATATTGAGAAACAAGCCTCAAATAGGTCTAGAATTTTTAGTGAAAGATCTTGTAGTTTTTAGAGGTGTTTAAGAATTTAAAGACATGGAATAGGTTTTCATTAATTCTTATTAATTCATTAAGTTCCTTTATGGATTAGTTTAGGACTAGTTTAGCCTTATAAATCTCTATCTACAACCATAGTTTGAGGATCAAGGTTTTTCTTGAAAAGAGAAAGATGATTAGCATGAGTCTAGAGGAATCAGAATATCTCAACACATCATTTTGGAATGAATAGTGTGGGATGTGTTAGAAAACATCAAATTGAATCCATAGAAAATATCCATTTAGATTCAAAAAATAGAAGTGATCCATATGGCTATCAAGTATCATAACCTCACTTGATCAGATTAGTAGATTAATGGCATACAAGTTATATTAAGGTCAATAAGTCAATTTAGATCTATGACACACATTCAATCTTTAATTTAAAGATTAGTGGTGAGTATGAGGTGAAATGTTCATAGGATCCTTAGAATGAGCATGATGGTGCCAAGTGTCTTGATCATGGCAAACTCTTGATAAAATTGATGAATCACATTTGATTTGGTAGAATAAATATTTATGGCATGTATTCCACCATGTAGAATCAAATCAATAGTGTAGATCAAGGTTAAAAACTCAATGATACTAGATTGTATGCAAGGCCGCCATGTGGCATAAGTGTTTAACCACATGGATACTGATAGTATGGTCAATAAAAGACATGCATGCCTACCAAATATTATAATATAAAGTTCATATCAAATATTAACAACTAAAATTGAAAGTCAGGGCTAGGAGACTCATGAGGAAATTGATAGAATAAGATTGATCAGGTTTCTAGGGGGCATGAGATGAAGACACATCCATATTTGAAATGATTATATAAGTAGAAACATGGAAAGGGAATGCTAGATAGGAAGACATATTAGATTAAAGGATTTTGTGGATCCAAATAGGTAAATGTATAAATGCAAGATCCAAATATGATCTAAGTTACCATAGGAAACCCTAAATATTTGTATGCTACCATTAAATCTTAGTTAAACCTCTCAAAATCACTCATATGTAATTTTTATGGCTTGTTCATGATCAAAAGATTAAGTATAATGTGGAGATTAATTGAATTATCAAAATATAAAAACTAATAACGAGATTGGTTTTCATCTATAGTGGACCTATATTTAAGATTTTGAGTAATGACAGAGTTGTGACTATGAAAAGAATGTCATAATGGATGCCAGTGAATGAGTTCAAGTGACTATCTGGTAACATAAAGAACATATCAAGATGAAGCATGATGTTATAGGATCATTAAGAAGATGGAGAGTTTGGAGGTTGAGAAAGGAAGATGGATCATTCAATGAAATTTCAAAGTCTTTGGGGACTTTTCCTTTTTAAGTGGATCGTGACTCATCACCCTCAATAAATTCTTGTGTTCTAGTCTATTTTTAAGCTAATGACAGGGCTTGAAATCTATTTTCAACTAATGAAAATTAAATAAATAGAGGTAGGATTAGTGATGATTGATCAAAAGGTGGTTAGGCTTTGTTTATTGATTTCTATTTGCTTGCTTCCCTCTCCCTCTTCCCATTTTCTTATATATCTCTCATTTATTCTAGAATAAAAGAGACTCTTATGCTTTTAGCATGTATAAGATATGTCATTTTTTGTACTCTAACACCTATTTGATGTAATGGAAGACTCAATTCCTCCATTCATAAGCATAATTGAAGTGAGTTTTATGAATTTATTGATGTGGTTAAGTGAATTTTTAATTTCCTTTACCTCTGTCTAAGATTTATCACCTTCATGAAGTGTTTGTAGCTTTCATAGGTCATTATAGGTTCTATAAATAGTTTTTTGATTGCTTTGTAAGTGTAAAGGATCTAAGCTCCACCTTTCCATGCTAGATTGATAGCTAGTTCATGTTGTTTTGTGAAACACATATGTGAAATCTGATCAAAGAGTGAGTGAAGTGATATTTGTAGGCTTCAAAGTGTCTGATAGTGTGTCATGTGTAAATATAAGTGTTCAAAACATAGGTGAATCACCTTTTTTTTACATTTTTCATGAATTATTGTCAATTTCTCTCCCTTTTCCAAGTAAAAGATTAGTTTAAATGATAGATCTAAAAAAACCAACCCTCTCTAGAGGTTATTCTCACATCATATTTACCCACACTCTAAGAAAATCCCATTGTATCATCTGAAGAGAAGGTTTACTTGCATTTCTTTGAATAAGGTGTTCTTCAGATTGATAATAATTGCAATTAAAGAATTATGTAATTAAGGAAAATCTCTTATTTATTTGCAATGACCTATGGAGTGCTAATAAGTTTTCATATTTCATTATAATAATAGGGACTTATCTTATTTATGAAATTATTAAAGGACAATGGATTGAGTTATAAACACTAAGTTTTAATTGGAAAATCTTCCTTGGAAGATAAGAAAGAAAAATGAGTTTTAATAAAGGGGAAATGAGTCTTTAATAAAACTCATAAGCCTTAGGGAAATGTCCTTTAAATAACACTTAATCTAAAATGATAGTGATCTAATCTAAAATATAATTCACTTGCATAATTAAAGGTTAAGAATTAAACTTAATATAAATAGTTAGAGTTTTTTGAAACTTATAAGGGAATTAAATAGTGATGTTTAGAATTATAATTTCACAACCTGAAATAAGGCTAGAAAAAACTAAAAAATATAAGTAATAATTCATACCTCGAATTATAAATTCCAACCAAATGGGCTAAGTCCATGAGGATAACCCTAACTTGTGAAATGGATAAGTTGTTCCAAAATGAAACTCAGGCATGGTTGTTGAAACATACTAGGAGGTTTAAATAGATTTTACTTAAATAATTAGAGTTTTATCATACACTTATACCTTTGATCAAGTAAGCAACTAGTAATCTAATCTCTGTAAGTTACCTAGTAGGATGATGTCAACCTCATCTTATGCTTGTTTGAGATTCAATAAAGCATTCAAAAACATTGCATTACTTTTGGAAATAGTCCTTATAATGAATATTTTTCATTACTTTTGGAAATATTCCTTCCAATGATTATTTTTTTGTATCTATTTCAGATTCTACAATTGTTTTCTAAACTTTTACCCATTGAGATACATGTTTTATATCTTGTGCAGGTGCCAAGGTAAGTGTATAAGTTATTGATGGATTTGATAAGAAGGACAAATATATATTACATAAATATGCATGCTTGAGTATTCATACACTAACTCACTTCTATCTAAATACTTAGTGGTTAAATTTCTTCCTAATGAAGTCATTATTAATTTATAGACTTGGTCTAGTACTTATGTTGGCTAGAACACAGTCATGGATCTCACATTTTCCATGCTAATTATATTTCTAAATCTATCACTATATTTTCTTATCTCAGTGTTATAGAAAAATTGGTTATTAAAAATATGGGTTTTATCATACTCATTTGAATGCATGAAATGTCATATTTTAACAAACTTTTAGTCTAAACCCTAGGGTTTTAGGTCGATAGACTTGGGGATGGAACCCAATTCTACCTAGAGGCCTATAAAGTTGATTGATACTAAGCATTTTCATTTAGATATTATATTATGGATATATTAAACCATGTATTTTTACTTTTTTCTAAACTAAGTATTGGTTCAAATGACATCAAAATACTCTTTTGAAATCCACTAAACTACTACATGTTTAAAGTATTTATTTCAAATTATTAAAAACTTTATATATTTTATACGAAATCATTTGTTATATATTTTAGACAGATTTTTTTGTATAGTCTTGTGTGTTAAAAAATGAACCAAAGTGGATAAAACTCAAAGTATGTCTTGTCAAAAGTCATAATTTAGAAACCTATGATAAAATATTAGGTTCCTATTGTATTGGAAATAAACATATATACATATACATATGTATATTAAAATATAAATATGTATATATATATATATATATATATAAACAAATATATAAGACTATAAAAACATAAGGAGATTGTATATCCTAGTGACTTGACTAAGTATTGGGTCATTGACACTTTTAATAAGTTTTCATAATGATAGATGGTTTCATTAAATTTGATTCATGTGGGAATTAGATAGTTTTGGATCCAAATATAATGCACTGGATTAAGCAACCACTAAAATGTCAAACATGGGCATGTATTAGATAATATGAATTAGTTAATCTATAGGTTAAAGTTGAAATGTTGCAGACTTGTATATTAATTATTTATGAATAAATTTGAACATATACACAATTATTTATCTATTTCAAAAAACATACATTAACTATATGCATCATATGTAGATTAACATGAATAACATGAGTCTTGTAGATAATATTTTTGAATGTGTATGTTTGTGTGTCTATATATACATATGTATATGTATGTATGCATGTTTAAATGAATGGATATATTTATGCATGAATATAATGAATATTATAATCAAATTTAATGCATATACATAGTCAAATATCATTATAATATTAAACCTAGCCTTTATTTGTCTATTTTGTTGATTTTGAATGGTTTTAGGTTGTTTGTGAATTTGCAGCTAAGTTACTCAAATTTTTAATTACATTTAATAAGATGATGAAATACCTAGGCATACTTAGTTTTAAAGAACTAAAATAATTAAAGTAAGTTATAAATGGATAAAGTATCATATTGTTTACAATAAGGAAATGTTTGAGTTATGATCCAAAAATAAATTTGTGTAAAATGTATAGTGTAGCATAGGGAAATTATTTTTCATTGATTATGTCTACTAACTTTATACTAGTTACATCATGTGGAAAGGTCTCTTGATATATTTATAGTTAATATGAGAGATTAGTATGTAATACATTTATGGGTTGTATATATTTAATAGTTAAAATATGATTATTTCTTGTATCAAGGACATGAGATAACAAGTTTGGAATAGATAAAGTTTCAAGGAAGTATGAAACAATCTTAGGACATAATGTATATGTTTTATGAGGTAATTTGAGATGTTATGGGTTACATTATTTATTGATTTTATATAATTAGATATATATACATATGAATGGTCTTTTAGGAATATGTTGAGAAGGGACTTAGTATAATTAGATTCTTGATCTAGCCTCCTATGCATTCCCTGTTTTAAATACAGTTTATATTGGTAAACCTATACATATAAGTATTAAGGTTGAGTGACTAGAAAATAATATGATTGATGAGTTACAATTGTATATATTTTACATTACTATTAGATTTATTATAAGATGAAATCTATATTATTCTACTTGAATCTATATGTAAAAATTATTAAAAATATTTCATGAATAATGGGTGATAGATATATGAGGGTTCTAATATGTAATTCATATACCTATCCTATGATATCAGCTAAAATTTATGATTTAGTGGTATAGGGTATTATGTATGTGGAATTGACTTAGACCATTAGATATGATGTTTATAATGAAAAATTTGGCCAAAGTAATGTTATAGATGAGACATTATCATTCCACTATACTTTATACCTTACATGTTTATGTTAATTTCATATTAGGTAGAGGACTGGTTTTCATGGTATATATGACTATTGAATGTATTATAGATTGTATACACATGGATTTTAGATTATTTCTTTATATGTAAATTATTATTATCTACCCCTTTATGATGGGGAGGTCCATTCCTAATGGGGATGCATGTTGGAGACCAAAATTTTGTGGTTGGAGGTAAAGCATGTGGATGATGCTCCCCCTTTATTTAGTTGGTTAAACCATTAAAGATCATATTCATGGCTACATATATGGATCATTGAGATATTTATGAGGCTCATTTATATTATTGTACATAATTTATTATATATTTAAATTAGTAGTGAAAGGTAACATGTAATAAATTATTATTTGATGGATATTTAGTATAATAGTGGTTGTGATACTTGTAATTGATTTTAAATATTATGATAATAGTGTTTATATTCTTATTTATAGGTGAAATGTGGATTATATCAATATTTTATTATACTTGATTATTTCCATTTATTATTTTGTGAGAGATATTCATCTTATAATCTATTATAGACTATTTGGAAACTAAATGGATCATTTAATGAACTAATGGGTTGATACATTTATGTATTTATTGATATAGATGCATTTAAAAGTCATATAGTGATTTTATAGATAGTTTTAATGATTGTATAATTGTACCATTTGTATAAAAAAATTATGTAACTTGTCAAGTTTATAACAAAAGATTTATAGATAATAAAATGCTAAATATTATATAATATCAAAAACATGATAAAATATGGGATGAAATGTATATTAAATATATGTTTTATTATATATGTCTTATAATGTCATTATATGTATTACCAATAACATCATAAATTACATGATACAACTATTATCATGCCTTAATCATGGTATATTATAATAGCTATGATATCCATGTAATAAAAACATTATGAATGGATTTAATAGGTAAATTATGTGTGTTGAAATTTGGAGGATTTTGGTCCTCTAGTTCTAAATGAGGTACAAGTGGAATGAAATATTCCAAGGTGAGAAGAAATTTTGGCTATAGGTGACACTCTTCCTCCATCCTATAAACATGAGGTGATATCCATGTTGTTTTTATTAATAATAGATATGTTATTTATATTAAATACAATTAGTTATTGATTGATTATAATACTCATTACAAATAAAATAGTGTTTGCTTTCTTTGGGACATTTATGGGAATTATCATTGGAGGAAACAATTTTATTATGAAGATAAATGTGGTGAATTACAATGAAAAATAATTGAATGTTTTCAAATGGATTTATATACCATTTTATAATTAGTAGTCATCAAATGATAGTCATAAAAACACATATATGGAGAAGGTGAACGTATATTTTAATATCCCTTAAAGGAACTTATACATGTAACTATGAATGTGGTGGTTGATTATCAACTACATGGTCTTATCCATGTAACTTAAGATTTATTTTAATTTTATATTAAATATCTATAGTTAAAAATTAAATTATCATGAGCATCATGTAATATAAATGTGCAACATCATAGTTTTTAAGACTAGAATCAAAATTCTTAGTTTTTCTTAGCATGGTGTTAGATAAAACATATCAAGAGGGAAGTGGTTTGCATAGAAGGGGACATGAAATTTAAAATAGAAATTAATGAATAATATAATTTTTAGATACACCACAAGGAATATCAATAGGAAATAAATCATCATGCATGTTCTAATTATAAAATTTAATCATAGTAGAGTTTAAACATGGTTGTTCATGAGATTATTAAACGGAGGATTGTTAATGTAGAATTTTCACTTGTTATTAATTAGGTATAACTAAATAAACATAGATCATATAACATATAACCATCATCATAATTAGTGGATGATGAGATCAATTTTGAGGAATTTAACCATAATATCATTTCAAATTTTGGTTATAATAAATATTTTTGGAATAATGATAGTTTCAGATATTTCATTTGTTTCCACTATTTACATGGTTACAAGATAGGTGTAGACACTCATATTTTATATTAGACACTTTAAATTGTTAGTTTTAACCAAGCCTTGGCATACTTGACTTGTTCATACAAAATTAAACCTTTTTCATTTTCTCTCTTATCTAATCACTCATCTATGGGTCCACAATTCTTAATTTACCATTATTGATACACAATAATTCACTACTCTCTATCTAAATAGCTTATTATATTATTAAAACTTCCTTTGAATCTAATACAAGTTTTTCATGATTTATGGACATTTTTGGTCTTCCTCAGATGTCTTTCATCAGATATATATATTCACTTAGGAGAGATATGTCAATGTTCTCTTTAAAAACTATTTTTTAAAATTTAATTCTATAATATGGGTTACCCAATACATTTATCATGTTGGTGCAAACATAAATTACCCAAAGAGTGAAATATTTATTTTGATAAATCCTAAGCTAATTATTTTATAGCACCTATGTAACACTCACTTCTAAAATTAATAATACATTTAGGAATAAATATAAACATCCTAAAATTATAAGTCCCGAATCCAAGTATAAATATGTTTACAAGGTTAAAATTATAGGTTGTTCAAGTGTTGAAAGACATACTCATGTTATCACTACATGTTAGAATTATAATAATTACATACACTCATCAATGTAGGGTAACTATTAAATTTGTATCCCTCTTCAAGGTATTATAATGGATGAGATTATCATCCTTTTAGTGGATATTTATTTTTGTCATCTAAATCCATCACTCTAACCCCTTTTTACAAGAAAACCTAGTATCAAAACTAGATTCAGGGCTTTGAATTGTGTAGAAGAAAAATAAGGATATTTTTATAAGATCAAAGGTATATGAATGCACAAGATTATTTTATTGTTACATAGAGAACCATAATTTTTTTATATAATTGTGAATATATCCAATATATATTGAGTACTCACTTGATGTTTCTATGCATGAAGGAAGCATACTAATTATCCTAACATCCATAGGAAATATATTTGTAGATCTAAGTCACCACTGACCCAATCCGTAGCTCTACTAATAAAATTTTCCTATTACAAACTAGAATATAATCTAAAAATTAAATTACCCTATAATATAATTAATTTCCATAAATATTTTATTTCAATAAATCAATAATACTTTATTCGTTACACTCAAATTTGTATGTGGCCTATTATACATTATATAATTTTTTAATTTTATAAGGTAAAATTAGTAGGTTTTACAAGGACCTTCAACCTGATTTTAAATATAAGTATAATTAAAAAAAGCAAGTCCCAAGGGTTGAGATACATAATATGTCAAAATAAAGGTAGCTAACAAATTACCAGTGCAGAAGACAAAATATAAAAATAAATAATAAATAATTATTTAGGGAGGATGGAGTCTTATATGAGTACCTTATTATCATCATTATCCATCATCCTATTCCTATTTATCTTTGCTCAAGTTATTTTACTTGATCCTTCCACAACGTGGTTATGATTAATCATTATCAACTTCTTTTGAGGCAACTATTTTTTTGGTGTCTTTTTGAGGGGTGATTTTAGAGGGGGTTTGGGTTAATGGACCTTTGCCAACCCAATATCCTATTTATATGGAGGACCCTCATCCCTAGTTTGATATTAAATGGATTTTATCAATTTGGTATATTCTCTATTTATGGATTTCCACTCCTTTATCCATCTATCCATCCCAATTCTAGCTTCATGAAGTTTATTATTAAAGTCCTCCAACTATTTTGTGTTCTTCCTAATTACCTCAAAAATGGGGCCCTTACCTTTTCTAGAAGACTCTGGACCATTCACCTCCTTGAATGGAATGGGTTTTGGTTTGTTTGTTGTAATTTTAAGAGGGAGTTCCCCCATGGTTACCTTGGAAAAAGGGAGTGAGAGAGAAGGGCAAGGCATATCTTATGTAATTGGAATATTTAATAACTTTATCTTATTTAGATAACCTAGGACTATATGAATATTATATGGTTTTTTAAACATATATTTTAATGTGAAATATTCACAAAATAGACCTAAATTACTCAAGTTATACCTATTTTAATTGAAATTGAACTAAATTGACCAAATAATAAAATATTATACACTAAATTGTCTGTATTTTCCTTAGACATAATTGGTTGGGTTTTTTTACCCCTAGAATGGACCTAATCACATATGATATCAAAAAAAATATGTGTTTATGTGTGTATGAGTCATCAATTTTACCTTAGTTTCCAAATCACACTTATCTAGGGGATGGCCATAGAAATATATTGGTGAACCTAATATTTGTTTATAACATATCAAACCCTATGTTCCTTTAAGGATTCATCCTTATACCTCAGGGTTTCATATATATATATATATATATATATATATATATATATATATATATATATATATATTTGACTTCTCATTTTCCCTCAAAGGTGATTTTTTTTGTTAGTGTTTCATTCCTTTAAACAATAATTTATTTATTTAGGAATAACTTAACCTATACAAAAGATATAATTTACTTTTATAGATTATCTTGATGATTTCTCATATAACCTATGAGTTTATACATTATCAATAAGCATCCTAACACATATACTATATGATCCTTAATTTTAAATGCATGTATGTATAAAATTTTAATGTGTTTTCAATATATATATATATATATATATATATATATATATATATATATATATATATCAATGAACTAGATGGAATGATGATAAAGATAACACACCATTGCTAAAAGATAAACACAGTTGCATAAATTGAATGAGAAGAAAATAAATTATGTAAAAGTAAATAATAAAAATTAATTTTCAGTAAATGAAATGACAAGAAATGACATGATATTCTAGTTTGGAAGCTTCCCACATATAATTTAAATTGTAAAATTAGAAATGCTTATGAAATAAATCAAACATTAAGGCAAAAAAATTATGTTATAACTAATCTATTGAAAGTGAAAGATACATATAAATAGTGAAAAATGAAACTAAATTAATGGATGGGGATTTTTCCACAATTCCTCTAAAGTAAGAATTGCATCTAGTATATTTGTGTTACATTCCCTTCCTATGGTACAAATAAATTAATTCAAATCTTTTATTTCATCAATGAATATTTATAAATGAAAATATTTTTGCACTAAAATTACAAGTTTGTCAAAATAGTTATAACGAATTCAACCTTTTATTCTTTAAGTTTTCATACATTGCATTTCTCAATAACTACACCTTATTGCTTCCATTTTAAATATAAAATGTGTGAATCTATTAATATTTATGGTTATAATATAGTTTAAAGTAATAACTAGACAATAGAAAAAATATGAAGTATGGGAAAACAACACATTCATTTGTTGTAGACATATAAGGTGGATGGTCTAATGAATGAGGAATGGTGAAAAAAATTGAAGTTAACTTAGAATTTTAATAAAAATGATCAATGGTCATGATCCTTAAATTTTATGAGTTAATATATCAAATACATAATATAGCCATCACTCCCTCAAACATGTATGCATAGTTTTTATTATGATTGACACCTAGTTACTATTAGTGAATCAAAATAATCCAGTCATTGGTATGGGTAGATTTTCCCTATTGATTTAGATAACTCACATATTTTATTATTAATTAATCATAATTTATATGGGTGTTCTATGAATTTCCCATGGGTAAATCTACATAATTTATATGGGTAATTCATTTAATTACCAATGGTAAGTATTTACCTGAGCTTTCCTTAAGATATATAATTTTTTGTATTAGTGATAGAACCAAATATATAAATGGTGATAAATGACACTATTTTACTCATAAATAAATAGTCCTAATTCAAAACACCAAACATATATGCAACATATCCATTGATTTTTATATCCATTTACCAAACATATCCATTTACTAATTTTAAGAGTTCAATAGGGGAAATTTGAATTTAAATTAGGGTCAATTCTTGAGGTCATCACACCCAACAACTTAACCAATTTTTAAAAATTTATAAACTTAAATTTCAAAATATATTCGGTACATATTTATCAAAAATCAAAGGGTTTGGATGAAACTTCTCCTTGCCTTAAGTAAAATGTCTTATTCCCTTAAAATTTATTACATCTCTTGGTATTTGAAACTTCATCTAATTTCTCTTTCCATTTCTAGTACAAAATAAGAAACCAAAAAGGAGGAGGATGAAAGTTTATAACCATCCAAATTAGTCTCTACCTTTTTTATGCATCAATATACTTATGGACCTAATGGATATTTTCTCTAATATGGTTCTTTGAGAGGGTCTATTTTCTTTGCAACTCGATAGTGAGTTTTCCCCATATTCATATAAAAGAGTAAAGATATGCCCTACCTATTTATTCCACAACTTTTAGATAGTCATTTTGTGTATTTATGTTTACTCTTGTAACATTTATGGCCATATCAATAAGATAATATCAATGTGATCTAATATTATAACATATTTTCAAGTCTAGTGGTTTCATTCTAGGTCAAAAGTGACATCATAATTATGTAGATAAAATTCACATAGCTAGTTTCTATTTTAGATTTTAGGGGTTCTTTTACCATAAACATCAAATGAGTGATGATCAATTACAAATCTCTATTGATCACAATATAATTTAATAAACTATAGTTTCATACATTTTTTCTTGAGTTAGATAGCATACACCTTTGCATGTGGCCTATAATATATTGTATGTATAGTTAATTGACTCAATTATTATACCTTTCCCTTCATCTTAATGATTTATCAAATATTTTATGAAACATTTATTTTTCCTCTTTAATTTTTTACTCCATCAACTCTCTTTATTTCATCATCTGATGATGACTTTACCATTTGATCTATAACAATTTAATATTCCATCTCTATTCATAAATAGTTATTCTTGATTGCATCCATCAATTTGAGTGGAAACAATCTTAAAATATATCCCAAGCCTTGATTTAATCATATACATGGCTATGCTTTCCATTTATTTATATATGTGAATGAAATTTTTTAATAATGGTTTCTCAACTAATTTTTCAGGGTATATCATGCCAACATCAAAAGCATCAAGTTCTTTAATATTTGTAAAACATTTTAGATCTTGGAAATATGATACATGTGGTATTTCTATTGGAACTTGTTTTAATAAAAATGGCATTATTTATGAGTGGTGATACTAAAATGGGAACCTAAGTACTTTTATTATACTCTTTTATTACCCTAGGTAGTGCATCCAAAGATATTTCATTATCCTCAAATGCAATGATTTGTGCCCTAAGGGACTCAAATTTTTGTGGCATTTAATATTTCATAGTTCTCTTCCTTTCTCAATGGAATATAGGGTTTTGAGTATTTATTCATATGTATTTTATTTTCAACATATTTTTGTCTCTATATTCCATGTTCTACTTCCATCATTTTCCCTTATTATCATACTAATTTTTTAGGTGTATGGCTTTAATACTTGATTTCATTGAAGGCTCCAAACCCTAAGATAAATGAGGTGGAATTATTCCATCCACTACTTTTGGTTTATATTTCCACATCCATAATTTCATATATTTCCTCATATGAATTTAAACATTCAACATGGATCACTTTATAGGTCATATGGGTCATTTTATTTGATACCCTACATCTAATCCTTCAAATTGTCTCATACACACACTACATATATGAATTATCTACCTGTTTCTAGGACTAGAATATGAAGGCTTATATTTTACCTTATATTTTATTCATAACTTCATTTCCTTATCTTGTGACTATAGTGATGATGGACTAATATTATATTTCTTATTAGATTTATCCTAGAAGGTTTATCAGTTATCATGTTCTCTTCTTTCTCCTTTGGTGGAAGTTGACATAATGATAGGAAGTCTTCACATTATAGGTTATGTTTTTGATCTCTAAAATATATTTAAACAATAAAAGATAAATAAATGATAGATAAGGAATTTAATATTCATTTTTAATATTTTGATTCCATTCTTCTCAACATATTAAGAAATAAACTGGTCACATTGATATGTCCACTATCTCTTAAATGGCTGAGAACCTTGAAATGAACTATGTAAAACATGTAATGTTCACATTAAAAACTGAGGCAATTAATGATGAATATGGTGACTTCAGACCATAGTAGAGGTAGTGATGATTGATGTATTCCTTGGGCACAAAATTCTAGTTTTTCACTATACCTAGAAATTTGTTCCTTGCTATTACAACACCTTCCATTTCTTTTATTCTATCTCCTATCATGGGAAATATTATTAATTATATTATTATATATTCTGATATTACAACACATAATCCCACAATATTAGTAAATTCATTAGTAATAATTTATTA